>BPLQ01012168.1:0-374573 GCA_021605075.1 Caerostris darwini | reverse complement strand
GTTTTGAAAATGCCAACTAATATAATTTACTTGTAACACCTCTTTCAACATCAATACTACTGTGTCCGAAAAGTAAGACCAATTTTCAATTTAAAATTCCCGGAATTTCTTAAATTGCTTTCGGAATTGGAATTTTTTTTTCTTTTTTAGGTTGCTGGCACTATCCTTGACATCTGTGTAAAATTTCCCGTCAAAATATTGATTAGTGCTTGAGTTACGCTTGGCTTTGTGAGACGCTAAAATTGATTTAATTAAAATTAATTTAATTGATTTTAATTGATAATTTATTGCTTCTGTTAAAGATTTAGTTGTAAAATGAAGAACAAAATCTCTTTCTTTTGTAAATTTACAACCTCTACCAGAAAGTTCCAATTCTTTTCTTTCTGATATTTTTCCATGAGCAAATCCAATGGTTAAATCTGTTTTCCAAGACGCGTATAGATCCTTTCAAAATTGTTACATGGGGGACGAAAAGCTGGTTATCAAATTAACTGCAACTGTACAGTAAAATGTTTGTTTGCAACTTTCAAGCTTGCCATTTCTTCTACATATAAATTGGTGTCTGTTATTTATAAAATGACTACGAAAAACCGAAGTATTCATCATCATTTCAAGCACAGTTTACCGATGTGCTGTGTTTAACGCCAATTTTCCAAAGGAAATACTACTATGTCCAAAAAGTAAATTTTCAATTTAAAATTCCCGGATCTTATGGAATTTCATTTTTTCTTCTTTTTTATGTTTCTGGCACTGTCCTTGACATCTGTGTGAAATTTGACGTCAAAATGTTGATTAGTGCTTGAGTTACGCCTGGCTGAGACGCTAAAATTGATTTCGGCGATATTTGAAGCGTCTGAACTAATTGAGCAAAGAAGTTGCATTCCATTTTACTTGCGGAAACGTATAGAATGTTGCAGAAGGCATTCGGTGAACATTACTATATCGGAAAGACATGTTTACAAGACGAAGAGCCCTCTGGTCGACCATCAACCTCAACCGACGGAGCTCAAAAAAAGCAGTTACATTAAAAGAATTTTTATATATACACTCAAGAGCCAAAACATTAAGACCACCCCTACATTTTGCAATGAACTCGCCTGGATGACGTGGAAGGCACGTGATCAGGTGGAAGTGGTATTTAACTGGTATTAAGTGGTGGTATTAATCCATGCCAAGGCGGGTTGAAGCTGTGTTGCGCGCCAAAGGTGGGCCAACTCGTTATTGACAGGTGGTCCTAATGTTTTGGTTCTTGAGTATATATATATATATATATACAACACCACGGGATTCGTTAAGACATACACAACTTCACGATAGTTTAATTTTCAAATTCTTCAACATTTTGACGCTAGAATTTACATTTTCAGCAATCTTCAAATTGCTGATATCATGCACTTTGCTGGGCATTTTGAACCTAAATCATACCGCGCAAGTGTGATAGATATTCAGCAGATTCAGCATTGCCTAGAGCAGGGGTGGCCCGCCTTGAACATTTATCTGGCCCGTGATATTTATCACACCTTTACAAAATATATTTCTTTTATAACGGGCGAAGTAGTGAAAATCAATGTATTAAAAAAATACATTATGTGTGCCTCCAAATATTCAAAAATTTAACTATCGAATCTATGAGAAAAAATTAACATTGGTTTTAAAATAATATTGCGAATATATGACAGATATTGTCTATTTTTTTTATGAGTTTACAGTTATGAGTTCGCAGAATAATTAAATTATATTTTGCGAACTCATATGCTCGCCCATCTTGGACAACAGGTTCTATGTTTCACTTTAAGTGACGTCAGTGACGCCATGACCATCCCTAGATACGCACAATTGATTGTTGTTAGCAGAGCAAACCAGACTCTTAATCCAAGCTGTTAGTACTTTTAGTTCAACTTACACCTGTGAATTTTTTTTTCTAAAATGAAACTGATCAAACACAAAACATGCTCAAACATAACGGACGCAACACCCATTACGATGTGCAAATACCCAAATTGAAATCGATTTGCAAAAGCTAAGGGAGAGAGTGGAGAAACAAATATCGCACTAGTAAAATAAACATTTTTTTGGCCAGTGAGATTTATCGTACTTTTACAAAATATATTTATTTTATAATGGGCAAAGTAGTGAAAATCAATGTATTAAAAAATACATTAAGTGTGCCTCCAAATATTCAAAAATTAACTGTCGAAATTATGAGAAAAAATTAACCTTGATTTTAAAATAATATTCTTGCGAATATAGGACAGATACTGTTTGTTTTGTTTATGAGTTTACAGTTATGAGTAATAATTAAATTATATTCTGCGAACTCATGAGGCGCGCGCATCTTGGAACATCTAATACAAAAGGTTCTGTGTTTCACATTAAATGACCTCAGTGACGCAATGACCATCTCTAGATAGCACAGTTGATTGTTGACAGCACAGCAAATCCTACTCTTAGTCCAATTTGTTAACACTTTTAGTTCAACTTACATCTGCGAATCGTTTTTTTTTTTTTTTTTTTTTTTTTTTTTCTTTTCCGAAATTGAAATTGACCAAACACAAAGCACGGTCAAATATAACGGACGCTAACCTGCAACACCCATTACGATGTACAAGTACCCAAATTGAGATTGACTTGCAAAGGCTAAGTGATAGAGTGGAGAAACAAATATCTAGTAAAATAAATGTTTTTTAATGATTTCATTTTTTTTTAATTTCTTTTATATTTATACGTTTTTGATATTTGATTTTTAGTGTTATACATTTCTTTAAGATGTGCATTTAGTATCATTACTATTATATTATCTACGTTTATATGTAAAAACAATAATAGTAAACACAAAAATAATTCATTATATTTCAATTTTTGACTCAATTTTTTTTTCTTCTAATGCAGCTGTCTTAGATGCCTTAAGGCAAGCTCTGCACAGACATTACTCACTTTGCATTACGCAGGGGGCGCGTGTAACTTGAAGATATGCCACAGACGCGGAGTAACAATGCCCCCGCAACGCTCTACGATCGTATTAGACCGAGACCTACGGTTTAAAGAGGATTCCGAACCACTGAAAACAGCCATGGCACCGCCGGAAGTCGAACCCGAAACCTGTGGTACCGAGTGCCAGAGCTCTAGCCACTCTGCCGTTCCGGCCCTATTTTTCACTCCAAAAAAATGTCTGTAGTGGGTCTATATCTAATAAGGAGATATATAATTTTATATGCGGCCCGCGGAGTTAGGATGCATTTCCTATGTGGCCAGCAAGACAATTTGGGTTGGCCACCCCTGGTCTAGAGTAATGACCACAGAGGTTTTGATACATTTTGCCACACATGTCGCCACGCCAATTTCATATGAATAATCCTTTGAATGGCATCTGAGAGGATTGCTTCTTCGTTCCTCCGTTGCTTTTTTGTTTCAGTTAGATTTAATTCGTCAAGTTTCGAACTCCATTTGAAGTTCTCGAATCCTGGCAGTAGCATGAATGTTTGTGAGTGGTTCGAAATTCACTTTAAACTGTAGGCCCCGGTCTGTTTAGCCTAAAGTGTGCACAACATGACCATGGAGCGACAAACCAAACCAAACGGTTTAAAAGTTTGGTAACCCAACGCGGTATTCACTTGATCTGTTTTTAAAAGATAAGATTTTCTGCAAAGCTTAATTCAAATTTAAATTCTTTTTAAAAAATAAAGTAGTTAAAAATTTCATTTAGCATAAGTATAACATAACGTGATTTGTGCTAGTTTAGGTAGCTTTGTTATCTTATTTTTCTACAGATTTTATTGAGATTCAAATTTGTAAAGATAATTAATTTTTATACTCTAAATTGATAAAAATAAGATAAATATAACTAAAAAAAATAAAGTGAAAATGAAAATTTTTACCTGAAAAATATTTTTCATTCGAAATTATTTTTGAGTTATTGTCTGAGTAATTTCTTTTGTGCTTTAATTTATAACATACATTGCAAGTAATTTTTTTACTTTAACTTTATAACATACATTGCAAGTAATTTTTTGGGGGGCTTTAATTTATAACATACATTACAAGTAATTTCCTTTTTTACTTTAATTTATAGCATACTTTCTTTTGGGCTTTAATTTATAATATACAGTGCAAGTAATTTCTTTTGGCCTTTAATTTATAACATATAATGTATGTAATTTATTTTGGGCTTTAATTTGTAATATACATTGCAAGTAATTTTTGTGCTTTAGTTTATAACATACATTGCAAGTAATTTCCTTTTTTACTTTAATTTTATAACATACATTGCAAGTAATTTCTTTTGGGCTTTAATTTATAATATACAATGTAAACAATTTCTTTTGAGCTTTAATTTATAACATATAATGTATTTAATTTCTTTTGGGCTTTAATTTATAACATATAATGTATGTAATTTCTTTTGTGCTTTAATTTGTGACATACAATGCAAGTAATTTCCTTTTTTACTTTAATTTTATATCATACATTGCAAGTAATTTCCTTTTTTACTTTAATTTTATAACATACATCGCAAGTAATTCTTTTGGGCTTTAATTTATAATATACAATGCAAGTATTTTCTTTTGGTCTTTAATTTATAACCTACAATGCAATTAGTTTCATTTATAACCTACACTGCAAGTAATTTATTTTATAACCTACAATGCAAGTAATTTAATTTATAACCTACAATGCAAGTAATTTAATTTATAACCTACAATGCAAGTAATTTAATTTATAACATACAATGCAAGTAATTTCTATTGCGCTTTAATTCATAACATGAGACGTCTGAAAACGCATAGAAAATACATGTTTCACTTACTTGAATAGAAAGCGACTAACTCTAATTGTGCGAAATAAAGATTAATAATCTCTTGTGGCTTCTTATTTAGAGTAATGAAGAAGCAACAGTGCTAAATCACAGTAGAAAATTATGTATTTATATGGAAATTAACACGTCATCATGATCTTAGAAATTTTAACAATGACGAGAAATTTAGGCGATGTGATGATCGTTTTCCCTTCCGCTTAAGATAAAGTTTCCAAAAAAAATAATTATAATAATACTAAAGGTTTGATTAGTAAATGCTACTGTGTCCAAAAAGTAAGACCAATTTTCAATTTAAATTTCCCGGGCATATGGTATTTAATTTTTTTTTCTTTTTTTAGGTTGTTGGCACTGTTCTTGACATCTGTATAAAATTTTACGTCAAAATATTCATTAGTGTTTGAGTTACGCTTGGTTTTGTGTGATGCTAAAACTGATTCCGGCGGTTTTTGAAATGTCTCCTCAATCGACTCAAAACGGTGTCCCCGGAGTGTCTTTTGAGTTTAGGGAATAGCATGAAGTAGCATGATGCTAAATTAGGTGAATACGGTTTTCATTTTTGGCGAAAAAATCACGAAGAATCAATGCTGTGTGAGCTCGCGCATTCAATGTTTTTGGTACCAATCGAGATTTGACGCGTTTGAGGCACAAAACATCTTTTAAAATGAAATTTTGAAATTCCAAAATCATCAGCAAGGTCTCTAATTGTAAATCGACGGTTTGCAAGCACCAATTCTTTAATTGTTTTCGTCGGTTGAGGTTGGTGGCCGACCAGACGTATCTTGGTCTTCAAGGTGTTCTCTGCCTTCTTTGAACTGCTTATACCTCACCTAAAGATTTTTTTCCGATATAAGAATGCTCAGCGAATGCCTTCTGTAACATTCTATACGTTTCCACAAACAAAATTTAATTCAAGTTCTTTGCTCAATGTCGGAATCAGTTTTAGTATCTCACAAAGCCAATCGTAAGTCAAACACTAATGAATATTTTGACGTAAAATTTCGCACAGATATCAAGGACAATGCCGGAAACCTAATAAAGAAAAAAAAAGTGAAATTCCTTAAGCCTCTAGAATTTTAAATTGAAAACTGGTCTTACTTTTTGGACACAGTAGTATTTCCTTTGGAAGATGGGGTTAAAAACAGCACATCGGTAAACCGTGTTTGAAATGACGGATACTTCAGTTTTTTGTAGCCATTTTATAAATAATGACAAACACAAACTAGTACGAAAAAAACGCAAGCCTGAAAGTTGCAAATAAACATTTTATCGTACAGTTACAGTCAATTTGATAACCTTTCTTTTCAATCCCATATCACAATTTTGAAAGTCTCTATACTCGTTTTGGAAAAAAGATTTAAAGATTGGCTTTGCTCATGAAAAAATTTTAAGGTTTTTAAAACTGACAGAACGGAAAGAATTGGAACTCTCTAGTAGAGGTGGTAAATTTACAAAATAATTCATTTTGCACTTCATTTTACACTTAAATCTGAAGGATAGTGCAAAAGGATAGTATCTTGAAGGATAGTGCAAACAACGTAAAACAGAAAAAAAATTGAAATACAATTTGCCCGGAAAATTTAAATTGAAAACTGGTCTTACTTTTTGGACACAGTAGTAAAGGCATTGGCCACTCAATGTCTATTCATAAGTGACGAATATTACTGAAAAGACAGGATATATCTATATGACTATATTACCAATTAATTGGATTATAGTTTTGGAATGAAAAGTTCTCTTACACTTCATTATTATGGAGGTTATAAATGTATAGTTAAATAAGATCATACATGTCATTATACACTTTAATATTATATATGGTTCTGAAAATTTGCCATTTCATTTGTGGTATTATACTATTGCGTATTGGATCCCTCCTGTCTGATAGCCCTAACGCCGGTGCCGGAGTTTTTTCAGGAATTTTTTCTTTCTACGTCCCTGTTGGACGAGGTACTGCGTTTGATGGTGAAATTGCTGCGATTCGCACAGATCTGTTCCAGCTTCAGTGCCATCTGGAACAATTCACAAGAGCTGTTATCCTCTGTGATTCTAGAGCTGCTCTGTTAGCTATTGTTTCTGACAATAATCCTAAAACCCAAGACATATTGGATTGCCGTTATCATCTTGAAAACCTGGCATCACTTGAAAAAACTATAGTCCTCCAGTGGGTTCCTGCCCACTGTGGGGTTCCAGGCAATGAGAAAGCCGACTTCCTGGCTAAAAATCACACAAAAAATATCTCGTCCTATACCTTTCCACTCTATCAGAAATATCAATTAAAGTCCGCGCTCAAGAAGACCTCTATAACCGCGTTTTCCGAAAGTCCTGGAAGAATGCCATCCCAAATCTATGTAATGGTCCAAGGCGTAGAGCAGTCGCTCATTTCCGACTAGCCACTGGACATGACTGCCTGCGAAACCATCTTTACAGACTCAAAATTGTTCCTTCCCCGATATGCACTCTGTGCACCTCTGGAGAGGCCATGGACTCCACGCATCTACTTCACTGTCCTGCTCTGTGCAAGACTTTTCTCGCCGAGAGATATTGGGAGGCTAGAGATATGTTAGATTAATGAACTCTGTTTCAGCTTGTTTTGTTGTATTCTCTGTCTTTTTTTTTTTTCGTTGTTCTTTTTATTGCCGTAACTGTTCATAATCTGCCATTGGAAAAATAATATTGCATATTATAGGTTAGCAATCTTTCCCAGTAGATAAGAAATATGTAGTTAAAGTTGAACCAACTAATTTTATTGTGTTAAAGGGATAAGGCAAGTTCCAGCAAAACTTTTCCCGACTTAAGATTTGGAAAAATCATTAAGAGCACAACCAATAAATGTACTTGTTGCAAACACGATGCAAAGATGATATACATTAGGGAAAATACCTCAAAAGGGAAAGGGCTAGACAGCAAAATTTGGATATTAGAAATTTTATATTAGTGACTATACATTTTTGCACACATTACAATTATTTATAGTTCTCTTGAAAAAAAACCCATTAAATTTTAAAGACTCATGGACACTAGTTGGAGAATAAACAATATAAGAGTTTCGTATATCCCTTAATGTAATCTTTTACATCGATCCAAATAGTTTAAATATTTTTGTTGATGTATTTAGTAGTTATTTCTATTTTGTTAAATTATAGTTATTATTCTGGTTTTAATAACAAACAATTTTTAAACTTATCGAGTCATTTAACAATCTTAACAAATATTTGCTAAAACATATTGAATTATAACTGAAATTAAACTGCGAATAATTTCTCGCTTGTACACATTACAATTGAATACCAATTAAGTGAGAGGAAAATATTTGTTATTAATCTTTAATTAGATGTCATACTTCGGTAATATACGTATAAGGGGGCTAGTCATAATGGTTGTTTGCTATTTCAATTTAAACAATGTAGACAATATACTGGAAGGTTTCATAAATAAATCAAATGTTGTCTTCTGGAGAAAAAAAATTAAGAGCACAACTAAGAAGTCTATGCATTTCGTTAAAACAGAGGTTCTCTAATGTTTTTTTCAATTCCTTCTATTAGCCCACACTCTCCCTATATATATCTTGTTCAAATTTTCAATCTTTCATAAAATACTTTTTATTCAGCCACTCAAGTTCAAATACATTTTTTTTAACTTATTGATGTTAATATAGTTTTTTCAAAGATTAATTCACTAATTAAATTTAATTAATTTTAATTTTTTTTAGATTTAAGTTGCGTATATCTACCAATAGATGGCACCAGATAAACTTAAAAAAATTAATGAAAATTATTTATAAAGGACTTTCTGCAATAGAGTGAAAAAAAAGTAGGAATTGACTTTTAAATTTTTTTGTATATTATTTGTTGATGTAAGATCCGCACTGATTTTCTTCGGAAACACCAAACTCTAGCACACTATATCATAATGACTCAACATTAAAAAATTGCTCAATTTTGATGTTTTGGATTAAAATAATATGCATGAGCAAAGGGCATTAGAAAATAGGCATTAGAATATAAAGAATATTTTTGCAATACATTTACATTTATATTTTTATTGCCAAGGGAAATTAAATAAGTATTAGAAAGAGACTGAGAAGCCTCAAAAAGAACTATTTTAAATTAAATTAATGCATTGGTGGAAAATGAAAGAGGGAGGAAAGAAATTAGGTTATAGTAATGAAATTTAGGCAAAGCATTTGTCTAGGTAATATGTTTATCTGATTTTAAGTTCCAAGGTCACAAGTTAAGGTATGTGCGAAAAGAGACCTTTTAAATGTGAAAAGGTGGAATATTAATAACAGCTGAAGTCTCCACAATTTAGAATACATGCATGGAAACACTGCATTGTGACCTACAGGTGCTCTGTACCACATATGCGGGATGGACTTGATTGTACTTGGTTCATCAAATCAACCATTGTCCATGCTGGTGTAACAGGGCAACTAGAAGGGGCATTTTCTTTTTTGATATATTGCAGAGAGACTTCGCAGAAATGTATCCACTGTGAATGATTGTTGACAACAGTGATCATGGTAAGGTATTGTCTCAAGATGTTAGATGTGTTGTTATGTGATGTTAGATGCAAGATGTGTTGTCCTCAGAGTAAGGTATTGCCTCAAGATGTTATCGTCCTCCGAGTAAGGTATTGCCTCAAGATGTTATCGTCCTTCGAGTAAGGTATTGTCTCAAGATGTTGTTGTCCTCCGAGTAAGGTATTGTCTCAAGATGTTGTCGTCCTCCGAGTAAGGTATTGCCTCAAGATGTTATCGTCCTCCGAGTAAGATATTGCCTCAAGATGTTGTCGTCCTTCGAGTAAGGTATTGCCACAAGATGTTATCGTCCTCCGAGTAAGGTATTGCCTCAAGATGTTATCGACCTCCGAGTAAGGTATTGTCTCGAGATGTTGTCGTCCTCCTCCGAGTAAGGTATTGCCTCAAGATGTTATCGACCTCCGAGTAAGGTATTGTCTCGAGATGTTTTCGTCCTCCGAGTAAGGTATTGTCTCGAGATGTTTTCGTCCTCCGAGTAAGGTATTGTCTCGAGATGTTTTCGTCCTCCGAGTAAGGTATTGTCTCGAGATGTTGTCGTCCTCCGAGTAAGGTATTGTCTCGAGATGTTGTCGTCCTCCGAGTAAGGTATTGTCTCGAGATGTTTTCGTCCTCCGAGTAAGGTATTGTCTCGAGATGTTTTCGTCCTCCGAGTAAGGTATTGTCTCGAGATGTTATTGTTCTCCGAGTAAGGTATTGTCCCCCCCATTCACCGCATGGATGCAGCGCATATTACTGCATCTGTAATTAAAATTCAATCTTCCGTTGCACCACAGTGACACAGAAAACAATATAAAACTCCTTAGTTAAGGAACAGCTCCGAATAAGATCTTCTATAGCGCTCACTCTACCAACTACAAATCACCGTCATATACCATTTTAGGGGTGTCAAGCTAGAGCTCATTGAAGAATAAAGATCTGTTACATTCTAAGATAATAAGTTTCCGTCTTGCTGCCAGTATGCGTGTTAGTTATTCCAGGTGAATACTTGGAGCCAATCTGTTTGTACGGTAGACACACTGGACCTATACCAAAAGTTATGGCCTGGGGAGCAATGTTCTTTGATGGCCGAAGCACTGTCATCGTTATCCCATATACTATGACAGAAAATTTGTACGTATGACTGGTAATTGAAACGGTTGTATTTTTTGATCACCATTCCAGGAGACATTTTCTAACATCATAATGCTTTATCCCCTCATCACCCCACATGCCCTACAGAGTGTCAACTTGTGGCTTTAGCTTGCGAAATCATCAGATATGGGACATTATTGGTCGGCAAATCCATAACCTATGTATGATTGCTGATTTGAATGACCAAGTGCAACAGGTATAGAGCTTCTTCCCACAAAATGACATACAACACTTATACGAAACAATACATAAGCGTTTGAATGTTTGCATCCAAAATCGTACAGACCACAATGGTCAAGTAACAACTACAACTACGGTTATTAATGTACCATGAGAACTACAACGATTATTAATGTACCATGTATTACGGTTATTAATGTACCATGAGAACTGCAAAGGTTATTAATGTAACATGTATTACGGTTATTAATGTGCCATGAGAACTACAACGATTATTAATGTACCATGTATTACGGTTATTAATGTACCATGACAACTACAAAGGTTATTAATGTACCATGAGAACTACAAAGGTTATTAATCCATGAGAACTACGAAGGTTATTAATGTACCATGAGAACTACAACGGTTATTAATGTATCATGTAATACCGTTATTAACGTACCATGTAATATGGTTATTAATGTACCATGAGAACCACAACGGTTATTAATGTACCATCATTTCACAGTTGAAATGATTCTGCGCATACTTTAACGTATGACCTTGAAACTTTAATCAAATAATTAAATTTCCTTCCTCTAAACTAATTTATTCTTGAGGATTTATTCATTTTCTATCAATCTACAATGCTATTTAAAACTAGCAAGGCTATGTATTCACGTGCAATGTACAAGTTCGAAGTAAATTACATTGAAAAGCAAGGGATTTTTCTAGTCAAAATTCTTTTATATTTAAAAAGCAAATTTGAAATATTATTAGCATTCCATTGCTTAATTTTGAATTTTTTCCTAGTAGCTATTATCTAAAAACTCATACGTAGCTGTAAATAATTGTAATCAAGATATATGGCTACAAAAATTATATTTATTATTGTAATAATGTTAATTCTACAAATTCTACAAAGTTATTTGTGTTTTTAATAAACAAAAACATCAATTTATCATTTTTAATGCTAATTACATCTGATTGTCATTTTGAAACCTCACGTAATTTTAAAAACTTCTGATCATCAAAAAACTTGTAAATCATTCAAATAAATTAATCCCATTATGATATGAAATAAATGTACGAATAGGGTCATTACGTAAATATTTTTAAGTAAATCATTAAGCCATATAAAAATAGTATATGACCTTACTGCAATTCGACGATGCGTATCATATACATTCAATAAAGTTTGCACTTTTTGTTAATTGTATTGATGCTGTACAGCAATCGTTTACCTAAACTTTTACAAATAATTATTTAAACTCTACCATAACAATAGGGGCCTGAATGTTCGAGTGTCTGGCGCTCGGTACCACAGGTTTCGGGTTCGAGTCCCGGCGGTGCCATGGGAGTTTGTAATGGTTCGGAATCCACTTTAAACTGTTGGTCCCGGTCTGTTTAGTCTAAAGTGTTCATAAGATGACCGTAGAGCGACAAACAAACCAATCCTACCATAACACTATATAGTATATTTTAATACAATAAATGTTATAAATTTCAATAAAGAATTAGATTAATGTAATATTCTCTAAGCCTAAAAAAATCTGAATTGTTAAAGTCTTTATTTTTTCTAAAACTTACATTTTTTAAAAGCCTACAGTTATGTTGAAATGCTTTTTTTTTATAAAAGCAATATGAAATGTTTATATATAAATAAATGTTGTAAGAAATTTTAATTTAATGCTCTTCTAATGCAGCTGGAAATACAGAGACAGTTAATCTTTAGGCCATAAGCAAGGGCTGCACCGCTGTTACTCATTAAACACTACTCAGGGGTCACGTGTAGCTTGAAGATATGCTACGGACAAGAGTAACACTACCCCCACAACGTTCTACGAACCTATCTGAACCGGGATCTACTGTTTAAAGTGGATTCCGAACCACTACAAACCTCCACGTCACCGCTTCGAACCCGAAACTTGTTGTACGGAGCGCCAGAGAGTTAGCCACTCGGCCGTCAGGCCCCATTTAATTTATGTAAAGTAATTTAACCAACATATGAATCAAATATTCGAATAAAAACATAGATAAATATCGCTTTTTACATCACTTATAATGAAATAAAAAATTATAGTTATTCAAAAAGATCGTAATAGAGAAGTCTTCTTCCGTTTGCATTAAACCAAGATTTGGCTACAAAATCCAATCAGTTTCTTTTTAAAAAAAACTCTTCGTTTTAAAAATAATTTAAATGCTTAATTAAATAAAAAGAAACGATGCAATTTTTATTGATAATGTATTTGTCTCTATTTGACGAATAAATCATTCGTTAAATTATATGACAAAACAATGCTATAAACTATTTAAAGTTATAAATAGTAGAAACATGTGATTAAGTGTTTTGATAAACTTAAGTAATCATTCTGTATTTATAAACACAATTGCCCATAAGAGAAATAATAATACTAATATGTTTAGTTAATTTCCATTTAAAGATCTTACAAAAAATTTTAGCTGCAGAAATCAAGAATTTTGATAATCTTTAGAAATATATAAAATCAACAACTATTTAAAGTATAATTTATTTTAATGATAAAAATATTTTTTTTTTTTCATTTTTCCTTTCATGGCTTAATTAACAAAACCATATATAATTTGACCACAGATTGTATGGTAACCTGGCAAGAAGCCAACTTGAACGGATTCAAATAGAGAAGCTTCATAGGGGAGAAAGATATTTTCAGATGGGTTTTAATTACAGTACAAATTAATTAATTTCTAATAATTAAAATTTGAAATTACACAATAGCATAAGCAAAATTACGTGAAAAAATTGCACAATGGCTCTCAAACTTTTTTCTTTCAAAATGTAGTGTGCAAGTTACTGCAACCTGTAACTGGGTGTGGTTGGGTTGAGATAAATAAGGCACAGGTTGGATTTA
Source organism: Caerostris darwini (assembly GCA_021605075.1). Classification (NCBI taxonomy): domain Eukaryota; kingdom Metazoa; phylum Arthropoda; class Arachnida; order Araneae; family Araneidae; genus Caerostris; species Caerostris darwini. Next base: position 361,039 of record BPLQ01012168.1, on the reverse strand, counting down.
TACAAAACTCACAGTTTTATTGACACACGCACAAACACCACACAAATGCATTTAGAGACATACAATATTCAACACATTTTAAAGACAGACAATTACAGATTCGTGGAAGTATTCCACTTCTAAACCGAAAACCCGATACTCAGCAATCTACACACTTCCTCTCCGGGTGAGAGTGTGTAGGTCAATTAATACGCCGGATTGCGCTGAATATATTATATTTCCTCTCGGATGAGAGTCTCGAGGCCGACTGGCCATTTCTCTTAAACGCCAAAACTTAAACGCCAGTGTGTAGGAAAAAGCGCAATTACAAAAATTCATTTGTGCCCTAACAATTAATCGATTCATTCAACAGAATTTTTACCTTTGAACAGAATTTTGCACGTGACATGGCTGTACTGATAGACTACTCTTGATGTAAAAAAAGCTGATTAATACCAATTTTCAAAAGGAAATAACTGTCTGGTTATTTTTAAAGGCTTTTCAAGATTTTTAAAACTCCTTTTTGTCATTTATAATTGAAGCAAGCATTGTTACGGTTCACTTGTTGAAAAATGTTTCCCTCAAAAGATGTAATCTTTTTACATCAAATAATATGTTTCCTTCAACAAACTATGATATCACTCTGATCACTTGATATCAGAATTATCATAATCTATTCTATACTGTTAAATACATTTTAACTTTGTGAATAAAAGTTAATATGACTAACATAACCAATTAATTTAGATCTGCTACAGCAAAAACCATTGCGTCAATTACAATTAAGATTAGTTAATCATATTAAATTATATCTGAAAAGACAATGAGATAGGTAAAATATAGTGAAAATTTTTTATGTTCACGATATTTTACCTATCTCGTTGTCTTTTCAGATTTAATTTAATATGATCAAGTAACCACAATTATGAATACATTTCAAATATTTGTAATCCGGAAATTCAAAATGTATTTAAAGTAAATATAATTGTAAGTACATACATGTATAATTATGTAACTCAAAATACATTTAAAATAAGTATAAATGTAAGAACACATTTTTCAACATACTATCACACTGATCAGCTTATAATAGAAATACCATCATCTGTTCAATTTTGTTAAATACATTTTAACTTTGTGAATAAGAGTAAGTATGACTAACAGAAAATTAATTTGGATCTACTACAACAAAACCTATTATGTACGTTACAATTAAGATTAGTTAATCGTATTAAATTAAATCTGAAAAGACCATGAGGTAAATAAAATATAATCAAAATAAAAAAAATGTTAAATAACAAAATTATAAATAAATTTTAAATATTTGTAATCAAGTACTCAAAATATATTTAAGTATAAATGCAAGAACATACATTTTCTTCAACAGACTAGCAATCTGATCACCTCATATGAGAATTACCATTATCTATTCGCTGTTGTTAAATACAATTTAACTTTGTGAATAAGCTAAGTATGATTAACATAGCAAATTATTTTGGAATCAGCAAACACCGTTACAACAAACTACTCACAAATTTTACTACAGTAAAAAAATCATTACATCAGTCACAATTATGATTAGTTAATCTTGTTAAATTATATCTGAAAAGACTATGAGATTGGTAAAAAGACGTAAAAGTAAAAAATGCTAAATAACAAATTTATAAACAAATTTGTTCAATATCAGTATGTGAATTATAACATTTTTAGTGCAGCAACTTTTGTTAGGTTGAAAAAATGGATAAAAAAGAATTTCGTGTGTTAATAAAGCATTGCTTTTTGGTGAAAAAAAATACTATTGAAGCCAAGGCTTGGCTTGATAAACATTATTCGGACTTTGCACCAGGAAAATCAACCGTTGAGAAGTGGTTTGCTAAATTTAAACGAGGCGAAATGAGCACCGAGGACGATGCACGCAGAGGGCGCCCCAAAGAGGCTGTTAAATATTTGTTATTTAATATTTAATATTTGTTTGTTTGCTTGTTTGTTGGCTATTAATATTTGTTATTTAATATTTGTTTGTTGGCTGTTAAATATTTGTCATCATTCAACTCAAAATACATTTAAAGTAATTATAAATGTAAGTATACATATTTTCTTCAACACACCATCACTCTGATCACCTCTTATGAGAATTACTATCCTCTATTCGATGTTATTAAATGCACTTTAACTTTGTGAATAAACATAAGTGTGACTAACATAGCAAATTAATTTGTATCTACTACAGTAGAACCATTGAGTCAGCTGCAACTAAAATTAATTAATCATACTACATTAAATCTGAATAGATCACGAGATAGGTATAAAAGTCAGTGAAAATAAAGAAAAGTTAAATGACAAAATTATAAATAAATTTTAAATATTTGTAATAATGTAACTCCAAATACATTTAAAGTAAGTATAAATGTAAGTAAATACATTTTCTTTAACATACTATCACTCTGATTATCTTATATAAGAATTACCATCATAAATTCGATGTTATTTAACTTTGTGAATAAACGTAACAGGTGGGCTGACAAGTTCATAGGCTGACACATAGATGACGCTATTAATATTAAATCCATATGATTTTTAGTTAGCCCTAACCTTCAAAAGACACGTGTATAAATTTGACAGCTGTTGCACTATCAGTATGTGAATTATAGCATTTTTAGTGCAGCAACTTTTGTTAGGTTGAAAAAATGGATAAAAAAGAATTTCGTGTGTTAATAAAGCATTGCTTTTTGGTGAAAAAAAATACTATTGAAGCCAAGGCTTGGCTTGATAAACATTATTCGGACTTTGCACCAGGAAAATCAACCGTTGAGAAGGGGTTTGCTAAATTTAAACGAGGCGAAATGAGCACCGAGGACGATGCACGCAATGGACGCCCCAAAGAGGCTGTTACCGACAAAAATATCAAAAAGTCCACAAAATAATTTCTGATAACCGTAAATTGAAGTTGATTGAGATAGCTGAGACCTTAAAGATATCAAAAGAACGTGTTGGGCATATCGTGAATGAATATTTGGGTATGCGAAAGCTCTGTTCAAAGTGGGTGCCGCGCGAGCTCACAATCGACCCAAAACAACAACGAATGGATGATTCTAAGCAGTGTTTGGAGATGTTCAATCTTAATAATCCCGAATTTTTGCTTCGATATGGGACAATGGATGAAACATGGCTCCATCATCTGACACCGGAGTCCAATCGATAGTCGGCCGAGTGGACTGCACGTGATGAACACTAAAACTGCTATAACTTCCCTAAAAATGCTATAACTCACATACTAATAGTGCAACAGCTGTCAAATTTATACACGTGTCTTTTGAAGGTTAGGACTAACTAAAAATCATATGGATTTAATACTAGTAGCCCCATCTATGTGTTAGCCTATGGACCTTTCAGCCCACCTAATAAGTATGACTAACAAAGCAAATTAATTTGATTCAGTTACAACAAAAACCATTACTTCAGTCACAATTAAGACTAGTTAATTATATTAAATTAAATCTGAAAATACCATGAGATAGGTAAAAAAAAAAGTAAAAGTACAAAATGTTAAATAATAAAATTGTGAAGAAATTTCAAATTTTTGTAATCAGGCAACTCAAAATATATTTAAAATAAGTAAGTAAAAATGTAAATACATGCGTTTTCTTCAACGGACCATCATTCTGAACTTCGTATGAGAATTATCCTCATCTATTTATTGTTAAATGCATTTTAACTTTGTGAATAAGCGTAAGTATTATTAACGTAGCAAATTAATTTGGATCAGCAAAAATCATTACAACAACAAAACCAATTATGTCAGTCACAATTATGATTAGTTAATCACAATAAATTAAATCTGTAAAGACCATGAGATTGGTAAAAAGACATGAAAGTAAAAAAATGTTAAAAAAAATTATGAAGAAATTTTATATAATTGCGATTATGTAATTCAAAATACATTTAAAGTAAAAATAAATGTAAGAATATTAGTTGTTAAGCTTATATTTCGCATTTATAGAATTTATAGGCTAATTAAATTACTAAATTAGCTGTACATCTTTCTGAAAAATCGAATTTCAAATAATTTCTTTTAAAATTTATTGAATGAATTCTTCTACATTTTATTTGAGTTGAACTTAGATTTCTTTATGAGTCATCTGCATTACTTTTAATTTTAGTTGGATTTAATTACCATATTTCCCCATATTATAACAGGCATATTTATAAATTATTTTAGAAGGGTATTTATCAGTTTTTTCAATCTCCGTAAACTAATTTTTTTCACTGAGATTTACTTTTTTAGAATAAATTATTGATAGCATTCATTTTTATGATGTTTTCTAGTAAATTCTAAAATGTAAAAATACATTATAATTGATTGTTTTTAAAGATATTTATCGAGCTTACCTTGCATGTTTTGGATGCAACAAAATTGTATTTGCACACTAATGCTTTTCTATTTTCTACAGAAACAATTAACACAAAAAAAAACATATCTACCATAAATCTAATATCGAAGAAAAGGAGGGGTTTTTAACCTGATAATTTATCAACAAATCTTGTCTTTCGACAATCATTGTTATCTGTTTTTCACTTAAAAACAGAAAACAATGCAATAATATCGAAATTGACTTTCCAAAAAGTACTAAAACCCATGCCTGTTTTTAAATAATTTTTATATATATGTATATATAAACCAATATTTTAAACTTTCAAATTCTACATACATTTATATTTTTCAAAGATCAAAATTTTAGATCAAAAAAATAATAAAATATTTTTAAAAATTCTACATTACTCACAAGTATTTGAATAGTACTAAAAAATATTTTTTTTAGTTTTCTTTCTTCAATATTATTTTGTTCTATTGATCTAGATTAACTCTCTTTAATTTGTATTTCGATGGTGCAGTATAGGCATTTATACATCAGAAAGGACAAATGTTTCGAATGTTGAAACAAAATGTTTTTCGAATTCCGGAGAAGTCTTACAAACACAGAATATCACTCGAAATAAATTTGTGGCTATAAATTTCTCAAATAATTTATCTACAAAAGTGCTTTTTATATATGCTGTGGTCACAATTAGGGATTACAATATCGGACCAAAAGTTCAATACCGGTATTCGGTATTTTTTAGATCTTAATACCGGGATACCGGTTTTAATGCCGGTAGTAGAAATTTTAGAAAAAGAAAGAAAATACAGGTGTTTTTTGTTTTGTTTTGTTTTATTTGCCAGGTTTGTTAGAGAATGTAAATATCACAAAAAACACTCGAAATGGCAAACCATCTAATGCTGTCATAATTTCATCCAAATTATCTTTTTTTTTTAAAAATAATCTAAAATCTCTGATGGCTTGGGCTTAGAAGCTGTGTTTTTAAGTTTGTATATTCAAAGCAATTAGATTCTTTCCTCTTTAATAAATTTGTATAATGTTTGGTTTTTAAATGTGTATGGAGTCCGCTGTACTTCCTCCATTCAATTTGATAAATCTTGAACATTTTTTACATTGTGCCACCATATTATTTTCATCACATAAATAATGAAACCAAACCGAAGTATTATCAACTGATTTTTTATGTTCTTTAAAGTTATTCTAATTTTATTATGGGGTATTATTTATGAGTATATATATAATAAATCTAAAAAATATTTGGAACTCTAAAGTATGATTTGCAAATACAATATGAATAACAGACTCACCAATTTAAAAAAAAATATCGAAGAATTATGATACTACCTTGTTTTCACAGATAAGAATTCTGAATAATAATTCACAGATAAGAATAAGAATTTCACTGATAAGAATTCTAAATTTCTAGTAAATACCGAAAAGTCGGTATTTAAACTTGTGAATACCGGTATTACAAAATTGTACAAATGGCTCAAAATACCGGTATTCGGTATACCGGCATTGCAATCCCTAGTCACAATAGAAAAGTGAGAAATATCGAGCAGCTTTAAAAGGCAAAATGATTTTCAGAAAATCCGAAGGTTCAGAGCTGATTTAAATGGAGATTGAGACAAAAACTCAGCATAAAGTGCTTCAGAAAGCTGAGGATAAGTGTCTTGAATGCTGGTTAACTAATATTATTATAATACACAAGGGACAGTATTATGTTGCATCAAACAATAATTAATATGCAGGTGGTTATCAAAATATTGAAAACACCCTAGAGTTATAAGGAACCCTTTACTAATATGGTGTAAGACCGTCTTCGGCATGGTTTGGATTCACCTGGGAATCGAATCATACAAATGCTAAATAGTGTTAAAATGAGTATTAACCCTTTGCACTCGAATTTTTTTTTCATTCGCATTACCAGCAACTCGAAGCGATTTTAGTGAAAAGATCACATTCACTTGTAAGTTTGAGATACGCATTAAAAGAAACGCATTATTTATAGTGTTATTTGCATTGTCTCCGTAGCGGAGCCCTCGAGTTTGAAGACAAAATTTAAATGGCTCCGCTCCGGAGCCCTCGAGTGCAAAGGGTTAAACCATTCTTTATGGAGATATTGTGAAAGTTCTGGAAAAGACGCCGGAAGAAAATATCAATTCCGGATTGATCGCACTAAAATAGACCATAACGATTCGGTTATATTGAAGTGCGGGCAAAGGTAGATGTTTCATTTTATCCTCGTTATTGGACAGATCCTGCTGCTGCTTGAATAGGAGCATTATCATCCTGTGAAACAAAGTTTGCATTATGCAATGGACCTGGACAGCTAAAACTTCTCTATTCTTCTCCCGAGTGATCGATTGGACCTGTAGAAAACCACGACATGGATGCTCATATCATGACGGATCCACCTCCATGGCTGGTATTGTTTAATGGCACAAGGGCTAGAATTGGTCAAACTGCGCCAAACAATTTGTAACATTAAAAAACAAACCTTATTGAAATTCAAGATTATAGTTTTCTAAAATCAATTAAAATGGTGTTTCATACAAATACTTAAAATAGTAAAATAAAAATTATTTTAATAACAGGGATTCGAACTATTCACCTGCGCATTATTTGCACTTTCACTATCATGCGCTATTCACCTGATATAACCCCAGTTGACTTTTCCAGTTCCCAGATTTATAATTATCACTTCGTGGAAGGCATTTTGACTAGTTTAAGTCCATAAAAGAAAATTAGCTGAAGAAACCGAAGGGAGGATGTATAGAGGATTGGAACAAGCGCCGTCATAGTTGTATTGCGCCCAATGGACGTACAATGGAAGGGATGAATAAATTAATTTGTGCGGACTTTATTTAATACTTACGGTTACTTTTTTCGCAGAATATATATTTTAAAAGCATTTTTAGATTATTGATTTCGAGTTTTTGCTTCAATCTAGATGCCATTTGTTTGCAGCTTTAAATCGGATGTTTACCTTATCGCCAAATAGCTGATTGAACTATTAAAAAAAAAAGAATTAAACATATAACACAAGTGGTTTTAATGTTTTAGATTATAATTGTTCAAGGTCCTACACTGTTATTTCAATGTTAAATTTATTTCAGTACGCATAGGTTTCAGTATGTTAGTGTTTGAAGTTTTTGCGCAACAAAATAGCATTTAGTTATTATTGTTTTTTCTTGTTAAAAATAAATAATATAAATAAATAAAATTAGAACACTGTACCAAATTTATAATGTTAGGGGATTTGTTTCAATTGGTGGGCTGTAGTTTGAAGCCCCATGATACAGTAAAGGAATTAAAAAAGACTTTAATCTAGAATAAAATTTGAGAATTTGAATATTTTAAAACAATATTTATTAACATATAAAAAAAATATATTCCACATTTCTTCAGTATTTTTTTATGAATCCAAAAAACATTGATGAATCTTGACAACTAGAAAATATAGCGGAAATAAATCAACATAGTTTACTAAATAAAGCACCTTTATCTAAGTTTCAATTTTATATTTTAAAGGAACTGTATTGCTTTAATTTAGTTAAGAAAACAAACATTTAATTCCACACAGTTTGTGACAATACCAAATTGACATACGTCCAAGCAGTTTATTCTTAATGTATAAGTTCTTTTTTTAAAAGATCGAAAACATGAACGATAGGCAGAATAGATGAAATAAGTAAAACTTAAAATGCATTTTCTGGTGAAAATTTGGAGGAAGTTTTGAAGAGTTGCGGAGTTTCATTTTTGCGGAATTTCTCTCCAATGATTTAAGTCAATGTAGGGTATCTCACTGCATGACACTATGGGATTTCTAAAAGAAAAGAAAATATATGCATTAATAAGGTTAATTCAGTCTTGATTACATCTAAAGTCATTTAATAAATTGATCATTACATATTGTAAGCAAATTTCTTCTTTAATGTGTTAGGAAATGCAAGGCGTGTGGGGATTTCACATAAATTGCCCGATGGTGGTTCATTCCAAATTTAGGTAGTAATGGCTGGTAATGTTGATTCACTGCAATGGTGTCGCCACTGTAAATCCTTATCAGACGGGCTTATATCATTACCTTCAACGTCAAACAAACTGAATTTGCCACTAAAATAAGGTGTTCATGAGCTATATTCGCATGCAACGCAACTCAATTACATGAAGCATCTAAATGACCATTTCGCGAGTAGCTATGGTTTGGTTTGTCGCTTTACGGTCATCTTGTGAGGGCTAAACAAATACACATCACACGAGGACTAAACACATACACATCACACGAGGGCTCAACACAGTGGGATCTACAGTTTAACGTGGATTCTGAACCACTGAAATCCATGCTACGATTCAAACCTGAAGCCTGTGATACCAAAAGCCAGATCGCTAGCCACTTGGCCACCACGCCGCTGACGGAACCTATGAGAACAGCGAAAGGTTAATATGACTTTTTTTCAGGACAAAATACCCCCGCGTGGTACCTTAAGTGTTCACACGTGCATGCAAGCTTAAACGATTCTTAAGCCGAAGAGTAGAAATACTTGTAATGAAAAAAGATACGTAAGATTTGTAGATTGTGATACGTAAACTAGTATACTAAATGCCGAGAAATAAAATATTGTTGATCCCTATATAAAACACATTTCATCTTAAGAGGTTGAGCAGCTCTATCACAGATATACTATTTCCCCAATAAATGCATGGAAATAAAATATTGTTGATCTCTATATAAAACAAATTCTATCTTAAGAAGTTTGAGTAGTTCTATCATAAATATGCTATTTCATCAGCAAAAATAATCTAATTGATAACATGCCCATACTGATACTTACTGGCTACTCGGCAGAAGCATTGCGTTTCTCTGTATGTGAGTGATGCCCGTGTTGGCACATAAAAGATAAGACACAGAACACTCCTTCAGAGCATTTCTCTGAGCTGAAAAGAAACATTTTTGAGAAATAAAATAAAAGCATATTATAAAGCATAATAAATATTAAAACACAAAGCCTCCACAATAATTCTTAAAAGCAATACCGAAGTATAAGCTCACATATCTGTGTCGGATATAAATAGAATAAATCGATAGGCTGATAAGTCCATTATGTGGGATCTAGGCACGTACACCCAGGATTTTGTATTGGGAAGTATCAATAAAATGAAATTTATCTGGTAATGAAAGTTCAATAGGTCTTACCAAACTATAAGTAACAAAAAAATTATCTGAAATTGAAATTCTATGTATTAATAATTTTTATATTGCATTCATTTGGTTCAATTACTTAAAAATGTGAATTTTGAAATTATAGCTAAAAAAAATAAAAATTTTATTTCTAAAAAAATTTAGACAAAAAATTATAAATTAAAATTCAATTTTCTATTATCTTTTGTTAGCTTTGAAATAGCTTTAAAAAATATCATTTAAGCTGGTTTAAATTGAAAAAATCAATCCGTATTCCTGTTACCAAATTGTAGTCAGTATAATAAACACAGATACGTTATTTTATATGAAGCAATATAGAAAAAGTCTATATACTTTTCTTCCTTTCTTTATTTTACCTGATAAACTATCCTCAAGATGTTTTAATTTATTTTCTTCGGATTCATTAACTTATGTATTAAGTTTTATGAATTTCCTGGTCAACAACTTTTTATACCTGTAGTTGTATATTTGTAATTTTTTTTTTAAATCTACCATTGCAAGTTTTACCGTTCAATATTTTAATCTCTGCTAGGGCATTGTTACTCCGCGTCCGTGGCTTATCTTCAAGTTACACGCGCCTTAATGTGAGTTATATCTTCAAGTTACACGCAAAATGAGTAACGTCTGTGCAGCACTTGCCTTAAGGCATCCAAGACGTCCATGTCTAAGTGTTTGCCAGCTGCATTAGAGAAAAAAAAATATTTTAATCTCTTATCTTTATTAAATCTATTTTCGTTGCTGCTGCTTATGCGCATTTTTGGTCTTGAGCAATTTCTTTATCTATATTTTTTTAGAGGTTTAAATATGAAACATCCCAGAATTTTTGTTTTGCGAGTGCTGTTATGGTTTTGTTATATAATTTATGTGTAGCGAATACTAATAGATATTATGTCAATATTGGTAAAAGGTAGTTTTGGGAATGTAAAATGAGCGTGTTTCTAATTCACTCCTTGTTGGTTCTTTGTTTTTTGTGTTTATGCGTTGCATTTTTTATATTATAATAATAAATTAATTATATAATTTGAGTACGTCTAATAAAGTCATCTAGGTTCGTCTTTTTTCATAAGTTTTAATATCATCGGTGGCTTAAATATTTTAGATTTTCAGGCTATCGTTGTCTTCTTGATTTAAAAAAGAAAGAGAAAAGAAATTTGTGGATATGGTGGTGCCATCTATTGGAATCTAAGTACATCACACAAATAGAATAAACTAGTAATGATGTTCTGGATATGATCGTTTCTTCAATTGTGAAGAAATAGGAGATATTTAAATTCTAAATGATTCTCAAAATATTATGTAATTTTTAAAACTTTTAAATGTTTTTAACTTTTTAATTTTTAAGATTACTTTTATTAGTTTTAAAAATGTAAATTTTTTTATATTACTAAAATACCTTTTATGATGTAGCTTTCGAAGTAAATTTTTGCCGTATAAATATTCCGTAATTGGTTCATACGTTTCCATTGCCATGGGGGATGAGAAGTCTTGAGAGTCTTTTTCAATTACTACTTTTAGCTCACACTCTCCCTATATATATCTTGTTCAAATTTTCAATCGTTCATAAAATACTTTTTATCATCCACTCAAGTTCAAATACATTTTTTAAAACTTGTAGTGGATGATACTTGATGTTAATACAGTTGTTTCAAATATTAATTCACTAATTAAATTAAATTAATTAATTTTAGTTTTTTAGATTTAAGTTGCATGTATCTATCAATAGATGGCGCCAGAAGTAACTTTATTTATAAAAGACTTATGCAGTATAGTGAAAAAAAAATAGGAATTGACTTTAAAAAAAAAATTTTTTTTTTACTTGTTTGATAGACGTTAATGCATCCATTTGCTCTGCTTGAGAAACAGTAATATATATATATATATATATGTCAAATTCGCATATGAAAAAATAGTGGGCCTATAAAATCTATCAAAAAAATTACAATTAATGTAAAATTATAACATTTCGTGCGAAAAGATTTCAGTAGTTACTGTAATAAAAGGATGAGGAAAGGTCCTTTCTTACTCATCATGAATACTCAGATCATTTATCATTATCAGTCGAAGAAGAATAAATTCCGAGAAAAAAGTTTCTACATACATCAATACATCTTTCGACAACTATGTAGAACAAATTTGTTACCTGTCATGCTGTAATAGTTAAGTAGTTTGTGAGTGTATCTTAAATAATCATATATGATTAGTTTCAAAAATTCACTAATGATTTCACGCAATCATATGATCTATACAAGTAATGGATCATATGATTGCAAGATTATTTTTTCATATGATTGTAAGTTGCAATATAACAGATGGACTGAAATGTTCGTAGGTTGATACATAGATGGCACTACTAGTATTAAATCCATATGATTTTTAGTTAGCCCTCACCTTCAAAAGACACGTGTATCAATTTGACAGCTGTTGCACTATTAGTATGTGAGTTATAGCATTTTTAGTGTTCATCGCTTGCAGTCCACTCGGCTGACTGTGGATTGGATTCCGGTGTGAGATGATGGAGCCAAGTTTCATCCATTGTCACATATCGACGCTAAAATTCGGGTTTATTACGATTGAACAGCTCCAAACACTGCTTAGAATCATCAATTCGTTGTTGTTTTTTGTCGATTGTGAGCTCTGCGCGGCACCCACTTTGAACAGAGTTTTCGCATACCCAAATATTCATTCCCGATATGTCCAACACGTTCCTTTGAAATCTTTAGGGTCTCAGCTATCTCAATCAGCTTCACTCTACGGTTATCAGAAATTATTTTGTGGACTTTTTTGATGTTTTCGTCGGTAACAGCCTCTTTGGGGCGTCCACTGCGCGCATCGTCCTCGGTGCTCATTTCGCCTCGTTTAAATTTCGCAAACCACTTCTCTATGGTTGATTTTCCTGGTGCAAAGTCCGAATAATGTTTATCAAGCCAAAAAGCAATGCTTTATTAACATACGAAATTCCTTTTATCCATTTTTTCAAACTAACAAAAGTTGCTTCACTAAAAATGCGGGGCCTGAATGGCCGAGTGGCTAGCGCTCTGGTGCTCGGTACCACAGGTTTCGGGTTCGAGTCCCGGCGGTGCCATGTGTGTTTGTAGTGGTTCGGAATCCACTTTAAACTGTAGGTCCCGGTCTGTTTAGCCTAAAGTGTGCATAAGATGACCGTAGAACGGCAAACAAACAAACAAACAATCACTAAAAATGCTATAACTCACATACTAATAGTGCAACAGCTGTCAAATTGATACGTGTCTTTTGAAGGTTAAGGCTAACTAAAAATCATATGGATTTAATACTAGTAGCGCCATCTATGTGTCAGCTTATGAACATGTCAGATCAACTGTCACTTCTGACCAATAGTGGATGTCAGAAGTATATTGCAACTTACACTAAAACAGTAGTTCTCAAACTTTTCGAAGTCGTGGTATATTTAAAATCCGACAAATAATTGTAGGTGCACTATATATATATATATAATGATATTTTATAATAAGTAAGTCAAATAATACAGAAAAAAATTAATGGGTTAAAAAATGAAGCATATCTTAAATTTATTCATTTTTATGTTTATGAGAAACTTGAGCCTGATGTTACCTAGTGATTGGAGAAATCGCTTGCATGGGTATATATTTGAAAGGCAAGCTCTCATATCTTCTCCAATACATTGAAGATTTCCTCACTTTTTTTAGCATTTTAGTTTGAAGAATATAGAGAAATGCAGTAAAATTCAACAAAAAGAAAAAAATATTTCTACCTTTAAAAAATAAAAATTTCTCCCTTTTCAATTAAAATGAAAAGAATATTATTTTTCATAAATTTTTATACAACTTTTAAAATTTATTAAAAATTTATTAAAACTTTATTTAAAAAGTGCTCGTGATTGGTCTATTGATTAAAAAACACAAGTTTGGTTAGTTATTTCTGATATTGTTCTAATATTAAAAAATCCACTTACTAAACAATCTCATGCAATCTTTTACGAACTGATGGTTCTAATTTTAAAAACTATAAAATAATTTTAGACACTTGTTTCATCATTAAAATAATATAATCTTATTTGAAATAAATTTTCCTTTAAAAATCAAAAAAAATTTTTCTTTTAAACTGATTTTTATCTTTTGTCTTATTATATTTTTTGAATATTTTAATGATGTATGGATTTATGGATTTACAGTACATGAGTGTTAATTTAAATGAAAGTAAAGCAGATGGTACCTGGTGTAAAAGACGGTGCCTCCCCCACATGCTCAAAGAAGTATCTGTCTGCGAACTTTGCCAAGTGGAACTGCTTGCCGATGATGCAGGCGGCAGTAGGACTGATTTCTGCTCCGGGGACGTGCTTCTCCATCTGGACTCCAACCCACAAATCCACATCCCTCACATCCCTGCAAAATTGAGAGATCATAAAATTTTATTCATATATCATATACACTTAAAATCTACATCAACCATTACCATGTCATCAAGTTACTGCATGCCTTTTGTAGTGATTTGTGAAGTAAAATTTGAATTTTAAAGTAAATGGAGAAGAGTGCGTCTCCGTAAATTGTTGAATCTTTTTATATTTTGCTATAAGTACCAACCTTTGCTAATATAGAACTATTTGCTTAAAAATGTAAAACATGTTGCTCATCATCCAAACTGCGTGACTATAAAGGAAATACCGAAAAGAAATGCAATTTGTATGATTATACTTTGATATCAAATGCAAAGTATTAGCAATTCATTAGCATGCAAGTGCACATTATAGGCGTCAGTAACTCACAAGCGTAATATAAATAAAGAACAGAAGGCTATAAGCACTATAATTTACCTTTTTTGTTGTTTTTTTTACTACAAGGGAGAGTTCAGTATGCCACGTATAAAAATACAGGCGTTTATTGGGCACGCATTTGATCTTAACAGAGAAAGCATTGTGACAGTTGCGAACCCGACTCGTAACTTAGTGACAACGTGCGTCATTGGTGAACATTAGGTTTGAAGTTCAATCCGCTGGCGGCATTGTTACAAACACGATTTCAAAAAACGAGGAGGCACAGCGGCGTTTGTGATATTCAACATCTTGCCTCGTGAATCAGACTACCTCGTAGGAGTTTTCCAGTTTTTTTCCCGTACGATATATATATGCGGGGCGATTTCCCCTAAAAGTCTTCTCGGAAAGCACTGCCTTCCTTATTCAGCGAGACGGAGCCAAATCAGTCAACCTACAGGTGCTCCATCACAACAGAGGCTGCCCTTTCCCCTCCATCCATGAGTGGGAGGAAGGGGGAGGGGCATGTGTTTACCATGTTCCCAAAATATACATGAGCGCTTTCAGTCGAGTATGCTTTGTGGGTTTTGAATATCCCTAATATCCCCTCGGCTTCCCTAATTGAGAAATCCAAGTTCCTAACTACCGTACCACTTCCAACAGTCTAATGCCAAGATCGGCATGATAAGTTCATCCCATTTCATTCAAAAGGGAGAGAGGTAGTTTCAAAAATATATTATTATTCAAAGAATAATAGTATTCACCAGGAACCGGGTGAGGGGTATTCTTTTCAATTTGCAATGCTATCAAAATTTCATCAGAACACTTCGAGCTGTACATTGAATAATGTCGAATGATTTCATGTAAAATGAGTCTCGTTAAAACTGAACTATAAATAATTAGTATTCACCAAAAATCTCGTCTTTCTTATTAAGTAAGTATTCGGCTCCGATTTGGGACACTTTAATAGCATAAAATTGATAAGTATGGAAAATAGATTATACATAAATTATATAACTGGATAAATATGTTATTTTATATAACTGGATAATTATATTATATTATATAACTGGATAAATATGTAAATCTATTTAACTATGTTAGTATGGAAATATCAATCCTTTTGTACAAAGGAGAAAAAGGGTGCTTACTTGTAGTTTTGCCTTAAAAGATCCACGTTTTCTGGTGACATCACAAAAGGTGGGATGTCATCGAAGGATGTGATGTTAATTTGTCCTCCAGAGCAGAAGCTCACCAAGTAGACGTACGCAGGCAGTCCGTGGTCTCTTCCCCTCTGCATATCAATGGCACACAAATCTGATCCATAGGGCACTCCAGGTTTCCTAGGGGCGATATTTGCATTCAAAAATAATGTTGTCTTTAAAATTTCCAGAGGTGTTTTTTTTTTTCATTTAGAGACAAGGCATATTTAAATCTTCTTTTATAAATACATCTCACCAGTGAACATTTTATGTGAACGTCTTAGGTTAGTTTTGTACGTAGGTTAATGTACGCTAATTTGTGTCGCTTGCAATTACTGTTACAACAAAAAGAAAACTTTTGGCCAAAATAGTTGGATTTATACTATATGATTCTTCGACAATTGGGCAACGGGCGTACTGGTTACGGAGTTCCTAGGTGGTTTTAAGAACCACAATACCTCCACATCTTAATTTAATTAAAACATTAGCATAAAATGAAGTTGCTTGAATTAATGATTTTGAAGCACCATATTGATTGTGAAAGTGAAGAGTTTTACAAAAGCCCTTTTTATATTATCCGTCTACTGTATAGTAAACAGATATGAATCTTTATAAATATGTTAATATTTAAAAATGGTTAAAACAGTATAAAATACTAGAAATGCACTTCATTGCTGCTTATATTTATTACCTAGTATCAGAGTATCTCATTTTTATAATAAATTAATAAACTAATTTTTAAATTAATTTCCATATAAGGCCTTAACAAGAGAGAACTATCATAAGACTTAATTTGGGTGAGAATTAATTTTTAATTTTGAACTTTTTTTCCCCAATGCAGCTGGCATACAGACATGGACGTCTTAGATGCCTTAAGGCAAGCGCTGCACAGACGTTACTCACTTTGCATTACCCAGGGGGCGCGTGTAACTTGAAGATAAGCTACGGACGCGGAGTAACAATGCCCCCGCAACGCTCTACGATCCTCTTAGATCGGGACCTACGGTTTAAAGTGGATTCCGAACCACTACAAACATCCATGGCACCGCTGGGACTCGAACCCGAAACCTGTGATACCGAGCGCCAGAGCGCTAGCCACTCGGCCATTCAGGCCTAATTTTGAACTAAAATGAGGGGTTTTTTTCCTACTTTGTATTATTCAGTCATGATATCGCATGCCAATGGCAACAATCATTCTACGGTGATTTCATTTAGGATTACAGACTTTGAACCTTTTTTTCCTACAGATCCCAAAGGAGCTGCGTGTTATTGAATTGCTTGTTTGCATATACTTCCAGTTATTTTTTAAATAAATAAATCTGAAAACATTTTGTGTGATAAAAGCCTCTATGTATCGTCTAAAGTGGGGAGATATATCCCAGGATTAGAATTCCGATTCTAATGTGCAATCAGAATGTGTAAAATTATTCTTCAATTTCTTAATAATTAATAATTAAATCTGCAATAATAAATAAAAAAAATTTTAAAAATAAAATTAATAATTAATATAAATTAACATGCACAATAAAATAATTAATGAATTATAAAAATTAGTTTAAATAAATTAATGAATTAAAAAAATAATAAATAGATAAAAAAAAATAATTATTAAAAAATTTAATAAAACTAAAAAACATCCTTTTAAAGTTAATTGGAATTTAACCCTCATTCTAAAAAAAAAGAATATATTTCCTACATTCCTTGATTATGCTTAAGCAACGTTTGTGACTAATTAATTTAATTTTTATATTATAATATCACAATATATTACGACATAACAAAAAAAGACGATCAAAAACTACTCTTACAAATTTAAATGACTTTTCAAGTTCAAAAGGAAAAAGGATAGGTTTCCGAAATAATGCTGTTTTCGAAGGTAACTTTTTATTATTTTGATTAAAAGTTTATGGCAGAAATATCGCTCTGTTCAAAGCTGGATTCACACTGGAGAATACAACTCAAGACGTATACTCAATGCTGTAGATAAGATATACAACGACAGTCGAGCAGAAATCGATTCTCTTACGCATTCTGAACGTGACAAATCTGAATGGAACCCAATTTCTCGATTTTTTTTCAACAAGAAACCCTCCTCTTTAACCAATAGAAAACCTGGTTTTGTACATAAACGGAAATAGAATTTTAATCCACATGTTTGAAATTCAAGTTGAAACTAATATTCAGGACATGGGAATAAAGATCTTCTGATTGCCTAGTGTTCTTCGTCTTGAGTGTTTTCTCCCGTTGAAATCTAATACTTTAATATAGTGTAACGTCTCGGCCTATACTAGACCTACACTCAAGAGCCAAAACATTATGACCACCTGTCAATAACGAGTTGGCCCACCTTTGGAGCGCAACACAGCTTCAACCCGCCTTGGCATGGATTAGTACCACCTCTTAATACCAGTTAAATACCACTTCCACCTGATCACGTGCCTTCCACGTCATCCAGGCGAGTTCATTGCAGGGGTGGTCATAATGTTTTGGCTCTTGAGTGTATAACGGCTTCAAGAAGAGGGCAACTTTCAGGTTCAGGGGAATACTTTAATGTTTATTGAATAGCATTATACGCACACACTGGGCGTGAATGGCCGAGTGGCTAGCGCTCTGGTTTCGGATTCGAGTCCCGGCGGTGCCATGAATGTTTGCAGTGGTTCGGAATCCACGTTAAACTGTAGGTCCCAGTTTAACATGACTGTAGAGCGTTGGGCGTAGGGCTGACAACCCTACTCCGTAAAAAAAATCTCATGTTTCGAAATCTGCCAGTAGGCAGACGGCCTTAGCTACTCATGATGATACGCACACACTCCACACTCTCCGAAGCGGCCTGGTGGCCAAGTGGCTAGCGTTCTGGTCTTTGGTATCCCAGGCTTCAGGTTCGAATCCTGGCGGTGGCATGGATGTTTGTGAGTGGTTCGGAATCCACGTTAAACTGTAGGTCCCGGTCTGTTTAGCCCAAAAGAGTGCATAAAATGACCGTAGAGCGACAAATCAAACCAAACCACACTCTCCGGCCTGTTCAGTCACTTTCAGAGAAAGAGAAAAACAACACTTCTTATTGACTAGTCGCAGATCTCTCATTCTCCAAAAACCTCCCTTTAAGAAAATCTGTCAAGAACGGGCGAGGGTTAAATTTCCTCATTTCTCACTGGAGTCGACACTTCTTTAGCATCCTGTTCCATAACCCCTTACGATGCAGCAACTCATCACCCCAAATCCCATCTGTAATTGTTTCGACCTGTGAAGGTCCAACAGACAATCTCTAATTTCATGATGTATTATTATCCATGACACTGATTATTTGCTATCAGATTGTATTAGTTCAAAACGCTAATTAGTACAAAATACTAATTGCATTTAATATAAATATCCACGATACTGCTTATTGAGTGAAGGTTTGTTATTATGCACTTGTTAATGAATATGAATTCCTTTCCAGAATATGAACAGAAATGCTATATCTATTCTCGTAGGAAAAATGCTACAACAGTATTTATTATACTCGACTAATTATATTTTCATTATAATTTTTCTGGAATATTATATCTATTATACTTACCTATTTATAAATAAATCTAAAGAAAACTTACTTGTACAAATAATTTGTAAGATCATCTGCATAGTAGTGGTCATAACTCGCAGATGGCACTTGGCTAACTCCAATCAAAAGATTATTCGTTTGACCAGTGCGAATCAGTGTCGGATTTGCGTATAAATTCTTGAATTCACGGGATGTAAACCCGATTTTTTTAGCCACCATGCTGTGCAGCCTGTAGACTGCTATAGTGAACTCGCTCCAGGTGCCCAGGCGGAGAGTAGGGTTGTACTTGGAACCCTCTGGCCCATTTTTCAAGGTCAGGTCGAAGCGATTCATGTTGTAAGGTCCCAGCAGTACCGGTAAGTATTCTTTGTAAATCTCGCACTGGCGCTGTGCTATGTTGATCCGCCTGTTGGAAATAATGATGGAGAAGGCATTTTGCATTAATACTACCACAAGTAATTTGAGGATACATTCCATTCTCTAAAGCAGGAGTCTCCAAACTACGGCCCGGCAGTGTCATCAATCCGGCCCACGACATCGAATAGTTTATTGTTGCTGTAATAAGTTGAATGAAAAAACACCGAATGATAATAACTCGGTTTTATTGACTTGCTAGGTAAAGCTTAATGACAAGCATAATACGCAGAAATATTATGCTTGTCATTAAGATTTACCTAGCAAGTCAATTAACTTAAGCATAACAACTAACACATAATTGAATTGAATCCCACTAACATTATA
Organism: Caerostris darwini; assembly: GCA_021605075.1. Lineage (NCBI taxonomy): Eukaryota > Metazoa > Arthropoda > Arachnida > Araneae > Araneidae > Caerostris > Caerostris darwini. The sequence continues at coordinate 341,244 of BPLQ01012168.1, read as the reverse complement.
AACTAATGGACATCCCGCTGTTACCCTCGGTAGTTACGTTGGGGTAAAGAGTATCGCATATGTATGCATATCGATGTTTAGTATGTATATATCCTGAATCAAACATATGATTTTTATCCTGAATATCCGTCAGGAACGGAAAAGCTAAATTAACGCGAATGAAACCGCGGGATATCCACTTGTAAAACAATACTAATGAGTTTTATGTAATTGTGAATTTTCACTGACTATAGTTTGTAGTTAGCAAGTATATGCTCTCTCAGACCGCGTTCTCGCCGACTGAAATTATAGATAATGACAGAAAAATTAAAACGGTTTTGGCCCTTGTTACTTACTGGAGTAACCAGTATGGCTCTAAGGCTGGAAAGTTTGGAGACCCCTGCTCTAAAGAATGGTATGTTATTAAAATTCACAATTACAGAATATATATTTTAAGGGTTTATTATTTAAACAATATATAATACCAAGTCGTATAGCTATAGCTATTGAGTGAAATGACTTTTTTTAAACTAACTTTTCCATAACAAATCGAAAGTGTATGAAATGTTTTATATAGTTTAGTAACTGATCGGAGGAAAGTAAACAATCTCTTAAAAAATGACAACAGATGAATCGATTTATTTTTAGATCCAAGAGCAAAGTAATTTTGAAAGAAAAATGTTTATTGGTCGTTATGGAATTTTTTCAACTTTTTTTTTTTTTTGATATTATGTAATTAAAAATTTTTATTATTCAAAATTAAAATTTTTTTACTGTAATAAACTACTCCGAAAATACCGTTCTTTCATATTGCACCTCTTTATTTGAATCTGTCTGACTTGGCGTCTTGCCAATTTTCAAACCGATAACTTGTTAAACTCTTCTTCTTTTTTGCTTGCACTACAGCTTGTTACCGACCAAAGCCGTCTTAATAAGCTACCTCCAACAGATCCGATCAGACGTTACAGTCAGACAATGATTGTTTTTTAATGTCTTAAGATTTGCTTCCACGAGTGCTTTGCTTCTTCTTGAGTTTATACGAAGCCATTACATACATGTACCATTTTGTACGAGGTCTACCTCTTTTCCTGGTAACCTCGACATTTGAAAAAGTCACCTTTTTAACAGGGCTCATATTATCACATCTAAAAATACGCCAAAGCCATCTGATATTAGGTTAGATTGCTTATGTTTTCTATAGATTTCATGGTTAAACAAAATCCTCCATCTATCATTCTCTCTAAATGGACCCAAAAATTTCTCGAAGTATTTTCTTTCAAAAATTAAAAGTCTGTCTTTATCTGCTTTTGGGAATGGCCAGCATTCACTGACATACGATGTGATACGTCTGATGAGAGTTGTATAAAGATTAATTTTTTGAACTGCATAAAACTGGTATAATGTAGTTTGGGAAAAGGATAAAGTTTGAACATTCGATAAGATTCTTACAATTGAAAATGAATGATATATAATGTTGCTGTTTTCGATTACCTGTCGCTTGAATTTCTAGTGTCACCAAAAGTGGCAGAAATGTAGCAAATTCAGAATCGTCATGGGCTTGCTACACTACACCCATATTGTACTACCGAAGTTTTAGACAAAGGATACCTTAGAGGGCATTCAGGTGTTAATATCCCCCGCTCGGCCTTCACGAGGAATGGAATTGGAATGACATTCCAGATTACAGACATGGATAATCAAAGAACAGTAGAACATGGAACACTTCAGAGGTTTAACTGATATCAGAAATATTTACCAACCCTTAAATATCACAAAATGTTAGTCAGCTGAAATTATATGAACTACTTATATTTTACGAATTCAATGTCGTAAAAGCAAACGGTGTTGCGTACAAATGGACATTTCACAAATTTATGTGACAAACCTGGCTTCTTGGTACAATCTCTCTTCTTCCCAGTGAGGATTCAGTTTCTTCAGAGAAAAGGCGAGTCTGTTGTGCTCTCTCATGAACAACATGTGAAATATGGACAACGTTGTATGCTGATTGACACGGGAGTCTCCTGCGAACGAGAAACATATGTGATAATAATTACCATCATTTTTTTTGCAAAATAAAAGAAGTTCAGAGAAAATATGGATAAAAAAGTCATTTAAAAAATGGAGGGGAAGTATAAGTAAAGTATTCAGTTAATAAAAAAGTTAAGTTAAAAAAGTTCAAAAGTTAAGTTTCAGTTAAAATTCAAATTTTAGAGTGCAAAGTTATTGAAAATATACATTCCTAGAAAATAGTTCCTGGCTTAATTGCCGCAACTTGTTCAACTATCGCAATTCTAGTAAACAAACAATTATAAGTGATTGAATATCGACTGTATTTTTGCTGTACCTCAATGTTTACTCATGTCTAGATGCACTGATGGCCATGAAATCGTAGTAACATCAGAAGGCTACCAAACCAAAATATTTTCAAGTAACTTTATATACGAAATCTCGACTCATCAGTAAGATGAACCGACTTCCAATGACTTGCACTCCGATTAACACATGTGCACGCCTAATTAAACTCTTTATTTCAATGACGTGGTTTGAGAGGTACACACACAATGATGGACTTCTTGCTTGCTTCCTTTGCGAATTTTTTTTTTGTGCACTATTGACCTAGATACCAGTCTTCTAGTGTCTCTTACAATAGAAGATCTGAGATGGATTGGTGTCGTGTCAATATTAGCAATACCAACAAATTCACATGACTTCAGAGACTTATATAATTGGAAAAGGAAACACACTCACATGAAATAATTCACAAACAAATTCATAATTTAAAATATAAACAAAAGTGAAATTTATTATTATTTCCGAATTTAAGTTTGTAATAAGTCTTGCAATTAACCTTATCTAAGTAACAGTGAAATTCTTATATTGCATTAGTATAAATATGACTTATACCAGTTGCAGCAATTCTAAATTAATATTTATTTATAAAATAATATGGTGATAGACCTTACAGTTCATAACTTGCCACTACAGCTGGGGAAGAGGGTTCCCACCTTTTTTTTTTTTTTTCCAACTTTAAAGTTTCATTGTTAGTAATGTTTTATACGCACCGTTGTTCAAAGTCTTGGCAGCAGGGGGCCAACCGCTCATGCGGCTCTTGTGTCGGGCAGGAGACCTGGGGAAACTTGTCCATATCATGTAGCATAAAAAGAACATTGTTCTTTTTCTAAAGACGGTGTAGTCAGAGGATCTTCAGCTAACTCGTTCAAACCGAGAGTCAGGCTCAAATGCATCATGACGAAAGAAGTCTAGCATCACTGTTCAAAGTCCGTGACAGCAGGGGCCAACCGTTTAATTGGGCCTTTGCGTCGGGCATGAGGTCTCTAGACTTGGTCTTTTCACTCGGAGACCACGTTGGGTCATCTTTCCTTTCCTGAGCCCTTCAGCACGTCATTCCGGAGGATGGGACAGCTCCATCCCTTCGTCATCTCCTGTCTTCAGTCCTTCTCTCCTCTGGATTCCCCCTTCACCCTCTTTTTTTCTGCGATGTCCATCACCTCCATTTTATAGTTCATTCTCAGGGGGGGAGGGGAGCGATTGTCGACACCGTATTAGAGTCTATATCCGTGCAGTTAACTACAAATAGCAGATATTTGTAGCTTTAGGTCCTCTTCGACTATAGTATCTAGGAGCATTCTGTTCTTAAAAATTCCTTTCTCAGTTAACGAATTACAGGTCTCACATTCAACTATTTTGCCACATAAGACTGATTTTGGTTCGTTTCTATTTACCAATGATTCGTCATCATAATTCTTCAATAAATAATATAGAATATTCATATTTAAAATTCACTACGAAAATACAACTTGCAGAAACTGCAAAAGCTTTTCAAATCTGTAAAGTTAAATTACAAGAGCTTCTCTGATTTGAATATGATATTCTGGTCCAATATTATTGTTTGCCTATAGTGTGAAGTTTTCACGAAAACTTACTGGTTTTTATTCGCAAATTTTCTTATTTTTCTTTAAGTTTTGGAAGCCAGGCGATAAATATAGTAGTGTGTAATATTTTTTCTTCTGTAGGTTTTACGTCGAATACCTTTATATGAAACTCTATTGCCAAAATTGTGATATTTCTAATTATACCTCAAAGCGTTTTTTTTTTTTTTTAACTTTCGAATGTATAATATAAACATAAATATGAAAGTAGCAGTATTTGTCCTAAAATATAAACTAATGGAGAATTTTAAGTATAGATATTAACTAAAACTATTAAATAATTCGAATTATACAATTATGTTGACATTCACAACATATTTCATAACAATATTTTGACCATATAATTAGTCTTGGCTTAATTTAAATATTTAGAACATTTGAAAGATTTATTTTGACATTGAAAACTGTGTAGATTTATGCGTGAATCTTTGGCAGCACGCCATATATGGCAGCATTACTCAACATTGAACGCCTACATTTCTCAACATTGAAATTGTAACACCAAGAAGAAAAATTCTTAGAACATTGAAATTACAGAATAGATAGGTATGGTAAAATAAACAAACAATACAAACATTTAAGGCAAAAAATTCAAATCTACTTGATTTTTTCCAATATATAGTATGACCATTTCGTGATCAAATAAATGCCTTTATAAGTCTTAACATGTCATCATTAAGATTGTTAACAATATATGTAATACTGAATTCACTTGGTCACATAAACTATCAAGATCTTTTACATGTATTTTTCTTTATAATTGCCCACTAATTATCTATCTGAGATACTCTATTAAAACAAGTCGGGAGATGTTGACGATTATAGTAATATGTTCAGACACTAAAGGTTGTTTATAGCAATGCAAGAAACGTGCGATTTGGCATTGTCTTGCTAAAAACCTGGCTCCAGCGATATCTTCAATAAATAGTCCGACAATTAATAATCAATATAACGTCGAGCAATTCGTGTAACCGAATTAGGACTAGAAATATATACCTAACATACATGATGCCACCCCGTACCATAATCCCAGGTGTAGAGCTGGAGTAACGTTCACTTGTAGAAGGGTGTTCACGCCGAATGGTCTCCAGACCAATCTCCGACAATTGTTACGTTCAAGATAGAAGCGAGGTTATCATAGAAAATGATTATTTTCCATTCTAAACTACACTGCTGAACCATGATTGAGGTTGAATAATCTTTGAGTACGGTATCATTAGTTATATGTAATAATAGTAGCTGGACGTCTAGTATATAGTCCAATTTCCTGAAAATACTTTCTGATCGTTTATATAAATAGCGTTGAACATTCTAAGCACTTGACTTGTCGTCTAATTTCGCTCGTAGTAATGAAAAGATCACTACAAGCCAACCTCCCAACACGACAATCCATCCGTTGTGTGGTTAGTCATTGCACTTTTTTAATACGCTTTTATTAGTTTCACCTGTATGTTTGTTTGTTTGTAACTGACTCTTTGGGCACAATTTTGCCCTACTTTAAGCGATACGATTTAATTTAAACATGACTTATCAAGAATCGACGACAATAAAATATTTTGATAAGTTTATTATCTCATCGTGATTAGGATCGCCAGGATTAGTGATTTTATTTTAAGCAGCCTTTCTAATAGGGTTTTAAAAAAAAATCATCTCGTTTCAAACCGTTTGATAAGTGCTGCCATCTTCAATTCTGCGGTTTAACTAAAGTAGCTTTATAAATATACATAACTATATGTTTATAACTTTTTGTTGCTCATATGAAATAATTAAAAATATAATATGCATAAATAATAATAAATTATAGTTTAAAAACACTAAAAAAATTATAGTTTAAAAAAACTAAAAAACAAGCTTTTAGAGTTAATCAAACTAAAAAGTAAAAAATAATTGTTAACATAAGAATAAAATGACTGGCGAGAAAAATGAATGTCACTGTTCTAAAAGCGTGGGGTGCTTTGTATGACATTTTTAAACTAACTCTGCATTTCGGAATGAATCTAGTGAAAAATTATAACGATTGATATCGAGCACCTCACGCTTTTAGAACAGTGACATTCATTTTCTCGTCAGTCATTTTATTCTTATGTTAACAATTATTTTTTATTTTTTAGTTTGATTAACTCTAAAAGCGTGTTTTTTAGTTTTTTTTAAACTATAATTTTATAAGATTGGAGTTCGTCGTTGTTGTCACAACCATTGGAATTCACAATATTGGTTAGTACTGACGTCCCGTATAATCCGCGTTGCGATCTGACAGAATTATTATCCAACGGCTCTCAATTTAAGTGTTTTCATTCCCTCAGTGACGTAGAGTGATAGCTCACAAGTTGGAGAACGTGAGGCATTGTATAAATTTCAAACGTTATTTTTTCTTTAAACGCTTATAAAAGTTAATTTTCGATCAGCCTTTTATGGCTGTGAATTCCCTCCCATTTTCCAAATAGAAGATAATCTATGGAAACTTCGATCATTTGTATATCTTTCACCTGTCTATCCATCCTTGCATTTGGATAATTTTAACGCATTTTTTTTGTCGCAATTTCAGTGTTTGATTAGTGTAATTCACAATATTCTACTGATAGGAAAGTACCAACGAAACATGTGCTATTTATGATCCGATAGTATTAATCTTTTAAAATTTTCACATTCTCTGTGCAATAAATACTGTAACAGCCCTCATGTATATATGTTTATCAAAACATTCAGTGAAAAGAAAAAAAGAAGTAATATTACCTGCTTTAAAGCATATTGAATCATGAAACTCAGGGCAGAAACCGTCACTAGGTAATTTGCCTCCAGGTAGAAGTTCGCCTTGTCTAGTATAATCGGCTATTAATCTACCTGTCAATATGCATATATATATATATATATAATAAAAAAAATCAAATAAGGGACTATCTGTATATGTATAATAAGCTTATAACAACATTCATTCACTGTAAATAAATTTTAAAGCCATAATAGTAACCGCGTTACATAAATCTAGTTAGCCCCAACAAAAGCCCGACTCGCGGCTCAATGGCAACGTGCGTCGCTGGAGAGCATTAGAATTGAGGTTTTATCGGCTGGCTTCTTTGTTGTAAATACTGTTTCAAAAAACGAGGAGACTCGATGTTGTTTGGGATGTTCAGCCTGTTGCCTCATTAGTCGCACTACCAGTTGGGAGTTTTCCAGGTTTTCTCCCATTCGATCCGAAAATGCGGGGTAGTTCACCTTAAACGCCCTTCCGTAATGCACTGTCCTCCTTCTTCAGCGTCACAAAGCCAAGCCAGACTTCTACCTATGCGTGTTCTACTGCGACAGAAGTTGTTTCTTTCCATCCCTCCATGAGTAGTCTACTTATGGGGTGTCCTTTCAGCAGTACAGGTCACTGAGGATTAGACATACACAGACATAACCCCTTCAAGATAATTTATTAATAAAAGGGAAAAAAGAGCAATTGAAACATTAATTTATTCAAAATCCGAAATATTCATAAACAACAATGTCGAAAATGAAAGTTAATCGACGTGCACAAATACCAAAGGGAGAACACCAAAAACTGCAGAGTGAGATCAAAAAGGAAAACATGCATGCAATCAAAATATGTTGTGAAATTTAACGATCTCTGTCTCAATCCCCTTCTTCCCACACAGATAATCTTGCTTTACCAAGAATTAGTTCAATATCGATCAGAGAACAGTCAAGACAGAACAACCACGTTTTTACAGACGATTTAAATCTTTGAGGATGACTTATGACTTTTGAATTTAATAATGTATAAAATAAGAAGAACGAATATGGATAAGTTAATAGTGTAAATGGGTTTGTAACATTTGTAAATAATATTTATATGTTACCTTAACCATCATTATTATGTAAATGATAGTCAAAAGAAAATATAATTATTCTCTTCAATTTATGCAAAAGGAACCCGCGAAAGCTACGCAAAAATGAAGTTACCAATGAGGCTTTACAAGCAGGGTGTTCGCAAAATACCACATAAAGTGTGCAGGGCAAAAATCCTCACACGGAGTGCATAAATATCACTTTGGATTTTATCTTAAATTCTATATAAGCATTCCAAAAAGACATTTTACACATTCCTTTCACCCAATAACGTCTTCAGAATTTAATAAATTTCGCAATGATTATTAGTGTAAAATATTTTTTAAAAGGAAGGTTATTTATGTATTACTGTTCTTCCAAATTTGTTTCATCGCCTTCAAAGTAATTCCCTCCGGACAAATGCACTTATGCCAACTTTTTTCCAATCCTCAATGCATGCTAAAAAGTCATCGGCAGGGATGGACTTCAAAGCGCGCGGCGATTCACGTTGAATCTCTTCAATCGACTCAAAATGGTATCCCCGGAGTGGTCTTTTGAGTTTAGGGAATAAGCAGAAGTCGCACGGTGTGAATACAGTGGTTGTGGAAAAGGTCACGGTGGCGAAAGGGTCACGAATAAGCAATGCTGTGTGAGCTGGCGCATTCAGTGGTTACGTTACCAATCGAGATTTGACGCGCTTAAGGCCCAAAATGGAATGAACCGATCCTTTTGAAATTCCAACATCATCAGCAGGACCTCTAATTGTAAATTGACGGTTTGCAAACACCAAACCTTTAATTTTTTTTAACGTGAGCTTCGTCGGTTCAGGTTGAGGGTCGACCCGAGGGCCCTTCGTCTTCAACGCGTTCTCTGCCTTCTTTGAACTGTTTCTACCACTCGTAAACATTACTTTCATATATAGGAAGGCTCACCGAATGCCTTCTGCAACATTCTATACGTTCCCGCAAATAAAATTGAATGCAAGTTCTTTGCTCAATGAATTCAGACATTTCATAGATCGCCGAAATCCGTTTTAGCGTGTCACAAATCCAAACGTAACTCAAACACTAATGAATATGTTGACGTCAAATTTCACACAGATATCAAGGACAGTGCCAGCAATCTAAAAAAATTGAAATTTCTTTAGCCCCGAGAATTTTAAATTGGAAATTGGTCTTACTTTTTGGACACAGTAGTATTGCCCATTTTTTGGATGATTGCTGAGTATGAGCACTATCCTTTTTCAATTAATTCATATAGGATAAATTAACCTTATGTAAAACCTTGCTGATGAAATATGTTCGTCAATTGTTTTAGCGATGTATTTTTCATTTGTTAATGTGTTAAAATCATTGTGTATTAATTTTTTCTAATGTACTATGGGAACATTTACGATTATTTTTACATTTGCTATTGTACGTGGTAATCATATTTTATATTTATTTATTTTAATTGTACTATATTCCATCAAATTACAATTTTTTTTTTTATGTTGAATGTGATAGTTCGTGAAAATGCCGAGTAAGTCATGGTGAATGCATGACAATATAATAAATAACTACAAAATTCACAATAAATTAGAATTAGCTGACTATACATAAAAATTTTCCACAATAACATCAGGTAAAGGGAGACACCTACCTGTTCCATCATTGGCTCGTAAATTTTTAGCTCGAATATCATCAGAGCCGTATACAATTGAAGAATCCAAAGATGCTGTTTCCATATTAATCTGTTCCCTATTTTCTTAACATAAAATGAGATATATATAAGCAATGGGAAGAGACAGCAGGTAAAAAATAAAGAATCATGTAACAAAAATTATTTATATCATTGACAAAACATTGTAATTGATTCTATATTAATTTTCTTATTAACAAATTATATTGATATATAAATCTCTGATTAAATTATTTCAATATGAATTCTATTAAACTCAGGGAAAGTATTGCCCAACTGACGGCTTTATAAATGGAAAGTATTTTCATTTTTGGTACACTTGACTAAGACCATTGAAATATCTATGTAAGCAGCTCTCTAAAGTTGTAACACTGAATGCAGTTATTCTTTTAAGTCCCACTAATCAGACAAAAATATAGATGGAAAAACATCTGTTCTTCCATACAGCTGAAATCTCCAATATCGTGTTACCTGCAGAGTCCATGTTATATCCCTGTTTTCTTAATGCAAAATGAGATACATATCAGCACGGAGAAGAAACGACAGTTAAAAACAGGAAATCACATTACAAAAATTAATTATATCATTGATAAACATTGTAAATGATTCTATATTAATTTTCTAATGAACACATTACACTGAAGTGACAAAAGTCATGGGATAGCAATATGCAAATTTTCAGATGGCAGTAGCATCGCGTAGAACAGGTATAAATGCGCAGTGCTTTCGCAGAGCTTTCATTTCTGTTCAAGTTATTCATGTGAAGAAGTTTTGACGTGATGATGACCGCACGACGGGAATTAACAGACTTTGAACGCGGAATGTTAGTTGGAGCTAGACGCATGGGTCATGCCATTTCGGAAATCGTTAGGGAATTCAACATTCCCAGATCCACTGTGTCAAGAGTCTGCCGAGAGTATGAAATTTCAGGCATAACATCCCACCATGGACAGCGCAGTGGTCGACCGCCTGCACTTAACGACAGAGACCGGCGACGTCTGCAAAGAGTCGTAAATTCTAACAGACAAGCAACACTGCGTCAAATAACCGCAGAAATCAATGTGGGACGTACAAGGAACTTGTCTGCTGGAACTGTGCGGAGAAATTTGGCTTTCTTGGGCTATTCCAGCAGAAGACCGACTCGAGTGCCTTTACTGACAGAACGACATCGCTTTCAGCGACTCTCGTGGGCACGTGAGCATATCGGTTGGTCCCTAGATGAATGGAAAACCGTGGCCTAGTCCGATGCGTCACGATTTCAGTTGGTAAGAGCTGATGGTAGGGTTCGAGTGTGGCCCAGACCCCACGAAGCCATGGACCCAAACTGTCAGCAAGGCACTGTTCAAGCTGTTGGTGGCTCCGTAATGGTGTGGGCTGTTTTTTCATGGCATGGACTTGGTCCTCTGGTGCGACTGGACCGAACATTGACTGGAAATGCTTATGTTCAGCTACTTGGAGATCACTTGCAGCCATTCATGGACTTCATGTACCCAAACAACGATAGGATTTTTATGGATGACAATGCGCCATGTCACCGGGCCACAACTGTTCGCGATTGGTTTGAAGAACATTCTGGACAATTCCAACGAATGATCTGGCCACCTAGATCGCCCGACATGAATCCCATCGAGCATTTATGGGACATCATCGAGAGGTCTGTTCGTGCTCAAAATCCTGCACCATCAACGCTTTCACAATTATGGACGTCTATCGAGACAGCATGGCTCAATATTCCTGCAGAAGACTTCCAACGACTTGTTGAGTCCATGCCACCTCGAGTTGCTGCACTTCGCCGGGCGAAAGGAGGGCCGACACGATATTAAGAGGTATCCCATGACTTTTGTCACTTCAATGTATATCTATAAATAAATGTCTGATTAAATTATGTCAATATGAAAATTATATTGAGTACAAGGAAAGTATTGTCTGACTGGAGGCTTCATAAATGGAAATTATTTGGTACATGTGACGACGACCATTAAAATATTCTTGTAAGTACCTCTCTGAAGTTGTAACACTGAATGCAAACCTATCATTTTAAGTCACACTAATTAGGCAAAAATTGAGATGGAAACACATCTGTTTTTCCATAGAGCCCATGTTATCTTCAATACGAAATTCCAACTAACATTGCTGGATAGTGTAATATCTCGGCCTATACTATACCTATAACGGCTTCAAGAAGAATGTCATAATGCAATATAGTTTTGTATATATATATATATATAGATATATATATCAACTCAATTTACAAGAAATGAAAAATTAAGGATATAAATTAAATACCCAAGTGCAGTTCATTCCAAGTTCGTAAATTTTCAGAGTTCTCGAGTCTACGACAAATCTAAAATCCTGGTTTGCGGCTGACCTTAACTATCACACGGTATCATACACGAAACCATAACGAACTCACTTTCAAAACAGGCAGAAAACTCCGGCCTATTCAGTCACTTCAGAGAAAAAAAAATAAAACAACGCCTATGATCGACACGTCGCGAAACTCTCTCTCTTCTTCTCCAAAAATCTTCCTTTAAGACAATCCATCAAGAGAGAGGGGCAACTTCCCTTACATTTCTTTGGAGTAGACATTTCTCAACTAGTGGTCTATCCCCAATCCCGATGGAACAATTCATAGTATATCATATTCAGTTGGTAGTTGTTTTACAGACATTTTTCATTACACATGATATCGAATATCTGCTATTAAATTTGAGTGACAGGTTGTTCTCATTAGCACAAAACATTAATTGCATGTAATATAAATACCCCAATAAAGATCATCTGCTGACAAATTTGAGAGATGGGTTTATTACATATTTTTCAAATAACATACATTCCTCTCTCCTAGGATTGAAATGCCAAAACACTTATCGTGAGAAAAAAAATGTTACAACGGTTATAAATCCTCGAATTAAAATTTTTTTTTTTTTAATATTTAAGATTTTGGACTACGGATGTTTTAAATGTATAAAACCAAAGCAGAAGTTCAACTATAGTCTATAAGCAAATATTTGAATAGACGAAGATTTGATTAAGAAAAAAACAAAAATAATTAAATATTTTTTTTAAATTAAAACATGATTGCAATATTGTATAAACAGAAACACTAGCGATTACAACACTAGCAATTTTTACTGAAAATGATTAATCGAAGTACTTACTGGTTTGGCAAGCTTTGCACTCTACCGATCTGTGAAAATCCAAACATGTTACATTATATTTGGAAAAAAATGGATCATCTGATTTCACTTTAATGGGATGACAGTGTTTATTGTAAATCTCTGGTTCGCAGCATTTTATGTTTGCTGAAAAGAAAAAATTACAACTTACTTCTTTGGCATAAAATAAAATATCTCACTTTTTTTACTCTTAAAAATCAAGGTCTCTTTTGCTACGAAAGTCATTTATAGTAATTTAATTAGTCATTGACAGTCATTTAATTTTATAATTATCCTCTCTCTAAACTAGATTAGTAAAATTCAGTTCCTTAAATAGTCGAAATATTTAGGTGTTTATTTTACTTTTTTAAAATGTATCTTGCATTTTGATATTTTTGCCAAATTTATATGCTAAAAATGTCTTTAAAAAGTAATTTTTGTTTATTAAACTCTACGATTTAATGTGATTGAATAACGATGTAATTTAAAGATTTCTCTACTATAGTAAGTTACTACTGCTTCTTCTCCTTCATTGGCGCAACAGACCCATGGTGGGCCGAAGCCGTCTGCCTACCGACAGATTTAGAGACAGAAGATGTTTTTTTACTTGGTAGGGCTGTCAGCGCTACACCCAACGATCTACAGTCATATTAGACAAGGACCTACTATTGAAAGTGAATTCCGAACCCCTACAAATATCCATGACATCGCCGGCACTCGAACCAGAAATCTGTAGCATCGAACGCCCAAACGCTTGTCACTCGGGCATCAGACCCCCTTTATCAAACTTACTAGAAACAAATGTTTCTTGACTCACCCTCAGACATCAATTTTTGAAAGCATTTGCCCAAGTAAATAACTATCTTCAAGAAAACAAAACAAAAACAAAATGCATCTCAGATAACCATTATTAAATTCGCAGTTGATTTAAACTAATCTGATACGAATGGATTCATGGAATTCAATTGTCATCATATGGCTATCGCAGTCATTTATGGGTGCCCCATGCTTGTCTGCATCGGAATGCTTTAAATAGTGTATATTCCACAAAACACCACCTAAATAATATCCTTTATTACAAAAATTCAATAAACGTAAACTTATTATAGAATCTCCAATTAATGATGTGCATCATTATATAAGATAGCAGAGCATGGCAGCGAGTACTTCGTAAAGCAAATGAACTTATAGACCATTCCACTTCGAATATCACATTGCATGCAAATCAGTAGTTGAGCTTCTGCATAAATATACACAGTCGATCTAATGTTATGTTCAATTGCATAAATCGTGTGTTCGATTTCTTTCGCCTTACATGCAAAAAGAAGTACGACATTAAAACTTAAACTTCCAGTCACAGCATATTAGTTGTCAAGAAACAAATTGAAATAAGAAAATAATTATCTTAGTACTACAATAGTACTGACGTTCTGGCTGTCAGTGCCGCAAATTTTGCATTCGAGTCCCTGCGGTGACATGGATGGTTGTAGTGGTTCGGAATCCTCTTTAAATCGTATGTCTCTATCTAATAAGACTACTACTACTACACCACACCACATCCCTGTGCCTAGAACAGAGTTGTCCCTATACAGTTTGAGAATGATGTGGGTGAGAAGTTTGACTGGTGTCTGTGGTGCTCTACGGTCATAAACTGAGACCGGACCTACGGTTTAATGTGGATTCCGAACCACTACAAACACCCATGGAACCGCCGCGTCTCGAATCCGAAACTTGTGGCACACAGCGCCTGAGTGCTAGTCACTTGGTCATCAGGCCCCAACTTGGAAAATTGCCAATTTTTAACCCTTTTTTTTATGTTAAATATTAAAAAGGTTAGCTTTTTGTTATTTATTTTTACTTAAAAAAAAGTTTTATCTTTTACAATGTTGAAAATGTAATTTTACAATGTAATCATTATTCACTCTGCCATTCAGGCCCTAAGATAAAATATGACTTTGGGCATAGAACTGACGACACCGTAAAAAGAAAACCTCTTGTATCGTAATATGCCAGCAGGTAGACGGCCTTGGCCACTATGTGGCTGTTGCACCAATGAATTAGGAGAAGACTACAATAATACAAAAGCTACAGGTACTATATTGCAAGGGAAGTCGAACGAACGAACTGTATTACGACATCACCTATTTGAATGAAATTTACACTATATATAGATAGATCATGACTTGTTTATTAACCCCCACAATTAGAAAGACTCACCTCTGAACAATTTTTGAGAAAATCAAATTTGAAAATTTCAAACCCTTTTATGCCATTAAAGCACAGATATTGGTCATTTCTTCATTAGCAATTAGTTCAACACTTGAAGAACCAGGTATTCATTCATTTGCATTAAATGAAATGTCTTGCTAATCTGAATAGCCGAATACTGAATAAAAGTTACTCACTTTCGTCTTGAATAGCCTGAGACATGTCATGAGCCACAGTTTGACCGTAAATAGTCATCAGGAGCGACGCTCGCTCCTCCTCTTGGTTGCTGGTTGGTTTCCTGAATATATTCAGACATACCTGTCGCACCTCAGGCAAAGGACCTCCTTTAACAGATCTTCGATAGTCGCCATATCCTAGAACAATGAGAAACAAAATTCATGCATACATATATCATAAAACAAAACGTTTTTTATGGTTGTCTGTGTGTTTACTTAAACTTTAAACATTAGCAATGTTTGGTTTTACAACCTTTACAACTCGATCATTTGCATAGAAGACTCCAATAACATAACATGCGCTCCATGGGTTTCCATCAAAGAGACAAGAACAGCATTAAATGTTTTATGGAAATTCATAGAGCAAACTAGCAACTCGGAAGAAAAATAATTTTCTGCTCTTTATACTATAACACTTCCATATATGAGCCAACGGCCGTACCATGCTGAATATACCGGTTCTCGTTAGATCACCGAAGTTAAGCATCATTGGGCGCGGTCAGTACTTGGGTGGGTGACCACCTGGGAACACCGCGTGCCGTTGGCAAATTTGGGACCTGAATGGCCGAGTGTCTAGCGCTCTGGCGCTCGGTGCCACAGGTTTCGGGTTCGAATCCCGGCGGTGCCATGGATGTTTGTAGTGGTTCGGAATCCACTTTAAGCCGTAGGTCCCGGTCTTCTATGACTGTAAGAGCGTCACGGAGCAAAAGTCAGGCTTCTACCTACGGGTGCTCCATCACAACAGAAGCTGCTTCCTTCCCCTTCAATCATGAGTCCATATGGGCTCGTGGGCTTGGCCAGCCAAGTGGGATAAGAAACAACAACAAAACAACACTTCCATATTCATTTCATTAACACTAAATAACTCCCTGGCGCTACAGTCCATGCTGGACTTATTGACATATTCCGAAACAGGAAATGTTTTCTTTTTACGGGGTAGGGTTGTCAGCCCAACGCTCTACAGTCCTATTAGATAGGGGGAGTGATGGCCGAGTGGCTAGCATCCTGGCACCCGTTACCACAGATATCGGGTTATAATTCCGGACGGGCATGGATGTTTATAGTGGCTCGAAATCCACTTTAAGCTGTAAGTCCCGGTTTCATATGACCATAGAGTATCACAGAGCCCAATCAGACTTCTTCTCACCCACGTCATTTCCAAACTGTAAAAGGGCAACTCAGCTCTAGGCACAATAATGGTGTGGTGTAGTAGTAGTCATATTAGATCGGGACCTACGGATTAAAGTGGATTTCGAATCACTACAAACATCCATGGCACTCTCGGCACGGGAGTTCGAAACCTGTGGTACCGAGCGCCAGAGGTCTAGTCACTGACCCCATTTATTTAATAAAAAATTAATTTTTTATCTAGTGCATAGCCAAAATTAATGACAAAATTCTTACTTTTTAAATTAAATAACTTTATAAATTTTAAGACATTTTTACTATGTAGCAATGCTGTATTATAATAATTTCATTTGATCTACATAGTAAAATACTTTATATTTACAGCATTATTAATGTTTAATTGCTTTATAAAAGATTCGAAATGATCTATTGTGAAATAAGCTGAAGAATTAATTTCTTAATAATGATGCATGAGAAATGACATTGTAGCTCTTTGCGTGTGCTTATTCCCATTCATTGTTCATAATTTTCTTTCATTAATCATTTCTCATTCATCTTCATTCATAATTTAAGTAAAATATGTCATGTTATTTTTGTTTGAGCAGCATGTTAGATGATATCTATACTACCACGAAATAATCTAGACTTGTATTTGCCAACGTCCTAATATTGCGACATATATATCGTGCTGAAGAAATTTTTCGATAACAGTTGTTGAATCAACTGTTTTTTATCGACGTATTACGATAATTAATTCAGAATATCCAATATCATTATTATTAAGGGCAATGAACTTATAAACTGAACCACTTTCAAGAAAAATAACATTCCAAAGGGTTTTTATAAAATTTTTATTCCCATTAGAATATTTTACTGCATTATGTAATAATTGCAGAAATATATTTCATAAAATATTTTTTTTTCTTTCTAATGCAGTTGGCAAACACTTAGACAGCTTGGATGCCTTAAGGCAAGCACTGCATAGACGTTACTCACTTTGCATTACCCAGGGGGCGTGTAACTTGAAGATAAGCCACGGACGCGGAGTAACAATGCCCCCGCAACGCTCTACGATCCTATTAGGACCGGGACATACGGTTTAAAGTGGATTCCGAACCACTACAAACATCCATGGCACCGCCGGGATTCGAACCCGAAACCTGTGGTACCGAGCGCCAGAGGCTAGCCACTCGGCCATTCAGGCCCGAATTGCAGAAATATATTTCATAAAATATAAAATAATAAACATCTATTGAAAGCTTACTTTTAAGTGATATACGTACAGCTTAACAAAATATATTTAATCTAGATTCTGTTTTTGAATGCCAAGTAATTCGATTTCAGATAAGTCGTCACTATAAAGGTAGAGGTATAGCAAATTCAACATTAGCCAGACTGTACGAAGAAGATCTGCTACGCTATAGCTACCATAATTTTGAACCAGTATCTCCAAGAAAGGTTTTGATTTCTCTTCTGTTCCACAAGCCACAGAAGGGCCTTTCGACTTACATATATTTTGCGTACGCATTCCCAGTACAGACATGGACAATTTTGGTTTGTCTCACATTTTGAATCCGACTCCCTTAGTTTGAAAACACATTCAACACACACATCAACAAAATAAAAACAAACCTTCTGCACAATAACAAAAAGCTTTCAACTCTGACTGCTTTCTTTCTGAAAAGATTTCTTCTTTTCTGGAAAATTTTTTTATATTAACCTAAAATTCTGTACTTTGGGCTCAAGACGATACTAGAATGCGAGGTCTGCTAAGCATTAAATATAGGTGCACAAACTTAACCTTAACGGCAAAGAAATTTTAATGGCCAATTGGCTAGCGCTCTGGCCTTTGGTACCACAGGTTTCAGGTAGGATGCTTGTGAGTGGTTCGGAATCCACGTTAAACTGTAGGTCCCGGACTAATTAGCCTAAAGTATGCACAAAATGGCCGTAGAGCAACAAACTTGAACTACAAAGAAAAACTTTGGCTCCATTCAGATACACTATACTTTACAAATTATTTGAGAATACAGAACAACTACAACCAAGGTTAAAAGGGACACCAACATTTAAAATTTAGGACTTTAATTTCGAAAAAAAATTTCGATTATTTTTTATGTATTTTTTATTTACACTACTTTAATTGAAAGAACTCGTATATTTGATTTCATAAAAACAAACTGCATCTCGTATATCAGTCTAATCCTCCAGATATTGGAATATATGCAGAAAAGTTTGAATTTCAATTCAAACTCAAAAAAGGAAGTAAAATACAACTCCACTCCTACTAACTCCTTCTATTCTATGTTATCCAGTACAGAATTTCTATTGAAATCATGAGACCCCAATTACATAATATCAACAGAACAACACAATACTCCATAGTGATTATAAAAATGAAATTTCTAAACGGTCAGAAACACCTTGGAGTAAATACATAAAGCATTCAGCATATCTACAACAATACACAGAAGTCAACAATACACAGGAATATTCACAGAAGGTTCCAAAGCAAATACAGGAGTTAACTCTGACAGGCTGCGTAAACAATCTAAAATATAGACATGTCCATTAAGTCTTTCATTTAACACCATCCACCAAGTCGAATCAATGGTAACTCAATACGCTATTTTCTGATTTAAGGATAAATCTTAACAACCATAAATCTATATTCAGATAAGAATCAAATTTAAATAGAATAATCATATTTGTCAATATGAAAGTAATAGCTGACTACATCCGAGAACATTTAATTAACAAACATAACAGCAAAATTTCATTATATTGAGTTTTAAAACCAATGTTAGGAATGGGGGCAATGAAAGAATCGATTTCATAGAAGAATAAGCAAGATGAAGTGTATAACAAATCTATCTCAAAATCTCAAGAAACCACATAGTTACCTAAAGCTTCTTCTAAATATGACTAGCATAGATGAGTGGCAAGAATGGAACACAGCTATCAATGGAAGAAACAATCAATATCATACAAATTCATTCCAAAGATACAGTATTAATTAATTCCAATCAACAACCACTAATCCTGGGGACACTGGACATGAACCATTTCATCAATAGTTACACAGATTACACCTCTTAAATACAGAAAGCTGTATATGCAGAACAATTGACGCAGCCTATCATTGTTTACCTGAGTATCACTTTATAAGTCATCTATATCTCAATATGTCACACCAAATATTTGTCAAAACTTGTCAACTAAAATAACTATAAATCTACAAGCAAAACCCAAAATATAGCAAATCATACAATATCTAATGGATAACATTGGTTAATTTTGGTCAGTTCACTAGAAACTAACTAAACGAAATGTAAGAAAATCTTAAGTAAACCATTAATAAAACCATAACAAAATGTAAGAAAACCACCTATCCTCCTATTATACGCTGGACATGGACCATTTCATTAATATTTTCGCAGATTCCACCTCTTAAATACAGGAAATTGTATATGCGGAACAATTGACACATCATATGAACATACACCTGAGTATGTAAACCATCTATACCTTAATAAGCTGCATCGAATATTTGTCAAACATTGACAACTAAAATAACTATAAATATATAGCTATAAGCAAAAACAAAATAAATCAAATCATACAATATCTTGGAGATAGCATTTATTACTGTTAATCAATTCACTAGAACCTAACTCAACAAAAAGAATAAAACCCACATAATTGTAACGACAACAAAAAACTTCCTGTCACATGATATATTAATTTAATCTAAGTATTATCTTAACTAGTATGTTTTTATTCTTTTGTCTTAAATTCTTTTACTCTACTCTCCTTTGCCACCGTCATTTATCTCTGGTAAGTTTAACTTGTTTTGAGGTTGAAGAGGAACAGGGATAGTGCTTAAATTTTTAAACTCCCTCTGCATGTTTCCTTCTGATAAGAGAGTTTTTTTTATCCATAGTTCGACTTTAAGTCTAGCACATAAAAATACTGGCTGACTATTACCAATTTTAATCTTTTTTAATTAGGTATATTGTGTAACATACATGATCTACCAAGCTCTTGCATATAAATAGTTTACCATGTTGTTTTTCAAGAACAAATGAAATTAGGAGTTTTCCAGGATTACGAGAACTATTCCATTTCGATTCAGGAACTTTAACACAAACATTTGCTCGTATTTTACAAAACTCAGTGTTATTTTATAATAGTATTATAAAATAAATCGTGTTATCTTTATATATATATATATATATATATATAATTATTCGGTACGTGTGTTTGTCACTGGAACTTCTCCTAAACGGCTTGACCGATTTTGATGACATTTTTTGTGTATATTTGGCCTTGGATGGTTTAAATTCACAATTGGACCTGGTTAGGGGCGTTGCAATCTATATATCTTTATATATATAATTCTTCTGTACATGTGTTTGTCACTGAACTTCTCCTAAACAACTGGACCGATTTTGATGAAATTTTTTGCATGTGTTTGATTGGGTCCCTGGGTGGTTTAGATTCACAATTGGACCCGGTAGGTGGCGCTGCAATTGAATACTTCTGCACATGTGTTTGTGGCGGAACTCCCCTAAATGGCGTAGCCGATTTTGAAAAAAATTTGTGTGTGTGTTTAACAAACTATGGAGAATGTTTTTATGCATATCTCCTGTGTTGTAAGTCGCCACCAGATGGTGCTACAGTATATCAACTTCTATACCGTTCAACCAATCGTTATGAAAATTGGTAATAATATGTATTCGAGTATGGAAAATAGGTTTGCGACATCCACTTTATGATTACTTGCCACCAGATGGTGCTGCAGCATTTCATCTTATAGACCGTTCAAACGATATCTATGGAAATTAGTATGCACATATATTGGAACATGGAGAATATATTTGCGCTATGTAATTTTCCACAATGCCTTTTTTTGGCAGGACAATGTATGCCGGGGTTATGAACACCTCAAACCTTTGTTTCTGCAGAATCTCAATTTTGTTGTTCTCATGCAGCTTGCAATACTTGGCAATACAGTTAATATTTTTTTCTCAGCTGGCAATAGTTAATCTTTATGGCATAAGCAAGGGCTTGTTAATCATTTTGCACAACTGTTAATCATTTTGCACTACCCAGGGGGCGCGTGTAGTTTGAAGATATGCTATGGAGCGAGTAACACTAGAATCTCAATGTTGTTATATTTAAAACAATGTACAGCAGTATTTTTTTTTCATTTAGATGATTTCATTTGTCACAAATGTCCACATTTTTACACAAAAAAATATTAATTAAAAATTATTAAAAACACGAATTTAAAATTAAGAATTCAAATATTAAGGGCAGCCATTTTTGTTTTAAACAAAATGGTGCTCCAGGAGAATTTTTCATATAATTATATCCTTGACTGTTGTATAAAATTGTTTATTGAAAAATAAACCTTGGAATTGTTTATTGAAAAATAAACCTTGAAATTGTTTATTGAAAAATAAACCTTGAAATTGTTTATTTCGAAAAACTGATTGGCTGCCGATTAAAAAACCTTTTATTTAAAATGTTCTTCAAATATTATTTTTCTATCCAATAAAATTTAAATCTTCTGTCTAACTTATACATTATTTTGTTTACATACACATGTTTTGTTTACATACATATTTTGTTTACATACATACATGTTTCATGGACCACACATCTCTTATTGTAGATTAATATGGAGATACTTGGCCGCATAGCGGCCACTAGCTCCTTCATTGTAAAATGTTGAAACATAGCGGTGGTCTCTTGCCCATTGAGTTAATAAGAAAAATATATAATTAAATGCCCCTTTTTTTAAAAAAAGAATTATTTATTTAACAAAATTATAAAATAAAAAATAACAAACATTTCAAAAGAGTAGATGTTGATGAAATCAGTTGCATGTAATAAAAAAAATGAGCAAAGGTCAAATTAGGAGAAAAAATAGCTTAGGAGAAAAGTGAACTTTTTTCGTCTAGACAGTTGTGGATAATAAGTCAAGAGTAAGATCAGGAGAAAATCGTCAGGATAAGGAATTAATTTAAAATATTTAGAACAGTGCGAGGTCTTTTGCTATGTTTGCGGGAAGAAATATCATAATCGCAATTTTGTAGGATATTTAAAACAGGGTTATTGATGTTTCGCATATCATTATAGAATTTAGTAGAATTTTTGCGAACAAATTGTCTTAAACTTGGAATTGAGAGAGCTCGTCTAATATCGTCATTACGAAAGTACCAGGGTGGACCACACATCAGGACGCCATCATGTTCATCAAAAGATAATAAATGAATGTAATGAATATTATTATATTAATATTATAATATTAGCATATTAATAACTTTAAAATAAATGGTATGCAATTACCTGTGTAAGATGGCGACAGAAACCTCAGGAAACATTCCCCTGCCGAACCCCAAGTAGGATATTGCAAATTGTTGCACGTTCCATCTATTGGTCTGTACGGACAGTCTGGATCACACTGGATGGGTTCATTGTCCTTGCATTGGTTAGGATCATCCGCAATTCGGGGGAAATAGCTATTGCTTTCGTTTAATACATCGCTGGAATAGATTTATGCAAACAGTTAATGCTTTCAAATAAACAGTATTCAATAAGCCAATTAGACAGTAAGAAAAAGATATTAATAGACTTCGTACGAAACAATATTTAAAATTATTTAAAATTATGATTAAATTATTTTTGATTATGATTAAGTTATGATTTTAAGATTTTAAATAAAAAATAGCATAAAATATATATTTTTTTTTATTTGGACATTGTAAAACTCCTTATATAAATACTTAAGCTTCAAATGAAATACATAAATATTTAGTTTTGATATTTGATTTTAATTAAAATACTTAAAACTAATTACTTATTGGTTCATCTGATTTCAAATTATATATTTGCATAGATATATTAATTTTGCATGGTACACAAAATTTGTTTAGCAAATAATTTATTCTCAATTGATGGTTTTAAGTTTTTGTATACTATTTTGCTATTTTTTTAAAAAAATTAAAAGGAATAATTCGATAAAAACAACAATGGCTGCATAAAATAATTGGAAAAATCAAGTACATTGAAAACAACATGATCAATGTGTGATGTACTATTAAAATAAAGATACAAACTAAAAATCATTAACTGTTTCTTCAGTCTGATTATTATAGTTCAATCGAAATAGAATAGTCATTGTTAAGTGAATCAATAAAAGGTCAAATGTGTGTTAAACAATCATTTTTTTTTTAATTTATAAATTTATTTGAAGAAGATAATTAATTTCATCTTCAAATATATTTTCTGTTTGAAACATTATCATAAAATGAATGTGTTACAATTTTCATACTGCACAGCAAAATTTCTTTAAAACACTTCAAGTAAATTAGAAAATAAAAAAGATTTCTCACTTGTATGAATTGCTGCAGTCTTCTTTAGCTACATAAAATATAAAAAATTATAAATGAATTATTTTTTATTTACATCTCAATAGATATTAATGATATTAATTTGTTAAATGTTTTTGAAGTAATTAAGTAGTCTTTAAATTAATGTACATAATAATTATAATAACATTTGAAATTTCATTTCTTTTTATCTTATAAGATGTTTTAAATTATCTGGCTAATTTCTAAAAGAGGTTAGAAGAAATAAACACTTTTTGTCAAAATATGTATGTCCGAAAATTTAAGTAATCGATAACAGTGTTTCTGTTGCGATAAATATTCTCATAACTTGAAATACCTTCGCATATATTCCTACACAAACTCGAAGCTCGCGGATATGCATTTTGTAATGGAAACAGAGAATTGGTCTGCAAAGTGTTTGTAAAAAAGTGGTCTGCAAACCACATTTTCCGATTAGAATTTTGAAATATTTGTCAAAAAGTTATATATCAAAGCTGAGATTCTGATTTTACGGTAAATGCACGAATCAAAAACAATCAAAACTGCTTTCGTTATCATTTGGCAGATGACACTTAATATGAGAGTAATCGTTTATTACAGATCTATTCAGCTGGTCTATTTGCAACTCCATATATCAAAAGCATATGGGATATATATCCTATTAATAAGTATACCTGTCGTAATATATATCATATCATATACACCTGTAGTAGTATATATATATATGTCATATATACCTGTAGTAGTATATATATCATATATAAAATTCTTGGAAATATTCATAGTATCTTAACTTATCCATAGCAATGAAACATTGTCGATTATGTTCTAATTAGCATACACAAATATTCTATAGAAACATTTTTATCGGAATATTTTTATTTCAATATAATGGATTACTTATTTATTTGAATTTCATCAGCATCAGAGATAAAATAATGTTTCTTTTTTTATTATTTTTTACATTTTCTTAAGTAATATTCCGATAGGAATATGCTTATTTTTTATAATTGGAATTTTTTACTAATAAAAAATTTTCAAATATTGAAACAATTTTCAAATAAGAACAGCTGTATGAATATGAACTACAGCAAAGAAAATGATAAAATTTCGTAAATAGTACTTAATTTAAAATTTTCAAATTAAAACTTTATGTCTAGTCAGAAGCAATTAGACACTTGTCTCGTGAACAGAAATCAAGCATCTTTATGTGAATTATTTTAAAAATTAATTAAAACTTTAAAAATTATTTTTAATCTATTTATTAATAATATTTATCATAATGATTATTTAATCAATAAATAATCATCTAATTTTTAAAAAATAATCTATTGAAATAATTCTATTAATAATTTTGGAATTGAAACAGTGGCAATGGTTATGTTTTTGTGGGGATCATAATTATGCTTGGCGCTATAAATTGCCGACAAAAAAAGATGCTTTAATAGACGTTTATAACTTTTTCTCTGTTAAGATAAAAGGAGAAATAATTTTTTATTAAATAATTATACAGAGAAATGTTGAAAATGAAAATAATAAGAGATAATGATACATTTTTCAATGGAACTTAAAAAAAGGCTTTTTTAGATAAAATATTACACATTAAAAAATAAAATTAGTATTTTTGTTTTCTTCTTAAACTTATTTTATCAATTTCTCTCATGTTATTTAATAATAGCATGAATAAGATGAAAAACATATAAAAGGTGAAGGTTATACACATTTTATATACATAAGCTGATATTTTATATAGATAAATTGAAGGTATATACATTTTAAATATATAAACTGAGTTTGATTTAAGCTGATATTTTATATATAAAAGCTCATAAACATTTTATACATATAAGTTGAAGCTTTTATATACATATATATATATATAAGCTCAATTTGATATAAACTAATATTTTATATATATTTAAGCTGAAATTTATATACATAATTAATATTTATATCGAAATACATATATTTTTCAACAATCCTCATGCTTCTCAAAAATTATTTGCGGCAAAAACCTTGCATTTAAGTATAATAAAGAATTAATGGTAATATATTTGTTTTAGACTGAATCATTAAGAATTAATATCAAACTACTAAATAATATTTATAAACATTCATTAAAAATTTTTATTAGACAACGATATTCCTTCTACAAATAATTAGATAATAATATTCATTTCTCCTATATTTATACTTACGAGATCTTTTTTGTCTTTCATTAAACGCAATTCTATAACTTTTTTGAAGCTCTTCAACTTTTAGAGAAGTCACAGAAGTCAACCCAATAATAAGAACCATGGTCAGTAACCTACGAGACATATTTTGAATTAAATATATCACAATTTAAATGTAGAAGGAATAAAATTTAGACTTATAATAAGAAATTTCTTGACAAATAATCTTCAGTTTCAAATTTTGTTTTAACACTATTTAAAAGATACTTTGAGTTCATGGAAATCTAAATAATCTCGTTTACATAATTTCGAATTTTAAAACAAACTTTGTTGTACAATACAAAAATTACTATACACAGTATTTAAAAGTTTTTTTATTTTAAGTGGGTACATTCGTGCTTCAAAATATCGACCACATGAACCTTGTTTATCACCACTTAGGTGGTCAATAGAACAATTCCAAACAGATGCCTCAGTAGCGACATGTAAGGAGTGAACAATTTTTTTTCATCGTCATAGAACTTGATGGGGGAATTTTTTTTAAATAATAGATTTCCGGTATCTCATATCCGGTGTAAACACACAACTTTCAGTTTGGACGCTTGCTAGGCTTCGAAAGGAACTCTTACCGAACTACCAGACCACTAGATATAATTTGAGTAATTTCCATTAATATTAATAATTATCATTAATATTATCATTGATATTAATTAATATCATCAATTTAATTATCATTTAATATTATTAATATTAATTAATATCATTAATTTAGTAAGTAATTAATATCTATTTATATTATCATCAATTTAATTATCTCTAATTAATATTATTAATATTAATTAACATCCTTAATTTAATAACTAATTAATATGTATTTATATTATTATTAATTTAATTATCATTATTGGGATTATTACTAAATTACTAAATGCTATGTTGTTAATAATTACTAAATCCGGTGTTTTTTTTTTATTTCTTTATTTATAAACGAGCATTTGATTAAATTTGAAAAAATTTAAAAATTTAAATTGAAACTGCAATTTTTTAAAATATACAGCAAATTTAATTTTTTTCCACCTAATATTAGTAACAACATTTAATTAATTAATTGCAGAATTTTCACATTTGAAATAAAATTAATAAATTGCTTCTAAAGGCATTAAAACGAACACAGTTTTTTTAACTTTAAAAAATTTTTAATTCAAATTATATATTCTTTAGCATACATTACCTATTCTTTTAAAACAAAAAAATAATTTAAGATGTAAAATTTATCGCTTATTTAAAATCCTTAAAATCATCATTAATTTAATTATCCTTTTATATTAGAGAGTTTTTGAATACCGTACGTTAGTTACCGTAGGACGTCTGTTAGCTTTTTCTCCCTGGCGCGCATGCTCAGTTTCCTATGAGCATGCGCGCTAGGGAGAAAAAGCTAACGGCCGTCCTAATGTAACTAACGTACGGTATGCAAAAACTCTCTATTATCATAAATTACTGTTATTATTAATTACATTATTATTTTTATTATCATTAAATAATGTCATCATTATTTTCATTATTATTGTATATTATCATTAATTAATATTATCATTAATTTAATTATCCTTTTATATTATCATTAATATTGATTAATATCACTAATTTAATTATCATTATCGTAATTATCACAATGGTGATAGTTACTGAATCCTATGTTGTTTTTATTTCTTTATTTATAAACGGGCATTTGTTTAAATTTGAACCCTTTACATTGAAATTGCATTTTTTTTTGTTGAATATACAGCAAATTTCCATTTTTACCTCCTAATATTAGTAATAACATTCAATTAATTAATTTCAAAATATTCACATTCATATTCATTCAAAATCGAACACAGTTTTTTAGCTTTAAATAAGTTTTTATTTAAAATCATATATTCATAAGCATATATTACATATTCATTTTAAAAAAATAAAGCAAAAATTGCAATTGAAATATAAAAAAAATTTACACTTATTTAAAACTTAACCACGAATAAGCAAGAATTTATATTTACATTTTTATCCATTTTAAACTATCAGTCTGGAGACGAAACAGAAAGGTATTCCGGATTTAACTCGCTCATCGTAATTGTTTGAAGAAATTTGAAATTGTATCAATCTAAGTATTAAGTTAGCGCCTGCTTTCAATGATCTACTTTTACATTTACAGCAATGTGTTTGTTCAGAAGAGCTTTGGTAATATCGGTTTATGGGTAATAAACGAACTCTGTCTCTGCACCTAGAAGTCTAATTTCTGGGAGTGAAAGAATCTTCTTAATGTTTGTAAAGTAATGCATACTTTGCATATTTCTTCAAAAGATTTTAAAATTTCTGGATATATATATATATGTGTGTGTGTGTGTGTGTGTGTGTGTGTTTATGTATTTATATTTATGCATATATATATATATACACTCAAGAGCCAAAACATTATGACCACTTGACAATAAAGAGTTGGCCCGCAGCCTTTCCCATCACACACAGAAGTAAGTGAAAGAATGATTCTTCAGACTCTCCAGCAGCAGTTAAATACCACTTCAACCTGATCACGTGCCTTCCACGTCATCCAGGGGAGTTCATTGCAAAATGTAGGGGTGGTCATAAAGTTTTGGCTCTTGAATGTATATATTATATATGTTAGTTGACTAATCCTCAATGTCCTGCAGTGCGGGACGGACATCTAATAAGTGATCTACTCATGGATGGAGGGAAAGGGGCAGATTCTGTTGTGATGGAGCACCCGTAGGTAGAAGTCTGATTTTTGCTCCGTGACGCTCTTACAGTCATATGAGACCGGAACCTACGGTTTAAAGTGATAAAGAAAGATCTAAATGAAATCTAAATCTAAATGAAATCCTAGATCTAAATGAAAAGCATTTCTAGCGACGTATTCCGATAGCATGGGATATACAGAACAAATTTCTGCTTAAAGCCTTCAAGATATCGGATTGAAGTAAAATGAGTTGTCATTGTAGTCTTGTTTTCTAGGTCAAAAATCGAGTCGCGTGAAAAATCAAATCAGATAGCGATACATTGAAACTGTAATAATATAACTATTAAGTGAGTGATTGGTTGACCAACTATGATCATAAATTCATCTGATTGAGTAGCATTATTGGTCATTGTTAACCTATCTATTATCTGACTGTGACGATTTATGGTCCTCTGCACGATTTCCGTTAATTAGCAACGTGGTAAAGTGAAATGACATTGTATATATTGGTTCAGTGATTTACTATTTCTAGAAAGACAGTATGGAGAATTTATGCAAATTTCAAACTCTTGGGGGAAAAATTAATAATTATGAGTTAGAAGGTTACAGATTAGAAAAATATTGGCAAAGAAGATTTCCGTTAATTAGCAACGTGAGAAAGTGAAATGGCATTGTGTATATTAGTTGAGTGATTTACTATTTCTTCAAAGACAGTATGGAGAATTTATGCAAATTTCAAACTCTTGGGGAAAAATTAATAATTATGAGTTAGAAAGTTACAGATTAGAAAAATATTGGCAAAGAAGATTTCCGTTAATTAGCAACGTGAGAAAGTGAAATGGCATTGTGTATATTAGTTGAGTGATTTACTATTTCTTCAAAGACAGTATGGAGAATTTATGCAAATTTCAAACTCTTGAGGGAAAAATTAATAATTATGAGTTAGAAGGTTACAGATTAGAAAAATATTGGCAAAGAAAAGTTCTTTGTTGCTGTTAAAAGCATTATTGTTACAGGTGAAATTAATTCTGAGCAGTTGATTAATGTTGTTGTTAGCGTGTCCACGGATTAAAAATATAATTATCAAAGTAAGATCAAGTCAAAAGTCTTCTCGATAGCAGCCGCCAGCAACGGCACCGCTTCACTCTACAGGACTTCTCTTAAGTTAGCTTCGATTGGCCCCCTACCCAATTGCAAAACATGGGGAGCGAGTACTGGGCACTCTAGAATGTGCTTAGGTGTTAGGAAAGCGTTGAGGCAATTTCTGCAGGGGATGTATTCCCTGGTCTTGTCTGGGAGAATCTTCATCCCTCTGTAATGATTAGTTCTGACTCTGCTAATCACTGATGTCAACTTCCCAGGGCAGTTGAAGTCCGTGATTAGTGGCTTCTTAAAGTTATGAGGAATGTGTCGGCTTTTGGCAACTGCGTTAGCATCTGCAAGTGTGATGGCAGTTCTGGGTTGATCATTGCCCCTGGCTTCTTTGGCTAAAGAGTCAGCGCATTTCGTTGCCCTCAATGTTGACATGTGCAGGAATCCATTGAAAATGACATGATTTGCCTCTACAGTGTAGAGTCTCTGGCAGAACATTTATCACAGAAGTGATGCTAGTATCTCCACTTTTTAGGATTCCAGTTGATTGATGATTCATTGATGTATATTTTGATACTGATATTGAAGTTCCAAGGCAGGAGTCTATTGACAGCGAAGTAGAATCATCTACTGTCCTATTATCTACTTCATATTAATTTGTGGCAAATTTTGAATGTTAATGTTGATAGTAAGAAAATCAGCTTGAAGGTTATTTGTATTAGTCTTTTTTAAGATAAATTCTATTGGATAAACATATTTTTTGAAAATTTGGATAGTTGAAAGCAATTGGGTCATCCATATACCTAAAAGCAAATTTGTTAATTAGAC
Organism: Caerostris darwini; assembly: GCA_021605075.1. NCBI lineage: Eukaryota > Metazoa > Arthropoda > Arachnida > Araneae > Araneidae > Caerostris > Caerostris darwini. The sequence goes on along the minus strand of BPLQ01012168.1, from coordinate 310,867 downwards.
AGTAATTTTTCAATTCCTTCTATTAGCTCACACTCTCCCTATATATATCTGGTTCAAATTTTCAATCGCTCGTAAAATACTTTTTATTCATCCACTCAAGTTCAAATACATTTTTTTTTGAACTTGTAGTGGATAACACTGGATGTTAATACAGTTTTTTCAAATATTAATTCAGTCATTAAATTTAATTAATTAATTTTAGTTTTTTTTAGATTTAAGTTGCAACCAACAGATGGCGCTAGATAAACTTAAAAAAATGAATGAAAATTATTTATAAAGGACTTTCTGCAATATAGCGAAGAAAAAGTAGGAATTTTCTTTAATTTTTTTTTTTATATTACTTGTTTTTTATCCAAGCAGTATGAAATGTTTATATCTATAAGTAAATGTTGTAAGAAATTTTAATTTAACGCTTTTCTAACGCAACTGACAATACAGTGACAGTTAATCTTTATGCCATAAGCAAGGGCTGCGCCGCTGTTACTCATTAAACACTACCTAGGGGTCGCGTGTAGATTGAAGATATGCTAAGGACACGAGTAACACTATCCCTACAACATTCTACAATTCTATTAGGCCGGGACCAGTAATTAAATTTAATTAATTCATTTTAGTATTTTTTAGATTTAAGTTTCCTGTATCTACCAATAGATGGCGCCAAATAAACTTAAAAAAATTAAGGAAAATTATTTATAAAGGGCTTTCTGTAATATAGTGAAAAAAAGTAGGAATTGACTTTAAAAAATTTTTTCATATTACTTGTTTTCGAACTAGTGTCAGTAACTATAAACCAGTGCTGATGAATATTTAGTTACGTGTGAAATACCTTGAATTTGGATATAAAGATTCTTATTATTGTAGTTTCAGTTATTAAAAACGCAGAAATTGCAGAGTTTTATCCACTAATCGAAGTTTACTTTTAGAATATTAAGATAATCATGCTAAAGAGATTTTGGGATATCTTGCAATTTTTTAAGAGGAATACTGATAAAGATATCCTTAAAATTAAAAATATCTATTGAAGAGATATTGTTTTGAAGAGTCGTGTAGAAATTTTGAAACAATTTTATTTTTATTAATAATTAATGAATAGAAATCTTTCTTGATAGCATCAGAAATAAATTATAGTAAGAAGATTAAAAAAGTCTCGTCTGGTTTATCCATATATGTAGAGGTACCAAAGATGATAAGTCGATAAGTTATTTAAGTTTTGTGAGATTTTGGATATATTATTGCACAAGGAAATTTGATGAAGTGGTTAGTGATTTGGATTTTTGATGAATGCAATGATTGCAATGCAATGATTTTTTTAATGGTCACACTAATTGTGATCATTAAAAAAGTTGTCATTGTTGTTAAAAAAGTCATTGTAATAGAATAATTATTGATTAATTAATAGAATAATTATTAGATTAGATTATTATGATTATAATAATTATTCTTTGATTCGCAAATTAAGATGGAAGATTACAAATGAAGATTATAACTATACAGATTACAAACGTAGTAATGGGTATTGGATTTATAAAACTATAATAAACCAGCAGTTATTTATGAGTCAGAAACCTGGATTATAATTCAAAAACAAAGGAAGATGTTGATATGGAGATGACAATCTTAAGAGCTATATTTGGATCTATCAGATAGGGTGATATTTGGAGGAGGAGTTACAATCAAGAAATTGCAAAATTGTTTGGAGAAAAAGATATAATTATATGAAGTCAAAGAGAATTCAATGTCTAGGACATACAGAGAGAATGAACGTTAGCAGAGGCACAAAGATTTTCAAATAGAAGTGTTGGGGCCAAAAAAATTAGAATATTTAATGTCAATTCCTTCTTTTTTTTCCCTATATATCAGAAAGTCCTTTATAAATAATTTTCAGTCCTTTTTTTTAAGTTTATATGGCGCCATCTATTGGTAGATACATGCAACTTAAATCTAAAAAAAAAACTAAAATTAAATAATTAAATTTAATTACTGAACTAATATTTGAAGAAACTGTATTAACATCCAGTGTCATCCACTACAAGTTCAAAAAAAAATGTATTTGAACTTGAGTGGATGAATAAAAAGTATTTCATTAACGATTGAAAATTTGAACAAGATATATATAGGGAGAGTGCGAGCTAATAGAAGGAATTGAAAAAAGAGAAGGTCAAAAAAGAGATGGATTGATGAAGCGGAAAAAGATACGAAGAACCTAAATATTATAAAGCTCGAGGCAGACGGTTTTGGAGTAACAATTGTTATGGTAATTAGAGTTACCATGGTCCGACATGGACTGTAGTGCCGGAGAGTTAGTTAGGTAATTAGTTAGCTTACAGATTAAGTTATAGCCATTAATGGCTTTATCAATTGGTGTAATGATACATTTTTCCTGGAAACTTTTTTATTGCCTTAATAAATGAAGTATAATTATAAAAGATGGTGGAAATGATTTTTATGTATTTGTAATGTCCCAATATATATATATATATATATATATAAAGAGAGAGAGATATATATAATTTATCATCGTCTGCATCTTAAATTATGTAAAGCTATAAAATTCTGCAAAGTTTTAAAATATTTTTTTTTTCTATTTCACGTTATTTATATGATTAGAAGTCATCAGTATTTAGAGGTTTCAATCAATTCGTTTCGTTTAGATCCATACACAAAATCTGCCATTAGACATTAAAAAAACGATAATTTGAGAGCAATATAAATTTTACACAAACCTTTATGTGTTTTCTTTCATATCAGGCGGAAATATTGAAATTTTGAGTTCGTAAGATATTATTGTACTGTAACTTTTAATTAACAAAATCTATTCTTGCAATATTTATAATCCAATCTTGCAATTTTAACAAATTAATAAATAGATAAGTTGTAAACTGAATTGAATTTACTACATAAAATAGGCTATAAATTCAATTTACTCCATCATCAGCGCAACAGCCCCATAATAGGCCAAGGCCGTCTGCCTACTGGCAGATTTCGAGACAGGAGATGTTATCTTTTTACGGGGTAGCGTTGTCAGCCCTGCGCCCAACGCTCATATTAGACCGGTTATAAATTAAATTTACTCTATAGAAGATTTAAATAGGCTATAAATTAAATTTACTCTATAAAATAAAATAGGTTATAAATTAAATTTATTCTACAGAAGATTAAAATAGGCTATGAATTAAAATTTACTCTATAAAAGATTAAAATAGGTTGTAAATAAAATTTACTCTGTAAAAGATTCCAATAGGTTATAAATTAAATTTACTATATAAAAAATAAAAATAGGTTATAAATTAAATACCAAAGAAGATTAAAATAGGTTATAAATTAAGTTTATTGTAGAGAAGATTAAAATAGGTTAAAAAGTAAATTTTCCCTATAAAAGATTAAAATAAGTTGTAAATTAAAGTTACTCTGTAAAAGATTAAAATAGAATGTAAATTAAATTTCCTCTAGAAAAGATTAAAATAAGTTATAAATTAAATCTCTATAGAAGATTAAAATAGGCTATGAATTAAAATTTACCCTATAAAAGATTAAAATAGGTTAAAAAGTAAATTTTCCCTATAAAAGATTAAAATAAGTTGTAAATTAAAGTTTACTCTGTAAAAGATTAAAATAGAATGTAAATTAAATTTACTCTAGAAAAGATTAAAATGATAAAAAATTTATAAATAAAAATTTACCCTATAAAAGATTAAAATAAGTTATAAATTAAATTTATTTTATAGAAGATTAAAATAGGTTGTAAATTAAATTTATTTTGTAAAAGCTTAACATAGGCTATAAATTAAATTCACTCTATAGAAGATTAAAATATGCTATAAATTAAATTTACTCTGTAAAAAGTTTAACATTATTTGAATAGTAAGATTTTTTTTTTATGAAATTGGCTTAAAATTAAATTAAACACAAAACACCTGTTTGAATTATTTCACAGATCACTGAGATTTTTAAAAGTTTGTTTAAATGAATAAAAAATTTTCAACATACCGCATTTTAATGTGGATGCAGTTAACTTCTTCTTAAGCGATATAAAACGGTGTGTGAACCGGTTTGTTTTTTAGTGCGGATTAATTGCACCCTGTTTCCCTTCGCACATCAGCGGTTCGGTTGCACACCTGGTTCTGGTGTTAATGATTCCCACGTTATATCGACAAATCCAAAATGTTTACTCAAAAGATCAGGACAGACGTGAAATTTCTTCATTTGTTCTTTACGCTTATTCCAATTATGCGTTACCTTTTCAATTGCGCAATTGTTGGTTCCGTAATTTACCACACCATGTTATGAAGCAACGGACGAAAGTGTGCAATTAATAGATAAATACACATATTATGTAGTTATTCTTTGTTTTAAACAGTGGTAATTCGATTATTTGAATGTTGTATATTTAGACATGAAGTCATTCATCCCTTGAATAGCCTTAACATAGCAAACTCAGCGCTACTTAGGGGTCTGAGATATTGCACTCATTTTGTGGCGTCACACTTTTGAAGGAATTTGCCTATAGATTGTGTATATGTCTTTTCATGTTCAGAAATAATTTTTGAGCGCCATTGCCTGTGTAGACTAGGAAGCTCCGGAATCTTTTCTCGAGTTTCGAACTCAGCACCCAGCCAGATCAATTCGATAATTCAATTTTATTGTTTAAGAAATACTGTGGGGGCCTGAATGACTCTAGCTCTCTGGCTCTCTATGCCACAGGTTTCGGGTTCGAGTCCCGGAGGGGAAATGGATGTTTGTAGTGGTTCGGAATACACTTTAAACCGTAGGTTGTAACGTATAAGATCGTAGGGTGTTGTCTTAAGGTTTAGTCAGTCTTCAGCCCTCGTGGTTCCTCGCTAAAGTGAAGCTGCATATTACCCTTACCATGGACCAGTCGCCTGCTACGAGGTCTATTGAACCTAGTATAGGCTTTCCTGCCCCAGGGGGATTAGTAACAACAAACAGGAATACTATATAATATAGCTTACATTTTCCATTTATTAATTTTCTTTTTGAAATTGTGAACTCTCTCAAATACTACCAACATCTTCTCTTTACTTGGACGTGCAAGAAAGGAAGATCCCAAAACCTCAGCACAGGAGTTGGGTGTAGAATTGGGACAAAACTTAAAATTCCTTGATCTTAAAAATTTGATAACGGTTTCAAGTAGTTATGAGAAGTAATTTGTTAAGGTAATGTTACAAAATATAACAGAAGAACGTTTAGCGTTGGAGAAACAAGCTAAAAAGAATTTTGAATTAGAAAAGTTATTACTGCAACTCGAATCGCAAAAATGTGGTGTCCTCATAAGAATGTCCCTAATCAACCTCAACAATTTAAGTTGAAGAAACTTATCCCTAATTTTAACCCAAAGGAGGAGCATATAACCATTTTTCTCAATCTAATTGAAAGACAGCTCAAATTTCTTTAAGTATCTGAAAATAAATGTGTTGTTTACCTCGTCGGTTCTTTGGCAAGGGATGTAGCTAAATTCATTGCTAGAGAGTCCAAAGAAGAAGCGCCAGACTACGCGCATGTCAAAGAAATGCTGCTGATGAGGTTCAAGAGTATTGATGAAAAAATCAAACAACTTTTTTGTCAGCATAAGAAAGCACAGGAAAGTAGGGGCAAGATTTCTACTTCAAAAGATAGCTACATGAGCTGAAAATTGAAAACTACAATGAATTAAAGGATTTAATTATTGCTGACCACATTAAAAAGAATACCTCTCTAGGTCCGAGACCCTTTTTAGACGAGTGGTCTGAATGAGTCCTCCCGAGTGAATTAGCTGATACATTGGATGCATATTTTAAAATTCGCAACAAAAATTCTTTCGTTCAAAAAGACTTTCAATCCAACTGAAGGAGTTTCTAAATCGTATAATTCAAAAAACAGTTCACCGTCTTACGGGAATAATAAAGCAAAACCTGAGTACTGTACAAGACAGAGAAACCAGCGGTATCATGTTATATGCCAGAGGTTACCATGCCCAGATGCCCAAGATGCAATCCTTCAATGAATAGACTCACAAAATTCATGTTTAATATTTCATAAATGTGTGATTTTCACATTTTGTTGACTTTGAAAGGGGTGTAAGTCCATTTGAGGGCATCAAAAGTATAAATTTATTTTAATTAACACTTTAAAAAAGACCACATTATAAACTGAAACCAATCTAATCTTTAAAAAACATAAAAAGAGCGTATGAGATTGCACCAATATTTACAATATTTACAAACCCTTCAAATACAAACACTTAAATATCTCTATATAATATGAAAAGCACCACTTTCACAGAGAACTGCTCATTTGATCCTGCATTTTTGTGTATAAAAAACCCTGAGTAAACGCATTAAAGCCTTTGTCATGTGAAAATGGTTCTCACATTCGTGGCCCATTGGTAAATCACGCATCTATAGTGTAGGAAAACTCAGATTCAAATTTCGATTGTGGCGTTCTGTTTAGTATCTGCTTTTAGAAATACATAGATTTTATGGCAAGGAACCCATAATACAATTGCTCCATATTGACAATCCGACAGTCTGGCATGTGCTTTCGGGTTTATAACCCATAAAAGATATTTTGCAAGTTAAATGCCTTCTATTTATCAGTCATCCGTGGGCAGTTTTTAGCATACATAAGTGGGTCCCCACCAATGTAGACACAAATACAAAGTCTAATTAACTTATTTAATTGTCACAATAATGCCCACACACACACATGAACTTATATATATATATACTACTGTGTCCAGAAAGTAAGATAAATTATTTTTTTCTTCAATACAACTTTATTTATTCTTCCAAATTTATTTCATCGCCTTCAAAATAATCCCCTCCGCACAAAATGCACTTATGCCAACCTTTTTTTCCAATCCTCAATGCATGCTAAAAAGTCATCGGTGGGGATGGCCTTCAAAGCGTGCGGCGATTCAAGTTGAATCTCTTCAATCGACTCAAACCGGTGTCCCCGGAGTGGTCTTTTGAGTTTAGGGAATAGCCAGAATTTGCAAGGTGTGAATACGACGGTTGTGGAAATTTGGGTTTCATTTTTGGCAAAAAAGTCACGAAGAATCATTGTAGTGTGAGATGGCGCATTCTGTGTTTTCCGTACAATCGAGATTTGACGCGTTGGAGGCCCAAAATGGAATTGACCGATCCTCTTGAAATTCCAACATTATCAGCAAGGTCTCTAATTGTAAATCGACGGTTTGCAAGCAGCAAATCTTTAATTGTTTTGGACGTGATCTTCGTCAATTGAGGTTGATGGTCGACCACAGGGCTTTTCGTTTTCAACGTGTTCTCTGCCTTCTTTGCACTGTTTATACCACTTCTAAACATTTATTTCCAATATAGGAATGCTCACCGAATGCCTTCTGCAACATTCTATACGTTTCCGCAAAAAAAAATTGAATGCAAATTCAATTAATTCAGACATTTGAAAAATCGCCGAAATCACTTTTAGCGTCTCAAAACGCCAAACGTATCTCAAACACTAATGATAATATTTTGACGTGAAATTTCACACAGATGTCAAGAACAGTGCCAGCAACCTAAAAAAGAAGGAAAAAATTGAAATTTCATAAGCCCCGAGAATTTCAGCCCCGAGTCTTACTTTTTAGTCCCCGTAATAAAATGTGGAATTATTTTTTAAAAAACCGTGCATCTAATCCCCCTTCCCCCACACACACACAAACACTGAGGTTGTATACTTTCTTAGTGTAACAGATTTTATCACTTAAAAAGTATAAATATTTAAAGTATTTTATTAATATTTGAAAGAAATGTATAAAAAAAATTAAATAGAGTAATAAAGAAACTTTTGAAAAGATGAAAAATGCGTGGACATTTTTTTACTTTTTACTGTTTTCATACTAGTCTTCAATCGTGATTTTCGCATTCTCATTGTATAGAAAATTAGCAATTTTATAAAACAGCTGCTCGTTAGGTTCGGCAAGTACACTAAAAAGGGATTTAATTTTTATCATTTATTGACACACTTCTGCGAGAAATTCACGATTTTTTTTATAATGATAACGTTTCGAAATCAGGTCTGCTTCTGTCACAACTATTGTACTGACTGCATACACAGATAAAAAGAAAGATGAATAAATATTGTGTAACGTAAGTTAAGGCAATGTCACCTTGCCCCAAAATTCAGTATTCAGTACTTAAAAAAGGGCAACCCTTTTATCAATTTTTCTATCAAAATATAGTTTTGTACAAAAATAACAGGCCACCAATTTTTTAAAAAAATTACCTGATAGTTTTTCGATGAAAAATAGTTCAAGTTTTAAAATGCATTGCAGTTTCTTTATTCCTTTTTATACATTGTGGACTTCATTTTCTAACGTACATAGCAGATAATCCACCAATGGTAAAAGGGGTGGTGTTGACAAGTGAGAGGAGTGATATATTTCATGTATTTTCGCGAGGGTGTTCCTGTAAGTAATTAGGTATTTATGCCGGCCATAATCTTAACAAATCTTTGATCTATAGCAGAGGGTTCTTAGTGTTGTTCCTGCACATGAGTGGCCCTCGTAAGTCATGCAGCCCACAATCTTAACAAGTCTTTGAATCATTGATCTAGATCAGGGGTTTCTTATTGTTGTTCCTGTGTATGGCTGGGCCTCGTAAGCCATCAAGAATCTATGCAGCCCATACTCTTAACAAGTCTTTGAATCTTTGATCTAAATCATGGGTTTCTTATTGTTGTTTCTACACATGTGTGGGCCTCGTAAGTTATCAAGAATCTATGCAGCCCATAATCTTAACAAGTCTTTGTACCTTTGATGTAGATCAGGGGTTTCTTATTGTTGTTCCTGTGTATGGCTGGGCCTCGTAAGCCATCAAGAATCTATGCAGCCCATACTCTTAACAAGTCTTTGAATCTTTGATCTAAATCATGGGTTTCTTATTGTTGTTTCTACACATGTGTGGGCCTCGTAAGTTATCAAGAATCTATGCAGCCCATAATCTTAACAAGTCTTTGTACCTTTGATGTAGATCAGGGGTTTCTTATTGTTGTTCCTGTGTATGGCTGGGCCTCGTAAGCCATCAAGAATCTATGCAGCCCATACTCTTAACAAGTCTTTGAATCTTTGATCTAAATCATGGGTTTCTTATTGTTGTTTCTACACATGTGTGGGCCTCGTAAGTTATCAAGAATCTATGCAGCCCATAATCTTAACAAGTCTTTGTACCTTTGATGTAGATCAGGGGTTTCTTATTGTTGTTCCTGTGTATGGCTGGGCCTCGTAAGCCATCAAGAATCTATGCAGCCCATACTCTTAACAAGTCTTTGAATCTTTGATCTAAATCATGGGTTTCTTATTGTTGTTTCTACACATGTGTGGGCCTCGTAAGTTATCAAGAATCTATGCAGCCCATAATCTTAACAAGTCTTTGTACCTTTGATGTAGATCAGGGGTTTCTTATTGTTGTTCCTGTGTATGGCTGGGCCTCGTAAGCCATCAAGAATCTATGCAGCCCATACTCTTAACAAGTCTTTGAATCTTTGATCTAAATCATGGGTTTCTTATTGTTGTTTCTACACATGTGTGGGCCTCGTAAGTTATCAAGAATCTATGCAGCCCATAATCTTAACAAGTCTTTGTACCTTTGATGTAGATCAGGGTTTCTTATTGTTGTTCCTGTGTATGGCTGGGCCTCGTAAGCCATCAAGAATCTATGCAGCCCATACTCTTAACAAGTCTTTGAATCTTTGATCTAAATCATGGGTTTCTTATTGTTGTTTCTACACATGTGTGGGCCTCGTAAGTTATCAAGAATCTATGCAGCCCATAATCTTAACAAGTCTTTGTACCTTTGATGTAGATCAGGGGTTTCTTATTGTTGTTCCTGTGTATGGCTGGGCCTCGTAAGCCATCAAGAATCTATGCAGCCCATACTCTTAACAAGTCTTTTTGAATCTTTGATCTAAATCATGGGTTTCTTATTGTTGTTTCTACACATGTGTGGGCCTCGTAAGTTATCAAGAATCTATGCAGCCCATAATCTTAACAAGTCTTTTGTACCTTTGATGTAGATCAGGGGTTTCTTATTGTTGTTCCTGTGTATGGCTGGGCCTCGTAAGCCATCAAGAATCTATGCAGCCCATACTCTTAACAAGTCTTTGAATCTTTGATCTAAATCATGGGTTTCTTATTGTTGTTTCTACACATGTGTGGGCCTCGTAAGTTATCAAGAATCTATGCAGCCCATAATCTTAACAAGTCTTTGTACCTTTGATGTAGATCAGGGGTTTCTTATTGTTGTTCCTGTGTATGGCTGGGCCTCGTAAGCCATCAAGAATCTATGCAGCCCATACTCTTAACAAGTCTTTGAATCTTTGATCTAAATCATGGGTTTCTTATTGTTGTTTCTACACATGTGTGGGCCTCGTAAGTTATCAAGAATCTATGCAGCCCATAATCTTAACAAGTCTTTGTACCTTTGATGTAGATCAGGGGTTTCTTATTGTTGTTCCTGTGTATGGCTGGGCCTCGTAAGCCATCAAGAATCTATGCAGCCCATACTCTTAACAAGTCTTTGAATCTTTGATCTAAATCATGGGTTTCTTATTGTTGTTTCTACACATGTGTGGGCCTCGTAAGTTATCAAGAATCTATGCAGCCCATAATCTTAACAAGTCTTTGTACCTTTGATGTAGATCAGGGGTTTCTTATTGTTGTTCCTGTGTATGGCTGGGCCTCGTAAGCCATCAAGAATCTATGCAGCCCATACTCTTAACAAGTCTTTGAATCTTTGATCTAAATCATGGGTTTCTTATTGTTGTTTCTACACATGTGTGGGCCTCGTAAGTTATCAAGAATCTATGCAGCCCATAATCTTAACAAGTCTTTGTACCTTTGATGTAGATCAGGGGTTTCTTATTGTTGTTCCTGTGTATGGCTGGGCCTCGTAAGCCATCAAGAATCTATGCAGCCCATACTCTTAACAAGTCTTTGAATCTTTGATCTAAATCATGGGTTTCTTATTGTTGTTTCTACACATGTGTGGGCCTCGTAAGTTATCAAGAATCTATGCAGCCCATAATCTTAACAAGTCTTTGTACCTTTGATGTAGATCAGGGGTTTCTTATTGTTGTTCCTGTGTATGGCTGGGCCTCGTAAGCCATCAAGAATCTATGCAGCCCATACTCTTAACAAGTCTTTGAATCTTTGATCTAAATCATGGGTTTCTTATTGTTGTTTCTACACATGTGTGGGCCTCGTAAGTTATCAAGAATCTATGCAGCCCATAATCTTAACAAGTCTTTGTACCTTTGATGTAGATCAGGGGTTTCTTATTGTTGTTCCTGTGTATGGCTGGGCCTCGTAAGCCATCAAGAATCTATGCAGCCCATACTCTTAACAAGTCTTTGAATCTTTGATCTAAATCATGGGTTTCTTATTGTTGTTTCTACACATGTGTGGGCCTCGTAAGTTATCAAGAATCTATGCAGCCCATAATCTTAACAAGTCTTTGTACCTTTGATGTAGATCAGGGGTTTCTTATTGTTGTTCCTGTGTATGGCTGGGCCTCGTAAGCCATCAAGAATCTATGCAGCCCATACTCTTAACAAGTCTTTGAATCTTTGATCTAAATCATGGGTTTCTTATTGTTGTTTCTACACATGTGTGGGCCTCGTAAGTTATCAAGAATCTATGCAGCCCATAATCTTAACAAGTCTTTTTGTACCTTTGATGTAGATCAGGGGTTTCTTATTGTTGTTCCTGTGTATGGCTGGGCCTCGTAAGCCATCAAGAATCTATGCAGCCCATACTCTTAACAAGTCTTTGAATCTTTGATCTAAATCATGGGTTTCTTATTGTTGTTTCTACACATGTGTGGGCCTCGTAAGTTATCAAGAATCTATGCAGCCCATAATCTTAACAAGTCTTTGTACCTTTGATGTAGATCAGGGGTTTCTTATTGTTGTTCCTGTGTATGGCTGGGCCTCGTAAGCCATCAAGAATCTATGCAGCCCATACTCTTAACAAGTCTTTGAATCTTTGATCTAAATCATGGGTTTCTTATTGTTGTTTCTACACATGTGTGGGCCTCGTAAGTTATCAAGAATCTATGCAGCCCATAATCTTAACAAGTCTTTGTACCTTTGATGTAGATCAGGGGTTTCTTATTGTTGTTCCTGTGTATGGCTGGGCCTCGTAAGCCATCAAGAATCTATGCAGCCCATACTCTTAACAAGTCTTTGAATCTTTGATCTAAATCATGGGTTTCTTATTGTTGTTTCTACACATGTGTGGGCCTCGTAAGTTATCAAGAATCTATGCAGCCCATAATCTTAACAAGTCTTTGTACCTTTGATGTAGATCAGGGGTTTCTTATTGTTGTTCCTGTGTATGGCTGGGCCTCGTAAGCCATCAAGAATCTATGCAGCCCATACTCTTAACAAGTCTTTGAATCTTTGATCTAAATCATGGGTTTCTTATTGTTGTTTCTACACATGTGTGGGCCTCGTAAGTTATCAAGAATCTATGCAGCCCACAATCTTAACAAGTCTTTGTACCTTTGATGTAGATCAGGGGTTTCTTATTGTTGTTCCTGTGTATGGCTGGGCCTCGTAAGCCATCAAGAATCTATGCAGCCCATACTCTTAACAAGTCTTTGAATCTTTGATCTAAATCATGGGTTTCTTATTGTTGTTTCTACACATGTGTGGGCCTCGTAAGTTATCAAGAATCTATGCAGCCCATAATCTTAACAAGTCTTTGTACCTTTGATGTAGATCAGGGGTTTCTTATTGTTGTTCCTGTGTATGGCTGGGCCTCGTAAGCCATCAGGAATCTATGCAGCCCATACTCTTAACAAGTCTTTGAATCTTTGATCTAAATCATGGGTTTCTTATTGTTGTTTCTACACATGTGTGGGCCTCGTAAGTTATCAAGAATCTATGCAGCCCATAATCTTAACAAGTCTTTGTACCTTTGATGTAGATCAGGGGTTTCTTATTGTTGTTCCTGTGTATGGCTGGGCCTCGTAAGCCATCAAGAATCTATGCAGCCCATACTCTTAACAAGTCTTTGAATCTTTGATCTAAATCATGGGTTTCTTATTGTTGTTTCTACACATGTGTGGGCCTCGTAAGTTATCAAGAATCTATGCAGCCCATAATCTTAACAAGTCTTTGTACCTTTGATGTAGATCAGGGGTTTCTTATTGTTGTTCCTGTGTATGGCTGGGCCTCGTAAGCCATCAAGAATCTATGCAGCCCATACTCTAACAAGTCTTTGAATCTTTGATCTAAATCATGGGTTTCTTATTGTTGTTTCTACACATGTGGGCCTCGTAAGTTATCAAGAATCTATGCAGCCCATAATCTTAACAAGTCTTTGTACCTTTGATGTAGATCAGGGGTTTCTTATTGTTGTTCCTGTGTATGGCTGGGCCTCGTAAGCCATCAAGAATCTATGCAGCCCATACTCTTAACAAGTCTTTGAATCTTTGATCTAAATCATGGGTTTCTTATTGTTGTTTCTACACGTGTGGGCCTCGTAAGTTATCAAGAATCTATGCAGCCCATAATCTTAACAAGTCTTTGTACCTTTGATGTAGATCAGGGGTTTCTTATTGTTGTTCCTGTGTATGGCTGGGCCTCGTAAGCCATCAAGAATCTATGCAGCCCATACTCTTAACAAGTCTTTGAATCTTTGATCTAAATCATGGGTTTCTTATTGTTGTTTCTACACATGTGTGGGCCTCGTAAGTTATCAAGAATCTATGCAGCCCATAATCTTAACAAGTCTTTGTACCTTTGATGTAGATCAGGGGTTTCTTATTGTTGTTCCTGTGTATGGCTGGGCCTCGTAAGCCATCAAGAATCTATGCAGCCCATACTCTTAACAAGTCTTTGAATCTTTGATCTAAATCATGGGTTTCTTATTGTTGTTTCTACACATGTGTGGGCCTCGTAAGTTATCAAGAATCTATGCAGCCCATAATCTTAACAAGTCTTTGTACCTTTGATGTAGATCAGGGGTTTCTTATTGTTGTTCCTGTGTATGGCTGGGCCTCGTAAGCCATCAAGAATCTATGCAGCCCATACTCTTAACAAGTCTTTGAATCTTTGATCTAAATCATGGGTTTCTTATTGTTGTTTCTACACATGTGTGGGCCTCGTAAGTTATCAAGAATCTATGCAGCCCATAATCTTAACAAGTCTTTGTACCTTTGATGTAGATCAGGGGTTTCTTATTGTTGTTCCTGTGTATGGCTGGGCCTCGTAAGCCATCAAGAATCTATGCAGCCCATACTCTTAACAAGTCTTTGAATCTTTGATCTAAATCATGGGTTTCTTATTGTTGTTTCTACACATGTGTGGGCCTCGTAAGTTATCAAGAATCTATGCAGCCCATAATCTTAACAAGTCTTTGTACCTTTGATGTAGATCAGGGTTTCTTATTGTTGTTCCTGTGTATGGCTGGGCCTCGTAAGCCATCAAGAATCTATGCAGCCCATACTCTTAACAAGTCTTTGAATCTTTGATCTAAATCATGGGTTTCTTATTGTTGTTTCTACACATGTGTGGGCCTCGTAAGTTATCAAGAATCTATGCAGCCCATAATCTTAACAAGTCTTTGTACCTTTGATGTAGATCAGGGGTTTCTTATTGTTGTTCCTGTGTATGGCTGGGCCTCGTAAGCCATCAAGAATCTATGCAGCCCATACTCTTAACAAGTCTTTGAATCTTTGATCTAAATCATGGGTTTCTTATTGTTGTTTCTACACATGTGTGGGCCTCGTAAGTTATCAAGAATCTATGCAGCCCATAATCTTAACAAGTCTTTGTACCTTTGATGTAGATCAGGGGTTTCTTATTTTTGTTGCTGAACATGGGTAGATCTCGTGTCCCACTTATGCCGTCATGCTGTAAACAGTCCGCTGACAGGGCAATGAGGAAAAGGCATAATCTTCTGAAAAAACTTTTATAGGTAACTGCTCCACATTTGTGCATTTTGTGAGAACTTTCACAGCGGGGTAATTGTTTATGCAAGGACATAATGCTTTCACTATCTCCATCGATTCTCAATATTTTTGAAAGCAGTGGCTTAAACAAACGTCGCCAATAGATTAGAGGCTGAACCCCTTTGAACGCTATTACTGACCTATGACTTGCATATGCTGTTGAACTATTTTTTTGATTAAACAAGAAGATTTCTATCCATTATTTCATAAGAATAATGGTTTGTCGTAATGTAATAATCATAATCGTAATTGTTTGTGTAATGTAATAATCGTAATCGCAATTGTTTGTGTAATTTATTAATCGTAATCGTAATTGTTTGTGTAATGTAATAATCGTAATCGCAATTGTTTGTGTAATGTAATAATAGTAATTATAATTGTTTGTCGTATTTAATCTTCTTATTTTATTTCAAGTCTTATTCAATACTCTTTTAAGATTATCTTCCTTATGTAAAATTTATTAAGAACAAGACTTCAAATTGAAACATCTCGGTAAAAGAAACTTGTCTGATGCAAATTTGAAAATATGAGAAGTTTGTTTTAAATTAAATAAACGCATTGAGTTTTTTTTTTTAAAGTTCAAAATCAAATATTGAATGAATAAGGTATAAATTATACTGAACTTAAACACTAGGCTGAAAGACGCAGATAGTTCGATTTACATAAAGTTTTTTTTTAAGTAATAAGAAGAAAAATTCATCATAATTTCAGTAATTACTACTTGTTAAAAATGATAATGTTGATAATGATAAATAATGATTGTATTCCTGAAGTGGACGTTATGGCTAAACAAATTAAAGTAAGTTTTACAAAATCTTGACTTCAATTTGTCTAAAATATTTATCATTTTGCCCATTGTATTTTTTAACATTCCCCAAAAAATCATAAAGTTTTTTTCTTTCCTACATGAATAAACGATGCAAATATTTGAAAAATCACAAACACAAATTTCATTACGTACAATTCATATACTTTATCGAATATTAAAGCATGCAAATGGTAAAATCATGAAAAAAAAACGTGTAAAATACATTTATTTTCCAACTTAATTATATTTATTTACATATAAAAGGAACTACCAGGTCAAATATAAAGCTGCAAATCAAAATCCAGATATCAATCAAACATGAAATATATCAGATATCAATATTTGAACTTTTCTGTGACTATGGAAGACATATCATAAATGCTATAAGTAGATTTCTTTAATAAGGAATGGTGTTTCCATGTCTGTCCAGGAAAGCCCCTTGGTGAGTAACATTGAGCTGTGGCAGCATCTTCATCATGTCGGAGACACTCTCTGACACTTCGATCATGGCACGATCGGTGCCCATGTCCGTCTTCACCCAACCAGGACACATGTTGACTACCAGGATGCCGTGGTCTTTCACGCTGAGGGCTGCAACTCTCATGGCCATGTTTAGAGCAGTCTAAGAAAAATTATTCGTATTGTTATTAAATTATTTTTCAATCTGCAGGTCATAAATGGACAGTAATATCAAGTTATTAAATATTTGGAAATTTGAAAAATAAATACAGGGTGTTGAAAATCGCAAAAATATTTATGTAGTATATGCCAGTCTAAAGTCTTGAAGAAGATGTGGTTCATGCATAATGGTGCATCAGCACATTTTTCCATAGCTGCAAGTAACCACCTCCATGTCATATATACCGGAAGGTAGATTGGATGCACAAGACCTGTTGCTTAGCCTAAACGCAACTTAATCTCGTAGGAACATCTTAAATCATTCGTTTATGAGACGCCTGTGGAGATGGCTGCTGGAGTATCTTATAATAAGAATTGTTGTCGATGTGGAAGACATTACCAATATCTTGGAGAGAGTCCAACAGTCAATTTTCCATTCGTTGTTGTCTCTACAATAACGCTTGCGGCAATAGCATCCATATATAAAGGGAGGTAGATATATACCGGGAGGTAGATTGGACCTGTTGCTTGGCCTAAACGGACCTTAATCTCGTGTGAACGTCTTAAATCATCCTTTTATGAGACGCCTGTAGAGATTTTGGAGTATTTTATAATACAGATTGTTGTCGATGTGGAAGACATAAAAAATATCTTATAGAGCGTCCTACAATCAATTATCTTTCGTTGTTGTCTGTGAGATAACGTTCACGACAGTAGCATCCTATAACTCCTGTAAACATTTCTCTCCTCACCCTTTCAAGGTCTGATCGCCAATTGGCTAGCTACCTGGCCTTTGCTCCCTCAGGTTCGAATCTTGGTGGTGCCATGGATGTTTGTTAATGGTTTGGAATAAACGTTAAACTGTAGGTCCCTGTCTAATTAGACTAAAGTGTGCACAAATGACCAGCGACAAACCAAAAAGAAAAAAAAAGCTCACCATTTCTTTTTAGAAATCTTTCTTTCTCTAAAAAACCTTTCCCACCTTTTCTTTTTGGAACTCTGCATCATAGCCGTGTTGCAATAATACTGATGCACCACTTCCCCTCAACGTCCTATATTTTTGCCATTTACATCGACTAAACGCAATTTACGATACTGTGTTCTACGATAAATTTGACTTCTCTAGATATCCTGCTATCACCCTTCTAAGTTTGTCGTCACTTAAAGTCTTCAATGTATAAAGATGCAACGAGTATATCCCTTATGCAGTGAATTTATCCGACGCTTAAATTTTTTGTACATTTTTTCCTCAGACTAAACATACATTTTTTCTTCTTTTTTTCGTCATTGGCACAACAGGCCCATAGTGGGCCAAGGCCGTTCACCTACTAACAGACAAGAGATCTGTCTAGAGACAGACAAGTGCGACAAACCAAACCGCGACTTTATTGAAGAGATTGGTTTGTCCCTCTAAGGTAATTTTTTAGCACTTTTTGCTAATTAGACAGGACCCTACAGTTTAACGTCGATTCCGAACCACTCACAAACATTCGTGCTACCGCTGAGATTTGAACCTGAAGCACCAAAGGCCAGAGCGCTAGTCAATTGACTATCAAGCAGTTGAATAAATTAGCGGAATTAACGCTAAATTAGCGCATGTAATGTGATATAATTAACAGCTGACATGACTGTCCAAACATATTCTGCACAAAGACTGTTAATGAATGCTGTAAAGTACCATTACCGTTAATGATACACTGTCGTTTTCTACAGGCCTTTGATAAAAGACTAACTATACCTTTATTTTTTCGACACATGTTTTTGCCACCATCGATAGTGATACATTTAAATTTTTTCCATTGAATATCGTTTTTCTAAACAGCATTTTCAACTTCCCTTTTTCCTCTAATTGTCCATCACTCAACATCTACTTTTCGTTTCTTTTTTTTTTAGCTTTTGATAAACATTACAATGTAAATAATTGAAATTGACAAAGTTAGCTTTGTCAATTTCAATTATTGTTAAGTTAGGTTAGCTTTCAAAAAGTTTTAACAAAGAACTACCGCTTATTTCTGACTTTACAGCTTTTGTAAATTTCCTCCTTTCTGTTCTTGTGCTGATTTGATGTCCATTTCAAATGCTTTACAAAAGACTATTGTATTAAAATTTGAAGGTTACCTTAAACAGTTCAGTGGTCAGTTAAAACTCCAAAGTGGTCACCATATTTATTTTAAAATTAAATAACTTTCCCCATATTCATAAACTATCTTACTACTGTGGCCAAAAAGTAAGACCAATTTTAAATTTAAAAATTCCCGGGGTTTATGGAATTTCGATTTTTTTTTCTTTTTTAGTTTACCGGCACTGTCCTTGACATCTGTGTGAAATTTCACGTTAAAATACTCGTTAGTGTTTGAGTTGCGATTGGCTTTGTGTGACGCTAAAACTGATTCCGGCGATTTTGAAAGACTGAATTAATTGAGCGAAGAACTTGCATTCTATTTTGTTTGCGGAAACGTATAGAATGTTTCAGATGGCATTCGGTGAGCATTCCTATATCGGAACAAAAATGTTTAGTAGTGGTATAAACAGTTCAAAGAAGGCAGAGAACGCGTTGAAGACGCGTTCTCTGCCTTCGTATTTCTAAACGAATTTCGAAAACGTATTTCTAAACGTCTCATATTTTTGGCTAAGGTTGTATTTAATAATGAAGCATCCATAATCTAGTTATATATAATGCTACTATAATTCTCTTTGTAACACATTGTAAGATAAATAATGTGGTTACAAAGGAAAATTTTTGTCAAGAAGAAAATGATCATATATTGATCAGTAATTTCAAAAGAAGATAAAGATATTAAAAAAAATCAAGTTTGATTGTGTGATTTTGAAATTAATAATAATTTACAATCTAATTCATATTTACAATTTATCTACGTTCCATATATTCACGTTCTTCTAATATAATCAAATGATGGCAGATTTCCCGATAGGAGAAGTTTTCTTTTTACGGGGTATGGTTGTTAGCACTACTCACAACAGTCATTAGACCGGGACCTACTGTTTAAGAGGCGTTCAGAACTAAACATCCATGGCACCGCCAGTAGTCAACCCGGAACCTCCGGCACCGAGCACCAGGTAATCTGGTCCATAACATTAATTATTTAAGCTATTATACAATGTAGTACTACTCATTCAAATATTTCTGAAAGGCATCTTTCCAATATACTCCAACGGAAAACACATTTGAAACATAAAATAGATTTTGTGTGCCATTCTAAGATCATTTCTGCACTCTTTAGGTTGATTTGACCGGCACTTACAGTTCAACGTGAACTGCGAACCACTCACAAAATATATGCCACGCCCAGGCTTCGAACCTGAAGTCTGTGGTACCAAAACGGCAGAGCGCAAACCAATTGGCCACTAGGCCGCTCACAGAAATGATGCTTCTACAATATCAAAATTTTCATCATATTTACGAATTAATGGGACAAAACAAATGTTGGAAAACAAACAATTTCCATTCATATAAAAAAAAAACAAGTAATATAAAAAAAAAAAATTTTTCAAGTCAATTCCTACTTTTTTTCTCTATATTGCAGAAAGTCCTTTATAAATAATTTTCATTTATTTTTTTAAGTTTATCTGGCGCCATCTATTATTGTATACATGCAACTTAAATCTAAAAAAAACTAAAACTAATTAATTAAATTGAATTACTGAATTAATATTTGAAAACACTGCATTAACATCCAGTGTCATCCACTGCAAGTTCCAAAAAAATGTATTTGAACTTGAGTGGATGAATAACATGTATTTCATTAACGATTGCAAATTTGAGCAAGATATATATAGGGAGAGTGTAAGCTAATAGAAGGAACTGAATGAAATTGGGTGAATTGTTTTGTGCGCTCACCTTGCTGATTCTGTAACCCATGACAGACAAATACTCTCTCCAGAGTGGATTCGTATCCGTCAGTACAGCGATGGACCCTGCTGTTGAGGAGATGTTCAGCACGATGGTCTTGGAGACGTCCACGCCGGTGCTTTTGTGCTTGGCTGATATCTGAAGCAAAGGTAGCATTTCCTAAAAAAAAAAGTAAAAAATTATTTTAAAAGATAATGCTATTTTAAGTATCAAGATGCATTTGTGAAAGTAATTTCATAAGTTTATGGAAAAAATTTCTCCTCCAGCTTTCCGATCATTCCTCCACGTGTGAAGTCGTCCAGGTGATTTCTTCTAGCCATATTTCACGAACTGACTCACTGGCACTTGCAGCGAATATGTTGAATTGCGTCTCCGTTCTTCCTTTTATTCTACAGTTGAGCTGCGCGCGCCGACATCACGCATTTTGCTTACGCTCACGTCACCTCCGACGTTTCGTTCCTGATATTTGCATACGCATGACGTTTCTACTGACTTGCGTGTTCATTGTACTGATCTCCAGACCTCCTTTTCTGAAATTTCCTGGCTATCTGCTAAATTTTTACATTGTTACTTAAGTTTTTCACACCAGTGTATATAAATGGAATACGAGTCCCATCGACGTCAAAGAATCAAAAATAAATATCAATCGATGTTGTTGTTTCTTAACCCACTTGGTTGACCGCCACATCTAGACCAAGTCCATGAACCTTGTGTCTTAAAATACCGAGTCATGGTAAATGATAAAAAATGACGCTTCGTTTTGTCCTTGATGTGGTACAAAGACATGGGACACCCAAAGTTTGCCTTCCCCACCCAAGAAGTCTCACTTTACCCCACCCTTTTATACCCGCACTGAGTACCCAGTATAGTCGCCTTTTACGACATGCATGGGCTACAGTGGGACTATTCTAACCCAGACCCAGACGGGAATCAATCGATGCATCTACCTTGAATACGATGACTGGGCCTACAGTGTTGGTTTTGAAGTGGAACACCAAGTCCTCTTCAGTAATGTCTGGAAACCCCAACCACCTCGCTGCTCCTGCATTGTTGATCAGGAGATTGAGCCCTCTGTCTCCCACGACTTCTGCCACGATCTTTCGAGCATTTTCGATCTCTTCCGTCTTTGACACATCTGAAAAACATTATTAAAAAGTAAAGAGACTTTTGAAGGACAAAAATAAAATAAAATTTGTAGTGTTCAGGTTGGTCAACAAGATTGTAAATGTGTTGAAGAACTCACAGATTTATTTGCACACGCACAAACACCGCTTAACATACAATTACAGACGTACAATATTTAACACATTTAAAGATACATTTGTGACGCATACAATTACAGACATACAATATTTAACACATTTGAAGACAGACAATTATTGGATACAGATTTGTTGATGGATTCCACTTCTAAGCCGAAAACCTATACTCAGCTACGCGCAGGATGTGGAAAATATACTTCCTCTCCTTGTGAGAATATATAGGACGATTATTACGCAGGGTTGCTTTAAATATATTTCCTCTCGGGGTGAGAGACTGTAAACTAAACGTTTCAACAGAAGTACTGGGTGCGCTGTATTTCCTTTCGTATGCGAGTCTCGAGGACTACTGGCCATTTCTTCTGAACGCCACTGGGAGCGCTCTTGCCAGTGCGTAGGAAGAAGGACAGTTACAAATTTAAATTTTGGATTTTTTTAATAAGTAGACGTAGTAAATACATAATTTGTAAAGTACAATAATAATATATTCTTATACACTGAAGTGACAAAAGTCATGCGATACCTCTTAATATCGTGTCGGCCCTCCTTTCGCCCGGCGAATTACAGCAACTCGACGTGGCATGGACTCAACAAGTCGTTGGAAGTCTTCTGCAGGAATATTGAGCCATGCTGTCTCGATAGACGTCCATAATTGTGAAAGCGTTGATGGTGCAGGATTTTGGGCACGAACAGACCTCTCGATGATGTCCCATTAATGCTCGATGGGATTAATGTCGGGCGATCTAGGTGGCCAGATCATTCGTTGGAATTGTCCAGAATGTTCTTCAAACCAATCGCGAACAATTGTGGCCCGGTGACATGGCGCATTGTCATCCATAAAACTCCCATCGTTGTTTGGGTACATGAAGTCCATGAATGGCTGCAAGTGATCTCCAAGTAGCTGAACATAAGCATTTCCAGTCAATGTTCGGTCCAGTCGCACCAGAGGACCAAGTCCATGCCATGAAATAACAGCCCACACCATTACGGAGCCACCACCAGCTTGAACAGTGCCTTGCTGACAGTTTGGGTCCATGGCTTCGTGGGGTCTGCGCCACACTCGAACCCTACCATCAGCTCTAACCAACTGAAATCGTGACTCATCGGACCAGGCCACGGTTTTCCATTCATCTAGGGACCAACCGATCTGCTCACGTGCCCACGAGAGTCGCTGCAAGCGATGTCGTTCTGTCAGTAAAGGCACCCGAGTCGGTCTTCTGCTGGAATAGCCCAAGAAAGCCAAATTTCTCCGCACAGTTCTAACAGACAAGTCCCTTGTACGTCCCACATTGATTTCTGCGGTTATTTGACGCAGTGTTGCTTGTCTGTTAGAATTTACGACTCTTTGCAGACGTCGCCGGTCTCGGTCGTTAAGTGCAGGCGGTCGACCACTGCGCTGTCCATGGTGGGATGTTATGCCTGAAATTTCATACTCTCGGCACACTCTTGACACAGTGGATCTGGGAATGTTGAATTCCCTAACGATTTCCGAAATGGCATGACCGTCTAGCTCCAACTAACATTCCGCGTTCAAAGTCTGTTAATTCCCGTCGTGCGGTCATCATCACGTCAAAACTTCTTCACATGAATAACTTGAACAGAAATGAAAGCACTGCGCATTTATACCTGTTTTACGCGATGCTACTGCCATCTGAAAATTTGCATATTGCTATCCCATGACTTTTCTCACTTCAGTGTACATAAATAACGATAGTAGAGGTAAATTATGAAGTCCTCGCGAGACGCACTCAGGTATGAGCATTATTACTAGTTACCTGCAGCTATAGTTACTGGTCAGAGCATCATTTCCTTATGAATGGTGAGATTAATAAAAATTATTGATAGGTATTTTTTTTTGGGGGGGAGGCCTGATGACCGAGTGACTAGCGCTCTAGCGCTCTGTGCCACAGGTTTCGTTGTTCGAGTCCCGGCGGTGCCACGGATGTTTGTAGTGGTTCGGAATCGACTTTAAATCGTAGGACCCAGTCTGACAGGGCTGACAACCCTATCCCGCAAAAAGAAAAACATCTCATGTTTCGAAATCTGCCAGTAGACAGACGGCATTGGCCCACCACGTGGCTGTTGCACCACTGAAGATGATGATGATGATGAGGTACTTTTTGAATTTTAAAATTATGTGCAGTTATATTTATACGTTAAAATACAATTATTTAACAGATTAACTGATATAACCCAGCATTGCCTCGCTTCTATGAAATATAAAAGGGAATATTTCTTTATTTATTACCTTGCAAATGTAATCAATAAAAATGTCACAAAAACTGTGAGGAATGTAGTGACAATTTTCAGGAAAAAATGTATTGCAATTTGCACAATAAAAGAATTCCATCATTCGAGCCAAACAATGGCTTAATACCCTAAATGACTTTTTCGGCCTGGCAATCTATTAGTATCAGCGAATTTAATTTTAATACAACAACAAAAATTAAATATAAAATACATTGTGAAGCTCGCATTAAAACTTAACTCGCACTTAAAAAGTAAGCAGGAGGCCTAATGGCCAAGTGGCTAGTGCTCTGGCACATCAGGCCCCGGCGGTGCTATTTATGTTTGTAGTGGTTCAGAATCCAATTTAAGCCGTAGGTCCGGATCTCATATGACCGTAGAGTGTCACGGAGCCCAATCAGACTTCTCACGCACATCCTTCCCAAACTGTAAAGAAGCAACTCAGTTCTAGGCACAGTGATGCGGTGTGGTGTATTAGTAAAAATTAAACAATAAGGAAAAATATGCTTGAGGAATAGCTCATCGGGTTATCGAACTAGGAAATTTTTAGAAACAAAACAGCAAATATTAATCGAAAGCACTCGTGTCTAAGGTAGGTACCATAAAATAGGGATAGGTACCATAAAATGGTTAAGGATATTAATATGAAATTTCTTTTGTTCGCCATAAGGAAAAGGATGTAAACTCCTCGTACCCAATGTCAAGATAGGAGTGCTTGCTCAAAGTTCAGTGATGGTTCTTAGAGGATAATTCTGAATCCACTATATCTGCAAGTAAAAGTTCCAATATTTGAAGCTTGAATCTTCAATATGCCTGACCTACTTTAGTGAATATATTCCTTCTCAATTGATTATTTAGTTTTATTTGTTGATTGTTAAGAGAAGGTACTTTAGGTGGTTACTTTTTTTGCAATAAAAATCTAGTATTGACTTTAATGACTATAAAAAAAAATGAATCACTTTATAAATTTCAATATTGCTAGAATTTGTATGCACCAGCAGACAAAAAAAAAGGCAATATTTTATAATATTTACAATATTTTACGATATTGATAATATTTAAAATATTTTACAATATTAACAATAACAGTATACCAGACAATATTTTACGATATTGCTGGAATTTTTATGCACCTGCAGACAAAAAAGGAAATTTTTTTCATTTTCATTTTAAATGCATACGAGGAAAATATGATTAGCAACTATTGGCCGATGAATTAGCTACAATATCCAAGTGAATGTTGTAGATAATAACTTAGTTAACAAAAACAAGTAATATAAAAAAAAAAATTTTAAAGTCAATTCCTGCTTTTTTTTCACTCTATTGCCGAAATTCATTTAGAAATAATTTTTAATTCATTTTTTTAAAGTTTATCAGGCGGCATCTATTGGTAAATATATGCAACTTAAATCTAAAAAAAAACTAAAATTAATGAATTAAATTTAATGAACGAATTAATATTTGAAAAAACTGTATTAACATCCAGTGTCCTCCACTACGAGTTAAAAAAAATGTATTTGAACTTGAGTGGATGAATAAAAAGTATTTTATGAACGATTGAAAATTTGAACAAGATATATATAGGAAGAGTGTGAGCTAATAGAAGGAATTGAAAAAAAAAAAGAACAGCAATCTCAAATTACAGCAAAATAATAAAAGCAAATAGATACTATAAAAATAATAAAAGCAAATATATTAGGCTATATTTCAAATTTAATTAAAAACTTTTTGATCATTTAAAATTAAAAAATATAGAATACATTAAGAAGAATACTCAAGCACGATCGTTTCAAATTTCAAACGTAAAAAATTAATAATAATAATGTCTAGAAAAATAAGCTAAATTAAAATCAGACGATTTTTTATATTATTTCCAATTTGTAGTTACATAATTTTAAAAATTGAACAATATATATTAAATGAATAATAAAAACATTTGATAATAAAATAAAATAATTAGTAATTAAATGAATAGATTAAAATCAGACGATTTTTTATATTATTTCCAATTTGCAGTTACATTATTTTAAAAATTGAACAATATATATTAAATGAATAATAAAAACATTTGGCAATAAAATAAAATAAAATAATTAGTAATTAAATGAATAAATTAAAATCAGACGATTTTTTATATTAATTCCAATTTGTAGTTACATTATTTTAAAAATTGAACAATATATATTAAAATAATAAAAACATTTGACAATAAAATAAAGTAATTAGTAATTAAATGAATAAATTAAAATCAGACGATTTTTTATATTATTTCCAATTTGTAGTTACATTATTTTAAAAATTGAACAATATATATTAAATGAATAATAAAAACATTTGACAATAAAATAAAGTAATTAGTAATTAAATGAATAAATTAAAATCAGACGATTTTTATATTAATTCCAATTTGTAGTTACATTATTTTAAAAATTGAACAATATATATTAAATGAATAATAAAAACATTTGACAATAAAATAAAATAATTAGTAATTAAATGAATAAATTAAAATCAGACGATTTTTTATATTATTTCCAATTTGTAGTTACATTATTTTAAAAATTGAACAATATATATTAAATGAATAATAAAAACATTTGATAATAAAATAAAGTAATTAGTAATTAAATGAATAGATTAAAATCAGACGATTTTTTATATTATTTCAATTTGCAGTTACATTATTTTAAAAATTGAACAATATATATTAAATGAATAATAAAAACATTTGATAATAAAATAAAATAATTAGTAATTAAATGAATAAATTAAAATCAGACGATTTTTTATATTATTTCCAATTTGTAGTTACATTATTTTAAAAATTGAACAATATATATTAAATGAATAATAAAAACATTTGATAATAAAATAAAATAATTAGTAATTAAATGAATAGATTAAAATCAGACGATTTTTTATATTATTTCCAATTTGCAGTTACATTATTTTAAAAATTGAACAATATATATTAAATGAATAATAAAAACATTTGACAATAAAATAAAATAATTAGTAATTAAATGAATAAATTAAAATCAGACGATTTTTTATATTAATTCCAATTTGTAGTTACATTATTTTAAAAATTGAACAATATATATTAAATGAATAATAAAAACATTTGACAATAAAATAAAGTAATTAGTAATTAAATGAATAAATTAAAATCAGACGATTTTTTATATTATTTCCAATTTGTAGTTACATTATTTTAAAAATTGAACAATATATATTAAATGAATAATAAAAACATTTGACAATAAAATAAAGTAATTAGTAATTAAATTAATACATTAAAATCAGACGATTTTTTATATTATTTCCAATTTGTAGTTACATTATTTTAAAAATTGAATAATATATATTAAATGAATAATAAAATAATAATAATTAATAATGAAATGAATAAAAATATTTAATAATTGAATGAATAAAATAATTTATAATTGAATAAATAAAATAATTAATAATCATTAATTAATTAATGATGAGCAAATGAGAAGAAAGTGCAGCATGAATATATGAATATTTCTCCCATATAAAACTAAAATTAATTAATTAAATTTAATTAATGAATTAATATTTGAAAAAACTGTATTAACATCCAGTGTCATCCCCTACAAGTTCAAAAAAAAAATTTATTTGAACTTGAGTGGATGAATAAAATGTATTGAAAATTTGAACAAGATATACATATAGGGAGAGTGTGTGCTAATAGAAGGAATTTAAAAATGGGATTATTTTACTTAACTTGTTTGTCAGTTTAGGAGTCTGATAGCCTAATGACTAGCACTCTGGGACTTGGTGCCATATGTTTTGATTTCGGGTCCCCGAAGTGCCCTGGATATTTGCAGTGGTTCGGAATCCACTCCTCTAATAAGACTGTAGGTCGTAGGACTGACAACCCTTTCCCGAAAAATGAAACCATCTCCTGTTTCGGAATCTGCCAGTACGCAGAAGGCCATGGTGCAACATGGAATGCAGTGACAGGGAGTTAATTTGACAGGCCTGATGAACGAGTGACGATGCGCTTGGTGCCACAGGTTTTGGTTTCATGTTTGGGCTATGCCATGGATGTTTTAAAGTGGATTTCGAAGCACTGCAACCGTAGGTCTCAGTCTAACATGACTGTTGGATGTAGGGCTGGCAACTCTACGCCGTAAAAAGAAAAACATCTTATGTCTCGAAATTTGCCAGTAAGCAGACAGCCTTGACCTGCCATGGGGCTGTTACGCCAATGGGGAAGGAAGGAAGTGAGCATGTTTACACATATTCAATAAATAAATAAAAAATTGAAATACATAAATAGATTTCAATGTTGTTATTATTTAAAATATTATGCAGTTATATAAAAGTCAAAAAGATGAATATACATTTCTGTACCAATTAAAAAAATCTGACAATTTCAAAAAAGGAATATTTTTTTTTTTTTTTTTTTTTTTTATTAAATTATGTTACCTACCCAATTTAATCAAATGAATTTCAGTTTCTTTACTTGCATCTTTAATTTCTTTCAGAGCCTAAAATGAAAGACACTTAAAATATTTCACTATAAAACAACATTAAATTTCTTTTGTCACGTGGTCAAGTAATAAGTAAACTTAAATATAAACTTAATTAAACCATATCTATTATTTAGAATAAAAAAAAAATACTTCCAAATCACCATTTGAAATATTCAAGTACCTGCTGCATTTTAGTTTATATTAAAAATAATAAATATTGAGTAGATGCCAAAAATACCTCATCTGCTTAAACTTGATATGTTCCGAATGAAGATATATTATATTCATTGGCGCAACAGCCCCACTGTGGGCCAAAACAATCTGCCTACTGACATATTTCGAGGCGCATACGTATTAATATATAAGTGAGTGTCATATATGAATATATTCATGGGAAGCACTATATACTCTGATGAAATAAACATTCTATTGCTTTCTATGAGTATTATAAGTTTTATTACAAGATTTATAAAGTTTTTAGTTACTATTATTACAAAATCAAAATATATGAAATGATTTTTTAGAGTTTTATTATCTAATTATTTTAGAGATTATTAATCTAGGTATATAAACATTAATTTGAAATGCATTTCAATAGCGTAATGAGTAAATAATTATTTCAATGAGTATTATAAATATATTACGTATTATGTTATGTAAAATATAAAGCTTCCAATTATCATTCTTATGCAAAAACGAAACCTAAAAGAATAATATTAAAAAAAAAATAATTATGCAAAAGCTAAACGAGCTAAATTAATAAAGCTGTGCATATTTAGAGCTCTATTTATTTATTACCTAATGAGTGAATATTAAGAATAATGAATGAATTTTATGTTCCGAATGAAGATATATTATATTCATTGACGCATCACCCCCCATTGTGGGCCAAAACAATCTGCCTTCTGAGAGATTTCGAGGCAGGACATGTATTTCTTTTTACGGCATAGGGTTGTCAGCCCTACGCCCAACATTCATATTAAACCAGGGCCTACGGTTTAAAGTGAATTTCGAACTACTACAAATGTCCATGGCACCGCCGGGACTCGAACTCGAAACCTGTGACAGCGAGCGTCAGTGAGATCTAAATCTCTATTACACCAATTTGTTAAACTCTAACATACTCCAGAGATAATATCATTCACTAAATCCATTAAGGAAAAGTGACTAGCGCTCAGTGCCCCAGGTTTCGGATTCGAGTCCCTGCGGTGCCATGGATGTTTGTAGTGGTTCAGAATCCACCATAGGTCTCGATCTAATATGACTATTGAGCGTATGGCTGATAACCCTACTCCATAGAAAGAAAACATCTGTGTTTCGAAATCTGTCAGTAGGCAAACGGCCTTGGCCCACCATGGGCTGTTGCGCCATTGAAGAAGTAGAAATACTTTACGTCCATCATAGAAAAAACTTGTTTCTCCGTTACATAATTTGTTATTTAAAAAGAATATTTAAAAAGCTTCCTTTCCTGCAAAAAATTTTTTTATCACATTCATTTAGGTATTACTTCCTCATTATTAGAAGCAAAATATTTAAGTCCTTCATTACTAATTTAAGTTCTCACCTCCTTTTTATTATTTAAATTTTTTTTAGTTTATTTTAACAAACATTGGATTTCAGAAAATTTGAAAAAAAAAAAAAAAAAAAAAAATAGTGCATAAAAAAAATATTTGATTTTTATCAAATATTTATGTCCCTAACATTATAATAAAATCAAGTTACACAGCTTTATCGTTAAAATAAATTTTTACAAAGCACTGATATTTCTATTAACTTTTTTTAAAGCATTATAGTAATATGATGCCTTTATTATAACTATATAAAGAATTGTTATAATGCATTCAAATTATAATTCTAATTTCATTAAAAAAAATGACTAATTATTATTATTATTTTTATTTTTAATTTTATTTATTTATTTATTTATTATTATTTTTTTTTTTGTGCTCTGCGTCAGATAAAAATAATAATTAATTTAAAGAAAAGAATACATTTTCTATATGTTATATATTTTATATAAGTAATAATATAACACAAATACTTAAATGAAAATAAATAAATACATACAAATTATGCAAATATAGTGGAATAAAAATTAAATTAAAAATTATTATAAAAATTAAATACATAAGATAAATACTTGAAGGAAAATAACTAAATACATACAAAATACATAAATATAAAGGAATAGAAATTAAATTAAAAATTATTATAAAAATTAAATACAGAGCCTAATACATACAAAATACATAAATATAAAGGAATAAAAATTAAATTAAAAATTATTATAAAATTTAAATACATAACATAAATACTTAAAAGAAAATAACATAAATATAAACGATATGTAATACATAAATATAAAGGAATAGAAATTAAATTAAAAATTATTATAAGAATTAAATACAGAACATAAATGCATTAATAAGAATTAAATATAGAATATAAATACATTTATGAAAATTTCCCATTAAAAAGAACCCCGTGAAAATTTCCCATTCAAAAAGAACCACGTGAAAATTTCCCAACACGTTCTTCGATACGTTTATTTAAAAACGTTTTCAAAATTAAATACATAAATTTAAAGGAAAAACATTTACGTAAAAATTAAATTAAAAATTATTATAAAAATTAAATATAAAGGAATCATAATATAAAGGAACATAAATACATTTATGAAAATTTCTCATTAAAAAGAACCACGTGAAAATTTCCCATTAAAAAAAACAGCGTGAAAATTTCCCAATGCGTTCGTTCTTCAATACGTTTATTTAAAAATGTTTTCAAAATTAAATACATAAATAAAATAAAAAAATTAAGTAAAAATTAAATTAAAAATTATTATAAAAATTAAATATAAAGGAACATAAATACATTTATGAAAAATTTATTAAAAAGAACCACTTAAAAATTTCCTATTAAAAAAAAACACATGAAAATTTCAATACTTTTATTTGGGGAAAAATAATCGCCTAAATTACTGACCTTCTTTAGTACAAAATTCTCATATCTCTGCTATACTCAAATAACAAAAAATTACTCACCTGTATCTTAGTCTCATCTCTGTAAGTAGCAAACAAGTATAACGGAGGTTTGGTCAGTTGTACTAGCTGTTTTACAAATTCCAGACCAATCCCCCTGTTAGCTCCAGTGACCAACACAGTTTCCACTTCCATGTTACACCAGCTCAGTGAGATATCGAAATGAGTACTTGGGTGTTTATCGAGTGCTTCAAAGAGATAAGAGTCATGCTTATCTCTTTTTTGAGAGCCACAATTATCCGGGAAGTTGCTGACAAGCGTCGGACACTAGCGACATCACGTGCAACGCAATTTCAATGGCCAAGGTCGTTTTCTCTGTGTTAAAGTTTTTCAATGCCGCTGTTGCGTCAATGTATGTTAGCTTTTTTTCTTTTTCTTTTCTTTTTTGTATGCCTTTCATTTTTTGCTGAGTAATGGTTGGGTTTTCTAATTTTTGAGTTAGCGTATAAGATCTATTTATCTTAAGGCGATGGTCGCCAACTTTTTTTATTATTTTTATTATTATTTTGCTACGGACCTGTATGGCCGAGTGGCTAGCGCTCTGACGCTCGGTATCACAGGTTTCGGGTTCGAGTCCCGGCGGTGCCATGGATGTTTGTAGTGGTTAGGAATACACTTTAAACCGTAGGTCCCGGTCTAACAGGATCGTAGAGCGTTGCGGGGGCATTGTTACTCCCTGACCTTGGTTTATCTTCAAGTTACACGCTCCCCCTGGGTAATGCAAAGTGAGTAATGTCTGTGCAGCGCTTGCCTTAAGGCATCCAAGACCAAGCTGTCTAAGTGTTTGCCAGCTGCATTAGAACAAAAAAAAAACCTTTAAATAGGCGGCCTGATGGCCAATTGGCTGACGCTCTTTCCTTTGGTACCACAGGCTTCAAGTTCGAATCCTGGCAGTGGCATGGATGTTCATGAGTGGTTCGGAATTCACTTTAAACTGTAGGTCCCGATCTGTTTAGCCCCCTTGTACGCAAGATGACAGTACAGTGTCAAACCAAATCAAACTTGCCTTAAATAAAGGGGGCACGAGAATTATAGAGTAAGGTTTCTAAACTAAAGGATCCAGGTTTGGAACCAGGGATAGGCAGGATAAATCCATAGCTTAAAAAGTCCTTTCGTTGAGTATATAATATAACTGGGGAACGATATTCGTTTAAAATTATAGCAGCAAAAATTGGTTGCAAGCACTATGTGGTGTATACTGGGTAATGCTGAACCTACTAAATATGTTTTGCAATTTTTTGACATGATATTAAAATTACAGTTCCGCTTATGGAGCAGATCGATTCATTGACATAAATTTCAAAAGATACCCGGTGAATTTCCGACGCAAATTTGGACATGTTCGCAAAAGTCTAATTTTTTTGTATGTCTGCTTACAGAAGTAATCGCGGCCTGATGGTCAATTGGCTAGCGCTCTGGCCTTTCATACCACAGGCTTCAGGTTCGAATCCTGGTTGTGACATGGATGTTTGTTAATGGTTCGGATTCCAAGTTAAACTGTAGGTCCTGGTCAATTAGACTAAAGTGTGCACAAAATGGTCGTAGAGCGACAAACCAAACCTTCATAGAGTTTATCGGCCTGCTGGCTAATTGGCTAGCGCTCCGGCCTTTCGTACCGCAGGCTTCAGGTTCGAAGCTTGGTAGTAGCATGGATGTTTGTGAGTGGTTCGGAATCCATGTTAAACTGTAGGTCCCGGTCTAATTAGCCTAAAGTGTGCAAAAAAGGGACAGTAGTGCTGTAAACCAAAAGTAGTCTTTATATTTCAGAAAGAAAAAAAAAGTAAAAATACACGAGTTATTTTTTTATACGATTTGTAATGGCATGCAAAAACTACAATTCCACACAAAATGTCAAGAAAATCGAAATTTTAATTTAAACACTAATTTAAATTTAGAACGACATTTCATCGTTCTGAATTTAACTTCGAATTTTTAATATTTTTTTAAAACTTTTTTGGCTTATATCTCTTACAATAATAACAACACACTGATAACCTCAGGTCAAGATTTCCAAAAATAACTTCGTTTCAAGAGAAAACGCTATCGCATAAGCCTTCTTCCAAACAAAATTTTTTCTAAATGATATGTTGTGGCAACATTGTTGTTTTATTCAGCTTGCATTTATTATTATTTTTCAATTCCTTCTATTAGCTCACACTCTCCCTATATAATATCTTGTTGAAATTTTCATTCGTTCATAAAATACTTTTTATCCATCCATTCAAGTTCATATACATTTTTTTTTTTTTTTTTGAACTTGTAGTGGATTACACTGGATCTTAATACAGTTTTTCCAAATATTAATTGAGTTATTTTAAGTTTATTATGATTTAAGTTTCATGTATCTACCAATAGATGACGCCAGATAAACCTAAAAAAATGAATGAAAATTATTTATAAAGGAATTTCTGCAATAGAGTGAAAAAAAAGTAGGAATTGACCTTAAATTTTTTTTATATATTACTTGTTTTGTTTCTCTTTTCATACTTGTATTTGTAACATGAAAAAACAAATAAATAAATAAAGTAAAAATAAATTAAGCTTGTCTTGCTAGTTATATATTATAGCTTTTATAGGCTACTTATATATCATATCTTTTTATTCATCCACTCAACTTCAAATGCATTTTTTTTTAACTTGTAGTGGACGACACTGTATGTTAATACAGTTTTTACAAATATTAATTCATTCATTAAATTTAATTAATTAATTTTTTTTTTTTTTTTTTTTTTTTTTTTTTTTTTTTTTTTAGATTTAAGTTGTATGTATCTACCAATAGATGGCGCCAGATAAGCCTAAAAAATGAATGAAAATTATTTATAAAGGACTTTCTGCAATAGAGTGAAAGAAAAGTAGAAATTGACTTTAAAAAAATAATTTTTTTATATTACTTGTCAAAACAAGTAATGTAAAAAAAATTATTAAAAAAATTTAACGTACTTCACGTATAAATACGTGAAGTACGTTAAATGAACATCGAGTTACACTCATGCATGCTTCCATTGGCCAACGATGCATGCAAATGCAAATGCACACGCAAATGCTCTCGCACGACACATAAATTCATTCCGGAAATGCATTTATTTACATGTCGTATGAGAGAAAAATCACTTAGTTTCATCATTTTAAATCACTTCATCTTATTGTAGATTATTACAGAGATCCTTGGCCGCGTAGCGGCCACTAGCTCCTTCATTGTAAAATGTTGAAACATAGCGGTGGTCTCATGCCCTTTGAGTTAATAAGAAAAATAGATAATAAAATGCCCCTTTTTTAAAAAAGATTTATTTAATAAAATTATAAAATGAAAAATAACAAACATTTCAAAAATGTAGATGTTGATGAAGTCAGTTGCATGTAATAAAACAGAATGAGCAAAGGTCAAATTAGGAGAAAAAATAGCTTAGGAGAAAAGCGAACTTTTTTCATCTAGGCAGTTGTAAGGAATTAATTTAAAATATTTAGAACAGTGCGAGGTCTTTTGCTATGTTTGCGGGAAGAAATATCATTATCGTAATTTTGTAGGATATTTAAAACATTGTTATTGATGTTTCGCATATCATTATAGAATTGAGTAGAAATTTTGTGAACAAATTGTCTTAAACTTGGAATCGAGAGCTCGTCTAATATCGTCATTACGAAAGTCCCAGGGTGAATTCGTTAACATTCTGAGAGTTTTGTTCTCAAGAGTTTGAATAATTTAAAAATTTGTACGTGCAACAGAACCCCAAACTGGGCTTGCATAAGCTAATACTGGACGAAGATAAGAGAGATATATTAGAATTTCATTTTAAATCACTTAGTTCATTTATTAGTTTTCTATTTTGGTATGAAGAGAAAAGACACAAAGCTGTCATCAGGAATTATTACTTCTAAGTGATAAAAATAAAATTATAAAAAAAAAATAATTGTATTAAAAGCCAGTTTACAATATATATATAAAATATTAATAGACAAAATTAATATGAGAGAAATTAATAATGCATAAAATCCCAATTTTCATTCACAAATACGAATTGCTGCAGATAGTACGGCCTGATGGCCAAATATCAAATTGATATTTGCCTGATATCAAATTGGCCCCTGGCATTTGATACCACAGGCTTCAGGTTTGAAGTCTTGCGGCGGCATGGATGTTTGGGAATGGTTCGGAATCCACGTTAAAATGTAGGATCTAATAAGCCTAAAGTGTGCAAAAAAGGGACAGTAGTGCGGTAAAGACGGTAGAGCGCCAAACCAAATTGCTGCAGATGGAGCTGAAGTTCGAATACTCGTTTAACAAGGTGAAAGAACAACCTTAAATATGCTGGAGTTATTATAGATATGCAACAGTTTCATCGTTAGCCAGGTCACACCGGGGCTATATTGCACACACATTTTGGTTTCCAATAATTTAATCCAATTTACACCAATAATTTTTTATACTGCTCTATTCAATTTATTTATAAAAATTCAATATAAATTTACCCATTCGGATTGTTCACTAGAATGAAAACTATATAATACTTTGGTTCACATCCAGTATTTTGAAGATCACTTTTACGATTATCGCTATTATTATTATTACTCAAACTTTCTTCACTGTAGGGACCTGATGACCGAGTGGCTAGCGCTCTGGCGCTCGGTACCACAGGTTTTCGGGTTCGAGTCGTGGCGGAGCAATGGATGTTTGTAGCGGTTCGGAATCCACTTTAAACCGTAGGTTCCGGTCTAACAGGATCGTAGAACGTTGTGGAGGTATTGTTATCTCGCATCCGTAGCTTATCATCAAGCTACACGCACCTCCTGGGTAGTGCTAAGTGAGTAATGTCGATGCGGCGCTTACCTTAAGGCATCAAAGACCACTGTCTAAGTGTTTGCCAGCTGCATTAGAAAAAAAAACTCTCTTCACTGTAACTCATTTTGAAAAAAAAAATAATGGGAAGTCAATGCAATTTAGCCGATTGCTTTATTAAGGCAATTTATATTATTAAATGTGAGCTATTTAAACTCACACGACTTTTATTCTGCATAGATATTTTTTCTTAATTAAATTTAATAACCTTAAAACTTAACCTGATGGCCGAGTGACTAGAGCTTTGACGCTCGGTACTATAGGTTTCGTGTTCGAGTCCGGCAGTGCCATGGATGTGTGTAGGGGTTCGAAATCCACTTTAAATTGTAGGTCCCGGTCTCATATGTTGTTGGTCGTAGGGTTGACAAACCTACCTTGTAAAAAAAAGCCATCTCCTGTCTCGAAATCTGCCAGTAGACAGAAGAACGGCCCTGGCCAATCATGGAGCAGTTGCTCCAATGAAGAAGAAGGAAATTTAATATTATTTTTTTTTTCGTACCCGGGCAAACCCCCATCATAATTTCTGGTAAGATTTACGAAATTGTAAAACTATAACCTTTTAATGATTGATGAAAATTTAGAATCTGCTACAAAAGCTTCTTGGCTGCTACAAAATTCTTACCAAATGATAAAACAATATTAAATCAAACTTGTATCTTACATTATTAATTTTTTCATTTTTTTTTCATACATTATAAATAAAAGTTATATAAAATAATGTCAGATACAAAATATTTCATGTATTTTTGTGAGAATATTCATGTAAGTAATAAGAGATTTATACAACTTATGACAATAAGCCTTTGCATTTTTTTTTTATTTAGCTCAGGTACTTTTTATGGTTGCTATTGATTTAGATTGGTGGCCACCGTATCCCACTAAAGTAAACTACGAAGAGCCAAAGGCAGTCGAAAAGGCATCACGTGTGAGATGTATCAGTTATTCGCTTCCTTCATGCAAAATGGCAAAATGTTGAAGACATTAATGGGGAATTATAAGCCAAATATGGATCTGCAATAATGAAGGCGAAGTAGTACAACTATTCGTATTATTCAGTAGGTTCAAATTTTCTATGTGAAATTATATTATCAATTCCTTCCCTTTATGATCCTGAACTAGTTGAATGGGATTCTGAGCTCAGGATTTAAGGTTTATAAATTTGACCAGTATCAAAAGCACTTATAACAGGTGGGCTGAAAAGTTCGTAGGCTGACACATAGATGGCGCTACTAGTATTAAATATGATTTTTAGTTAGCCCTAACCTTCAAAAGACATGTGTATAAATTTGACAGCTGTTGCACTATTAATATGTGAGCTTTAGCATTTTTAGTGAAGTTATAGCATTTTTAGTGTTCATCTCGTGCAGTCCACTCGGCTGAATATCGATTGGAACCCCAGTGTCAAATGATGGAGCCCTGTTTCACCCATTGTCACATATCGACGCAAAAATTAGGGCTTATTACGATTGAACAGCTCCAAACACTGTTTAGAATCATCAATTCGTTGTTGTTTTGGGGCGAGTGTGAGCTCGCGCGGCACCCACTTTGAACAGAGCTTTTGCATGTCCAAATATTCATTCACGATATGTCCAACACGTTCCTTTGATATCTTTAGGGTCTCAGCTATCTCAATCAACTTCACTTTACGGTTATCAGAAATTATTTTGTGGACTTTTTTGATGTTTTCGTCGGTAACAGCCTCTTTGGGGCGTCCATCCTGCGTGCATCGTCCTCGGTGCTCATTTCGCCTCGTTTAAATTTAGAAAACCACTTCTCTACGGTTGATTTTCCTGGTGCAAAGTCCAAATAATGTTTATCAAGCCAAGCCTTGGCTTCAATAGTATTTTTTTTTTCGCCAAAAAGCAATGCTTTATTAACACACGAAATTCCTTTTTATCCAATTTTTCAAACTAACAAAAGTTGCTTCACTGAAAATGTTATAACTCACATACTAATCGTGCAACAGCTGTCAAATTTATACACGTGTCTTTTGAAGGTTAGGGCTAACTAAAACTCATATGGGTTTAATACCAGTAGCGCCATCTATTTGTCAGCCTATGAACTTTTCAGCCCACCTGGTATGTTAAACATACTTACTGTGACTGCATGAAAATATATGTACTTAAATGGACATGTTCCTTGGACCTTTGTTTATTTTTATAGCAACAATCCTATTGTTTTAAATGGGCATCATAATTAGGTTCGAATAGTACATAAAACATCGATTTTTATGCATTAAATTTCATATTTTCTCAACACTTGAACCACTAGTAATTTTCACAGCTGGCGTGTAGGAAAAATCAAATTCGAATCCGTTGACAGCGTCCGTTACAGTCACTACTTTCAAAAATGAAGAGACTGAGTGGTGAATGGTATAATGTTTATAAGCACCACGCATCGCAGTCAGGCTGATAGGCGGAAGTTTTCTGAGGTTTTCTTTCACACGATATACAAATTCACAGTGTCCGCCTCTAAATATTCTACTGTTCAATACCCTGCTTTTATCACTCGTTAGCAGGCTGTTAGTTTGGTTTGGTTTATTGTTCTAAGATCTTTTTTTGCACACTTAGGTTAATTACCGGGACCTACAGTTTAACATAGATTTCGAACCACTAACAAACATCCATGCCACCCTCAGGATTTGAACTTGAAGCCTGTGGTACAATAACTAAATCGCACGCCAATTAGCCATCGGAACAAGTAGATTGTTACAGAAATACATAAGTAAATCACGAGTCATACCAAAATAAAAATAAAAAAATTAATAATTCCTATTTTTCTGGAATATAACAGAGTTTGTGATTTATTGATTTTAATTTTACTGCACATGTACTCAGCATAAAATAAATCAAAGTTTAAGTATGTCCAAAAACAGAAATATAAAGAAAATATATTTCAGAAAATTTTAGCAGAAGCAGTTTTAAAAAAAACTGCATTAAACTTACAAACTAAACTGATATTCATCAAACTTTTCAATCGCCCCATCTGAGTGGAGAAAAAATGTCCAGTTAATATTTAAGCTATATAAATGATTTCATTAAATAAAAAGCGTTCTATTCTAAATACTTTTGTGACTAAATTAAACAAAAAGAAGTTTGGAATTTCTTATATTTTAATTTTAATTAAGTTATAGAAATTTTTATTAATTTATTTTCAACATAAACTAAAATAATTTATTTCTTTAAACATAAAAATCAGAAAATCAAAGATATTGTTTTGAACATAATGGTAGTAAATATCCTAAATATAAGTTTGTATTAATTAGGTTAATATAAATCTCAAATAAATGAAAATATATGCTGATTCAGTCAACTATATATATATATATATATAGATATAGATATAGGTACAAGTAAAATGCTATGATGGATTTCTTATACAACTTACGAATACCTTTCGTAATACAGCTTTGTTTGTATGAATATTGTTTTTGTTATGCAATTAACGAATAACGGTAATGTGCAAAATGGGTCGTTCTGTTGTATTTTTAATCACTCCTTAACAATTATTCTTGTACTATATACATATATATATATATATATATATATATATATATAGTACATGAATATAGAAAACAATGAAAGATTGACAATATATATATATATATATTGCCAGCAGAGTCTATATATAGGGGATATATTTTTTCAGTGGACTGCGTATATTCAACAACCATTGTTTTTTTAATATAGTTCAATGCAAAATAAGTGATCATTGATTCTATATTTCTGGTAATTACTCTAGTTTCTTCGTTTTTAAAAAAATATGAACTTAGAGTGATATTAGAAAAAAAAAAAAAAAGATTAAATTCCGACAGTGGATTCAAATGGACATAATTCAAGATTGGAATGGGAAAATTATGATGATTTTCTGCGTATTCATATGAACACCATTGTCGTTTATGAAAGGTAAAATCAGTATGTTATCACACATTATATTTGCTCTTGTTTCTTATCCCACTTGGCATCGATAGAAACATCTAGACCAAGTCCGTAAACTTGTGTGTTTTAAATAGGTGAGTCATGACAAAGGGTAAAAAAGGGATTTGTCCTTGACTTTGTAGCACAACAACATGGGGCACCCAAAGGGAGAAATCTGTCTTTACCCCATCCGGTTATACCTCCGGGCACTGGGTACCCATTTTAGTCGGCTTTTACGACATGCATAGACTGCAGTAAGGCTATTCTAACCCGGATCCACACGCAGTACATATATTTAAATTCATGTATTGCATCCTTTCATTGTTTATTTTTTGCCAAAGAAAGAAAAAAAACTAACCTCTTGTTACATTCGTGAAGTGAGGAATTTTATTGTTACATTATACAAATGAGATAAAAATTCATTTTATATAAGAAAGAAATAAATAGATGGTAACAATTTTACAATGGTTTTCAAATGGGTTTTTTTTTTTTTTTTTTTTTTATGTGTGTGTGTGTTCATAATTCTTTTAAAAATCAGGAACCACAATTAATATCATAAAATATCGAGAAAATAAATGTGGCGATTTTTAATAATCAGAAATATTTTAAAGGTCATTTAATAAATAATTCTCTGCATTTTGATTTTGTTTTGTTGCAGCTCGAGAACAATTATATCATAAAGATGTCGAACAACGTGTGGCAGTATAAACTAAAAATCACTTCTAACAATCAATCAATCAAATAATAATCATTAGTTGTAGTCGGTTTGTTTTGTTGGTTGTAATGCTGCAAATTGTTAAGTTTACAAATTTAACATTGTTTTACTTTTAATATTGTTAGATTTTAAACAGACTCATTTTTTATAAAATGGTAAATATTAATTATTTTGTCATATTCGAATGCTATCGTTGTATATTTGATATCCTATATGTTATTATGAGACTGGCTGCTATGGCAACGCATTGTTTACGTAAACATTGTTGACCGGTAGAGCAAACCTCAGAACAAACTTAAAACGCTTAAAATGAGATTTTAATTACTATTTTAAACACATTGATGTGTGATTAAAATTATGTCAGCTTAAAGAACCTCAATTTTGATTTCATTATTTACATTATTATTATCATCTCGTCCTTCTTTATTTTAAATTAAAGAAAATTTAATAAAATTACTACTGTTTGATTTTGCTTGATGATATAAAATTTTAAATCCTTAATTTGTAATTTCAGATTCTACATCATGGTATGTTGTTGTGATTGTTTTTTCCTTTCTACAAACTATATTAATGTTGAGAGTCAGAATTTTATGTTCCTTTTTTCTCAATCAGCTCCTATGCATGAAAACATAATCTCAGAGAGAAATCAAAAGGACCATTCATTAAAAAATAGTAAATAAATGGAACTTAAGTTAATTTTTTCTTTGTAAAGTGCAGTTCATAGTTACCTAAAAAAGTAACTAACTTTAAAACAATTAAGAAATTTTGTGATAATTTTACATAAAATTATGAAGATTATTTTATCTTTACATTCAATTAGGAAACAAAATATTCTAGTAAATTTGTCAAATAAAAATCAAAAAGGAAATACCAAATATGTACAAGAAATATTGAATATGAACTAATTTTTGAAGTAGATTCATGGATTTACAGTCATATTCTTTTGTGCCTATGATTAATTTTGAAATCATAAAGAGTGTGAAAACATGAAAGTAAACTCAATTAAAGATTATTTTTTTGAAAATGGAAATCACCTTACA
Organism: Caerostris darwini; assembly: GCA_021605075.1. Classification (NCBI taxonomy): domain Eukaryota; kingdom Metazoa; phylum Arthropoda; class Arachnida; order Araneae; family Araneidae; genus Caerostris; species Caerostris darwini. The sequence continues at coordinate 269,037 of BPLQ01012168.1, read as the reverse complement.
AATCAATTCTTATCTTCAATTTTTCCCCCTTTGATATAAAAAGCAATAATAAATTAATAATTAACAAATATTATGAAATGCATAAAGAATAGTGAAAATTCAATTTAAAGCATGCATTTTTGATAAATGAAATAGTGGGTAAAAAAGATATTTCTATATACAAAATTTCAAACAAACATTGATTAAAAATGGCATTAAAGAAGTCTACCAGATTGAATAAATTATTGCATGTATCATAAACTTAGTAGTATGGTATTTTTTTAAAATAAAAGTAAGGTGAAAAATTGTCTGACTTTAACATTTCCATAATATTAAGTTTCAATTTTCATTGATATCAGACATATGCAAATCAAGTATTAAAAAATATTGCTTTATCTGTTTTTATAAAGTAGATTTGATATTTTTACTTGGATTAAGTTGATAACTTTGTTATAAAGATTGTTGAAATAAATGAACTGAAGTGTTTATATTAATTGAAATCATTAAAAATTTAATTAAGTATATTTGATTCATTTGTTATGATAATCTTTATGACAAAGTTATCAACATAATCCAAATAAAAAAAATTAAATTTTTCTTTTAAAAATGAAATATTTATAATTATCGTATTTTTACAAAGGCTGAAGACTTGACATTATCTGATCATCACAGTGAGATGATTGGAAATTATTTAAAATTTGCAAAGTTTCGACGAGGCAAACATGTGCGGACTATTGATCAGACTTTTGATGATTTGAAGCAATCAAGGTATTGTTTTCATTTCTGAATTGAATAATGATTCTTTAATTGCCATAAATATCAGTGCTTTGAAATGTCACAATTGTGTTATTACTTTAGGCTGCTTGAAGGTACATATACTGCTGATGAAGTGAAGGAAATGTTTGATGAACTTTGCGCTCTTTTAAAAGGAGATTTAGAAATAGAACTTATTGATACAGCTCATACTGCAGCATTGCTTTTATTTCAAATGTGTGTCCAAGCTCAACAATGGCATCTAAAACTTAATGCTGATATATCAGAATTAGAAAACAGGTAAAAAAAGTTTTTAAAAAAATGGAAAAAATAGCTATTAACATTAAGTATTCTTTTTTTTTAATTGTAAGAAAAATACATTTTTTAATCTCTAATTCTTTATAAAAGTGAATAGAAGTAAAATATATCTTTATTTGATGGGAATTAAAAATATTAAAATTTAAATTAACGGAGAGTATTACAATAATACTATTATCAAAAAAACTTAATTTTTTCTTTTAAACTTGCAACAAATAAAAAAATTAAAAAGGAAACTATCATTCATAAAATTTAATGCATTCTCATTGCTTTATTTAGTTTTTAATCTTTGTGAAATTTCCCTTACACATAATGATATATATATAGATATTATTTCTTTTTTTTTTTAGAGATTTGTTGGAAAAAGTAAATAAGTTTGAAGAGAAATTTGTTAATAGCAGCTCTCTTGAAAAAGGATTAAATGGATCGCCTTTAAAATTAAATAAATTACAGCCTTTGGCAGAAAATGTTGGTGCAACTCAACTTCTTCAAGCTGTAAGTAAAAATCTTCTTATGGAGTTATTTTATGTGAATAATTTAATAAGCATTCATGAAATCTTAAATTTATATATATTTTAATTTAGTAATATATACCTCAAATTTAGAATTATATATATAATAGAAAAGAAAAAAGAATGATTTTCTATAATTTTATTTTAAATTCTTCTATCATTACTCAATTAGTCCATTTTTCGCAAATTTCTATTATTAATTTAGTTTTACAGAATAAATTCTGTCATGCCATATTTCAATACTTCTACAATGCTAAATGTCATAGGAGTTTAGATTTTTTTAGTCAGTTTATTATATATTAGCAATATGTAAATATTATCATGTTTATATTCAAAAGTAAAGTTTACTAAAAAAAAAATTGCTAATTATTCAAATTAATCAATTTATATATTGAAATAAATAGTCTGTTTTTAAGATTTTTCATGTGAAACACAATGCATGTTTTCCATAAAGTATCTTTACAGTTTAATAAATTTATTACAAAGGCAAATAAAAAGACATAAAAGGGAAAATTATTATAAAATGATATATATATATATATATATATATACATACATACAGTCTCATTTAATTTAATGTAATTTTTTATATGGACACCATTAATTTCATGAAGTATATCAAGAAGGCATTTAATTTCTTGCCAAGTTTACTGTTAGTAATCAATGCTATCAATTAATTCACAATCATTCAATGCCATCAATTTTTTTTCTTTAGATTTGTCTTATTCCATGCCTTACTTCGGTGTCTTTAGCATAGCCCTGATTAGCTTGTACACCAGATAGCCCAGATATTCTCGTGACTTCGTTGTATGGAGTTATGTTAAAGATATTGAACATAGGTATGGAGGAGCATGACTAATCTAAAGCAGAGAATCACTATTGACATTGCTACTATTGATGAAGGCACATTACAGCAAACATGACAAGAAATCTAGCATTTTGATGTTTTAATGCAACTAATGGTGCCCACATACAGTTATATTAAATTAAAATTAAATGAAATAAAAAAGGCTTATATATATATTGCAATAATTTTTTCTTTTAATTTGCCTTTTGTACTAAATTTTTGAGACTTTATGAGCATCCTGTATATTATTACAGGTATTTTATTTAGGATGGATTTAATAACAGTTCATTCTCGAATACATCATTGTAGTCATGGGTATTGATTGATAAATATTTTTAGATGTAAAAATTAGTATTCTTTAGTAATTAGGGAATGATTAAGATATTAAGGTCTTCTTAATACCTTATTGAGATAAGTTTAGGATATAAAATTTTGTGTCCAGAATATTCTTCTAAATTTGAACCATAATTTCACAGTAATATGGATTTAATAAGGTAAATGTGTTATATTAAATTATTTTTTCTAGGAAATTGATCGACTAAATGAAGAAAATAAAAAGTTATCTGAAAAATTAAAGGATGTTGAAAAAAGGGTAATGAGAATTTTTTTATAAATTTTCTTTGTAAATCATTTATTATAATATATATAAATATATGCATAGTTATTAAAAAGAAGTGTGTATATGAAGAATTCATTTTAAAAATTTTATTATAAGAAAATGTCAATATTACTTTTGAATTCTAAAAAATTCTTGAATACTGTTAATTTTGTATACTGTTTTAATTTTTAAATCATTGCAATCCTTTATTCTCATTTAGTCTAAATTTTTCTGAATTATTTTTTCGATCTTTTAAAGTCATTTCATAAGAATAATTTTTTTTTTTTCCTTCTCTTGAGTTTAAAAAACTGAAAAGTTTTCATTTTAAAATATTTTAAATAAAAGTTTTTAGAATGCATATCGTAGAATGTTTTTTAATATTCATAAAGGAAATAATTTCTCTTTTTAAATTACTTCAGATTATTAAAAACTATGTTTTATACATTTGTTTTTAATTATACATAATATTAATAGTTGTTTAGCATTAAACAGGTTGTGCTATAGAATTTAAAGTTTGAATTTTTTTTTTTTTTTTTTTTTATTTTGTTTTTGCAGACGCTTGAAATATTAGAGACTAAATCTATGTTAGCAGAAACTTTAGCTGAAGCACAGAGAGAATTGAAAGATTTAAAAGAAGGAAAGGTATTTAAAAATATCTCTAAGTACATAAATTTTAATGTGACATATGAGTATGTTTAAAAATTAATTTAAGAGATTTATATTTTAAATTACTATAGTAATTTTAAGTAATTTACTTCAAAATCTACAGCATTTGATTATTTATAGTAAAAATTTTTATTGTGTGATTTATTCATGTGAAATGTTGTGCTTAAATAAATATTGCTAAAAGTCCAACATTTTCTAATACATAATTTTAATAACAATATTTGCTTTGCATTAATATTTTAATAATTCTCAATATTCCCATTGTTTTTAACTTTTTATGAATAGCATCCTCGGTATATTTGTTAATATTTACCTGCCTTGATGATAATTAGCATCATTACAATTTTGCATTTATTTGTGCCTTTGTGTATTCTATTAAGTAATGATATTGAACATAACTTATGGATTTAGAGTTAATTATATAATTAAATATTTTATTACTAAATATTTAATATTTTATCTATAATTTATTTTTTAATAATTATTCATTTTATACTAAAAATTCTGTCCTATTGTTTAAAACATGAAATTATTATTCAATATGATTATGTACATATACTAGAATTCATAGAAAGGAGCAAATTTGTTGTGTTTGAAATTATATATTTATATTTAGATTTCTTGCCACTTTGTTGGGTTTTTTTTTTTTTTTTTTGCTTTTATTGTGGTGTCTTTTTGATGTATGTAAATGTTTTTATATAATTTTTAAAGCAGAATAATAAAATTTATAAATGCTGTAAAAAATGTTTAATTATCTGAATTAATATTTTTAATATAATTTTTTTATTTACGGTGAACATTGAAACTTGTTAGAAGCTTAAAATGTATTTTAAGTGTTTTTTGTCATAGGCTGAAGATGTTGAAAAGGATTTAAAACATTTAGAAGATGAAATGTTTCAAGTAAAGAAAGAATTGGAAGCAGTTGAGTCATCATTTTCTTTGAATTATATATTTTCAATTTATTATATTTAAGTAATAATAATTGTTAATTATTTTATATCTCTTTACTGTTTGGGGAATGTAACTTATAATGCATTTTTAACTTTTAATATTATTAGTGTTTTCTACTGCGATGTTTGTATGAGAAATTAAGACAAATTTTAAACTAGTTATTTTATGTTTTAGTAAATGTTTTATACTTTGAACAAGAAATTAAAATATTGTTAAGGATTGAAAAACTTTTAAATTCTTAAAAATGTATCTTTCTATGATTATTAAATTATAATGTTTCCTTCTATGAGGCAATAAAAATTATTAAAAAAAATGTTTTTTTTCCATTTAATATTTTCTAAGTCATTGAAAATTATATTTCTATATTATTATAAATTCATACAAATATATATTAATAACCTACTTTAATTTACAAATTTGTTCATGTATGTTACTTGTAAAGAGTTATCAACTTAAATAATTAATAATAATCTGTCTAGTTTTAGCTTTTGAGATATTTTACTGAAAAAATAGTTTTAAATATAACAAAGAATCCATATAATTTGAAATTATACATCTTTAAATGTCTGCGTTAATTGCTTATATTAAAATCATTAAGTAAAGTTTGGCCTTACATTTATGAATTTTAAATTGTAAGATAATGGAATAATGTTAAGCATTTTTAACTTTAAATTAAAAATTATTTTATTTATAAAATCAAGTTGTTGTTTTTTTCACAGACCATGTGTGCAAGTGCTTATACACAACAGCATTTGGAATGTGATTTAGTAGAAACTAAACAACAACTTCTTGAAGTTCAAGCCCAGCTTCAACTTGCAGAAAAAGTAAAATATTATCCTTTGTTTATATCAAGTTATAATTTCTAATTTTTTTTTATCAGTACTTTTTTGCTTTCAAGTATAATTCTGATAAAGTATTTTTTTATAATTGTGAAATCAAAATATCCATGTTTGATTCATTTGTGTTTATAGGTCTAAAGCATTAACAAAATATCTTTACATTATAATTCCTCCTGCATGATGGAGACAAAAGAAAAAATGCAATATATTTGTATCAGTAGCAATTAATAATTATGAAATAGTATAATGTTGAAGGAAATATAGTTTTAATAACTAAAATTACAAGTAGAGCATTGCTCTTACCACCTGTAAACTGATTTTCATTTAATTAATTTTTCTTTAAACTGCTATTCTGTTAATCCTAAAAAAATTCTATTTGTATTATAAAAAAAAAATTTTTTAAATCTGCAATTGAACAACTTTTTGTAATGAGGCAACTGTATATATTTCACTAGCATTCATAGTACAGTAATCATGAATGTTAGTGAATGGTGGCATTTAAGAACATTATAGATTTTTTTTATTCTAAAAATCTTTTTTTTTTTTTTTAATGTTAAATTTTTATAAAATAGATGCACTGGTTTAATGATTTTCAAACATTTTTGACTGTATACCCCTAAGATGAAAGTAATTAAAAATTTTACTCCATATAATTTATGTGTGGTCAAAAATCAAAATATAAATTAAATTACAAATTTACATTTTTAATTATAATTTAATGTGAGCTATGTCTTGCATTTATTTAATAATATTGGAAAAATCTGGTTTGATGCCCTTTATTAGTGAAATTGAATGATCTGGTTCTAATCTAATTTATTTATGTACTTGATTTTTAAATATTGGCATTCAATTGTGAGCCTATGTCTTTGACATACCCCACTTGGAAGATCACTACATTAATTTAAGAATGCCATCAAAAGCAAATGAGGTAATGAGCTTCTACAAAAATTGAATTTTAGATAATGAGAATCTACAAAATAGAATTGTTGAAATAAATAGATTTTTTAATTCAAAGTATAAATATTTTACTCAATTCTTGTTGCATTAGGTGTTATGATATTTATTAGCTTTTCACTTTTGATCTCAAAATCCAAGTTTAATTTTAATTAGTTGCTTTGCTAAGTGGTGGTAGTATGACCAAATCCTAACATTTAATTATGCTTATTGAGAAATTTTTATGAGTTCCAGAATTTATTTTTTTAGATTATACAGTGGTGACCCAAACTTTTGCATTATTTATTTATTTTACAAAATGCAACAACACATTGAATGAACATGATGCTCTTTAAAATAAAATCAATTCATTCTATGTTTTTTGTCAGCTTTCCAAATTTGTAATCATATAATAACTGTAATAATAATGTATATATATAAAATTGCATGATAAAAAGCTCATTAACCTCAATAATTTTGTAACATATGGCAAAAATTATAACTAATCCTTTTCTCAATTAACCAATCATGTGAGGGTAATATTGTAACAGGATGTAGATTGTTTACTACTGTATTGTACTTCATGCAATATTCTTAAGATGAAATCACTTTCAGATTTTAGGAAATAAATTGCATTCAAATAGCAGATGGCTATTATACTCAATTATTTTATTTATTTATTTTTATTTTATTATTTTTTTACTATTTTAAAATTACCAAGGAAGCTCAAACAAGTTGCTTATCAAGATTAGTTATATCTGTTAATTAAGTACAAGAATGTTTTTAAATTTAATCAAATTCATTCAGATAAAATTTTTAATTTATTTATTGATTGATTATTTAAATATTAATAAGTTTACTGATTAAAGGATTCTAATATATATGAATACTTAATTATATGCTCTTTTTAGGAATTAGAAGCTAAATTAAGTGAAACTGCAGTTTTCAAAAATATGAAACAGATACTTGCTACCAAAAATGAGCAGATTAAAAATTTAAGGCTGCAACTTAATAAGTAAGTTTCCAAACATCAAATTATATTATAATCATAGCATAAAATAATTTTTCTTCAGTTATTTTTTCGATGGTTTAAGACTCCTTTCAGTCTTTTGAATTAAAAAATATTTCTTTAGCTTTCTTGGAGTTTATATATATTTTAAAATTTCTTAATATACATTATATTTACAATGCATGCAATTCCTCATTAATGAATTATAAAAAAATACATTAGGTGTTAAGAATAAAAAGATTATAATCAATCCATTATAATATTAAATTAAAAAAAATTTCTTATAGATACAAATTTTGATCGAAAATAAGTTTTTAAAATTTTTATATTTTTCTTTCATAAAGAAAATTTACACTTTTACATATATTTAATTTATTAAAATTTGCTTTTTATATTTATACTACCATGGCATTCTAATGTAAAGTGAATATTGATTAATACTACAATATATAATACACTAAAGTAGTTTGTTGGATTTTTTTTGTATATATGTATAAATTGTTATAGCCATCATGAAACATTTAAATATTTTATTATTTTAGGAATGAAGAGGATTAATCTTGTATTAAAAAAATACTGCATGTTCATGCAACAATACTTGGAAGATAAAAAGAAGCATGCTTGCCTTTCTAGTCACTTCAACAATTACTAGTCATATTGTTAATATATTTTTGCACATGTTACACTTTTTAATTAAATGAGCATGTAATGCATTATTTATCTACAATAAATAACTTACAAATCAATATTTTGTATTTAGAAGAAAAACATACTAACATCCACTCTCAAATTTCCAAAACTATATACTAAATAAGCTATTGAAGATTTCATTTCTGTAATAAAAATTTACTAATCTGCATACCAGATTCAATTATATATGACAGTTGACATGTAAAATATACTTAAATACTTTAAAACTTAAATGAACTGATTATTAAACAATCTAAATATTGCACATAATGAGAATTTTATTCTATATTACGAAAATGTAGAAATTTCAGTAAGACTTTCTTCTATTTTGTTATTCAAGCTATTTGCAATTCATTTAATGATTAAAAACTTTTCAATTACAAGTGATTTAAAGCAAAATCCATTGAAGAAATATTTTTTTAAAAAATTGCTATTTAATGTATTATAAAAGGTGCCTTATGATTTTTCTGACGATAATAAATATATATATTTAATCAGTTGACATATACAACAACTCAATACAAATTACCTAAATTGTAAAATATGCAAATCTTAATTAGTATTAAAACTGCACCATTACAAAAAAAATCTGTACCTAACTACATCAAAATATGAAATTCATTACAAACAAATATTTTATTGCATTTTTCCACATCATATTCTAAAACAAATATATACATCATAATACCTGAAGCTTTCAAGATAAAATTTTCATTCAATAATTAATGTGGATTTGGTCTTGATGGAGAAAACGGATCAAACAGTTTTGGGTCTTTTAAATACTGTCCTTCTTTTATCAAATTATGCATATAACCTAATCAGAAAAAAATGCTGTAAATTAATAAAAATTCAACAATTGAATAAGAAGAAAATAAAATGTAATGACTAACCTAATTTTCTGGCTGTTTTTATGGTTGCAACTAAATGTTTTTGCTGAGTCTCGCATAAACCAGTGATGTTCTTTTCATAAATCATACCAGTATAAGATGATATAAATTGACTGAGTAATCTGGGATTCTTATAATCAAGTGGTATTTTATACTTGCATAAAATACAAACCCTTTCTTTTCTTTCAAATGGATTATCAATATCAGAAATGAACTGAAAATAAAATCACACATAACTTATTAATTATTCGTCATATGTACAAAAATATTTATTACTATATTTTATAAAACTGTTGAGGTACTATATAAATGCTAGGTGATTTCTACAGTACATTATCCAGCTTCATACAGGTCAAACTCAAAGATTGATGGTCTGGAGTGCTATTATAACGTGGGTAAGGTGAAAAGTTCTTGGCCTGCCACAGTGATGGTGCTCTAATAAGCAAAAATTTATGTTTCCCGCCTGGGTGCATGTCATTAGTTCGTATGACAAGTTTCAACTTGTTCTCTCAATTAGTTTGCTTACACGAATTTTTGCATTAGACGTAGTCCGAAAGCAGACTGAAAGTCGCAGTCTTTCATTGTCAGGCCGAGAACTTTTCACTTTACCCTCGTATTATGGATGATAGTGAATATTCTCAACAATTACCATTATACCAAGAAGGTTTTAATGCACAAAGTTATACTCTTCCTTCAAGGCAATCCTGAAAATATATTTCAACAAAATAACGTCCATCTATGTTGTAAATTTTTGAATCTCCTTATTGACTCTTCTTTTTCCAGCCTGCCATTCACCAAACATGTTATCTAGGTACTTACGTATTAACGGTACCTTGGCGACAGACTTGGCGGTTTTTAAGTGTCGCCAATCTTTATTATTTGAAATAAAAATATTTTGAAAGCGTTTTGATTTTAAATGAAGTGTTTCATATATATTTTATTATTTGGAACAAAAATTTTAAGTGTAGATTGGCGACAAATCTGTAGCTGCGGTTAGCGCGTGTGCTCTTTATTGGCGCAACTGTCACCAAGGTACCGTTAATACGTAAGTACCGTTATCTAATATATATTTGGGATTTCCACATGCTCATTTAGTGCACAATATGGTTAAATTTCAGGCTTAGGTAAGAGCAATTTGAAAGTACATGATTTGTAAAACTGCAGCCTCTTAATTACTAATATTTAGAATATAATTGGGTGTAAATTTTTCCCCTGTAAAGTTAATTATTTCTCATGTTACTACAAATTATATATTAATTCAAATTTCACAATAAGAGTGCAAAAAGTCAATAATAAACACTTAAAATAGTGAAATTAATAAATAATCCAATTTGGAATGCAGTGAAAGCAGGAACATTATTTATATGTAAAAAATTAAGAAATGGTAATAATTATTTATAAAAAAATACCGTAAAAATAGTAATCTTGCATTTTAAATAATAAAATATATGATGATTTCTTAATGGCAATCAAAAATTTTCTTTCTAATTTATATTTCCCTTCTGTAATTAACAAGTTCTTTACTCAGATTCTTATAAACATTTTAATTGTAATTCATTTTCCCCTTACATCTCTAAATAAATAAATGCAGTTAATTATGTACAGGAATAATTTGTTTTAAAATGCATTTTTGAACATGAACCAAAAAAATTGCTAACAAAATAACCACACACCATTTTATAAAACAAACTGCTAATAAACTTTTCTTTGTCAGCCTAAATTTTCTCTTCAATTCATAATATATTCAATTTATTTAAAAATTTTATTAGCTTTTTTAAACCTTTAACTGGATTTATTTGTTAACTACACTGAGAGATAATGCATTTATGAATCATAGACATTTCTTATTATTATAATTATTAATTTTACTGAATATTGCATTACAACTTTGAAAAATACAATTATATTACTTTATATATTTATTCTCCCTTTACAATAATTTAAATAAATTAAAAATGTCAAGTGTTTAATAAAAATACCTGATAAAATTTTTTAGCTCAAACAGTTTTATTTGTTGCATTTAACTTAGAAACTAGAGACAATGTATGTACAATTTTATATTGCCCACCTCATAATATTTACATCTACAGCTGGGCATTTTAAAATAAAGAATATTAAAGAAAGATTTTCTAGTTTTTGTTTCAATAATGTCAAAATGAACACTTAAAACAAATTTTTTGTTTCATTAAATGCAAATATAAACATAATAATAAGACATATTACCATATCTTTATTTTCTTCTGTTTTTAAATTTTTATCTTCTTCAGTGTTACAAGTAGATGAATTTCTCATGGAAATTGAACATGCATTTAATTTTGGAAAATGTACTGAAAAAAAAAAGAATTTGAATAATAATCAATAAACAAATTTTATTTAACATCTTGTAAAACAGAATTTATATAATTTATTACCTATAATGAAAGGATTATATCTTAAAAATACTTAAAATGTTTTTGTGTGAATTATATACTGCTGTACATAATAGATCTAGGAACTTTTATTTTTCTTTAGAAATTTCGGTAAAATTAATTATAAATACTTAAACAAAAATTCAACAAAAAACATTTTTAAACAAAATGCTTTTTGTTGACAATAGACAAAACTTAACCATGGGAAATAAATAAATAAATCCTTTAGATATAATATATATATATAAATTGGACAAAACTGAAATCATTTATGGATTTCAATTCAAGTATGAATTTATTTTATTTCATCAATAGAACATGAATATATAAAGTCTAGTGATGTTTAAGTTAATTTCTGTACACATAAATGAGCACTGGACAATATTTTAAGGAAATTGAGCCACAATAATGTCTTCTGTTGCTTAAATTGTAACATTATTTCTCAAACCTCAATGTAAATGTTAGCATTTTTTATTTATTACAAAATCCTTATCTATATTTCAGGACTTAACTGTTGAAATCATGTAAAAAATATACACTTGCATATTTTATATCTATACATCCAATAACAATCAAGCAATTTTATAATCACCAACTTGGTCCAATGCATGCCATTTTGTTTATTTTTTTAATTTCCATGATTTCAAAGAATTGGGAAAATAACCAATTAAACATATTTGCATTATTTTTAGCTTTTTGTCAATTAAATTAGTTTCAAAAACAAAATAAAATATTTACAAACATATCAACAAATCAAAATTGTTATTTTTCAATTAACTTTAAATAACAGCTAGAACTAACTTCAAAGACATGTATGTGTCTTATGCAAATGATATTCACCCAAAACAATTAAATTACATAATCACATATTCTCTGTATTAGAGCTATGGACACTTCAAAATGAAATACAGTGCATCTGACTTAATCAGCAATTTATATGATTTAGCAACATATTTTGTATTTTAAAACATACATAACTAAAACCATGTTGCAAATTAATATTCATATGAAATTTAAAGTTTCTTATGGTGTGTGAGAGATTAATAATTATTCAAAATAATAACATAGTTTTAAAAAATTTCTTTTGTGCATTTTTTGTGGACACCATAAAAGTTCATATCAGAACAACATCATGTTTACACATGAATGAATATGAAAACGGCAGATGGCATTAAAAAGTTGCACAATTTTTTAAAAATTCATCATACAATGCATGCAAAATGAATAAAAAAGGCCGAGAAGAAGGCTTATATACTTCACAGAAAATAAAATTAATAATTAATTGTGATACCATGGATCAAGAGTTTCAGATAAGACTATAAATTATCATAAAAGTTTCTTAATTTATTCCAATTAGAATTACATATTTTTTCATTTAAGATTCTTTCCCTTTCAGGTAAAACTTTGAACTCATTTCATCAATTTTTACCTTTTTTATTTCCATAATGTTTGTTTTTACTGTATTAAATATATGAATTTATTTTATTTTATTTTCACCAATCTTTATGATATGTTAATTTTTTATATTATATTGAAAATACTTTTGAAAAACTGAAAAACATGTTGCAATTACAGATATAAAAACAGATTTTTATTGGTACACGGTAAGTCAGGGAGAACAAGCGAATAGGTGCAAATCTTCTCTAAATTTTAATTTTCCAGCCAAAAAATTATGAGTGTGCATTATAGACTATAAAATTACGTTAAGTGGAAAATTAATACATAAAAAAATATATATTTCATTAAAAATAAATATTGTCACAGTGAGGTGATTTGTTAATTAAAATTTTTATATACAAATAAAATTTTAATTCTTTGGAAAACTTTCAAAAGAAATCATAAAATTCTATTGAATTAACATTTTTATAATAAAATATTTATAAAATTAAAGTAGTAGTAAGTAAATACGAATAATAATAATAAGAAGAAGACAGGAAACAATATACATAGGCAAAAGTTTATTTATCAAAAACTCTTCCCCTTAGTATGCTCTCAAGTACATTTAAACTTGATCAAAAAGAAAATAATCTATAATAGTATAACTTTTCCGATCTTAAATAATTTTAAGAAAAGAGATTAATAGAATTTGAAGATAGAATATTTTAAGAAATGACAATATTGGTTTTAAACAATGAAGTTATTCCCAATGAAAAAATTTCTGAAGCTAATAAAAATAATGACAAAACAATTATATAATAATAATAAAAAATACTATAAGTGATTTATAAAAAATAAACTGTATAATTTTTTTCAATATAAAAAGGAAGAATTTTTCACAAATGCTTAATATTTTTTATAATCTCTTGCACTTGCTTAAACATTTTTAAATAATTATATATTTGATATTCACTTCAAACTTTTGCTTGTTAAAATACTTATAAAGTATTTTAAATGGTATTACATAGATAAATTGTTTTTCCAAGCCTATATCACACTTAGGAACACTGAAATTTGGTGATTTTTATGTTGGCAAATATGGTAATCAAATTTTCACTTAGAATTTGTTCCACTGATTAGCTTCAAAATTTCAACTTTTTTTTTTTTTTTTTTTTTTTTTTTGCCTAAAATAATCTGATGTGGGTTAAAATGCCAGTGGGTATGAAAAGGCATATGGGCTCTCCATTTTCAGGAGTATACTTTCATAAAAATTTGATTCTTTCAATAACAGGCTAATAAATACTTAAATAAAGAAAAGTGATGATTTACAATTTATGATTTAATTTAATGAGTTTTACTTTGTTTGACTATGAAGAGTAATAACATAATGTAACAATGAAACATACGAAATTTAGCAAAAAAATTCCACACAAAAAGAGCCCCTCACTCAATAAAATCAAAATAAGAAATTAATAAGTGTCATAAAAAAATAACCTATTGCATAAAAAACATATTGCCATAAAACATATATATCATAAAAAGAACAAAAAATAAGCCCCTTAATAATGATACAAGTTGAAATAAATAATTATGTCTGGCAGGAGCCAATTTAGTTTAAAAATTGGGACCTGGCAGATGGACACCAGTTCTGGAAAAATTCCTCAATTCTTTTGGTAATTATAAGTTTAGGTTTATAGGTTAGGTACTGATAGGTTTTTCATCTGCACTCTCAAATCAGATCAGGTAAAAACTGATGGTCTTCAATACTTTTTAAACAGTTTCAAACAAACATTTTTCTTCCTATAAAACACCATTTCTTCTTCAAATAATTGTCTGCAACCAACACAACAATTTAAAAAAATTTTTTAATTATTAGATACTAAACATATAAGTTATCACCTCTTGTTGATTTTATGTCATAACAACATGTGTTTTACAAATTTCCGTATTTAAAATACATAAACTTAAGCTACATTTTGCTTTTCGGCTTAAAATTGATGGCAAATCAAAAGACTACAAAGGGGATTTGAACTTCAATTTAACTCATATACGCCACAAAAAATTATTTCCCTTGAAATAGACAACAAAGATCAAATATTCTAGAACTATTATAGAATAAATTAAAATTTCAGATATGCAATCTTGTATTATAATATTCATAGATAGCTATGATTACAATCTAAACAACCAATTTAATGGTAAACATAGAGCAGCCGGCATTTGTTTTCAAATTACTACAAATTGAATTTATATTTTCGGGTTAAAAATAAAAACCAGTAAACTTATATATTGTCCAAAGCAAACTTACTTTTCGATTTAAATAAGTTAATATTATTTCGATGAGTAAATAGTGCATTTCTCAATAAACTCATATTGTAAATTTTAGATACTAATGAAAATTAAACAACTCAAAATGTATTTTATGAAGAAAAATTAGTAACACAATTTATACACTCCAACACAACACGCTGTTTTTGTAAATTAATACGGAGATCAACAAAGTAAACACAATAATGATGGGACGAATCATACGATCCGTAAAAAGGAAACGAATCATTACATCAGTATGCATATATGATACGAACCATTCATTTATATCAACAACAACAAATTCAAACTGTTCGACTATTCAAAGATTGTGTGTTGCGTTTCAAGCAAACTGTTTAAAATTCACGAGCTGTTTAAATGTCTATTTAAGTTCGTACGAATTTCAAACGAATTGTTTGAACTTCACGAACTGTTTCAACAACAAGTAGTTTGCATGATAACAACAATATGGGTTCGGTTTGTCTCTCTATGGTCTTGTGCACATGAGGGCTAAACAGATCGGGACCTACAGTTTAAAGTAAATTCTGAACCACTACAAACATCCATGGCACCGCCGGAACTCGAACCCGAAACCTATAGCACCGAGAGCCAGAGCCCTATCCACTCTGCCATCAGGCCCCTTCAATATGAGTTCGATACTGAACAATGCTGTAAGGAAAAGGTAGTTGCGCTTATGAGTTCCTGGGGAGTTAACCCTTTACCAATAGTTCCAAAATTATTTAAAGTTTAAAAAAACTAAACTATTTAAGTAGTCGTAAAAGGATAACTGTAGAAAAGATAATCAGGAGAATCGCGAAAGATGCCAAAAGAAAATCTCATTAATGTAATATAAGACTCATTGAAGATGAAAAGATAATTCAAATTAAGAATAATACATGAAAGCTTATTAAATGTTTATTCATCAATAAATTGATTGAAATTTTATCTTGCTACGAAATTTATATAATAAAAATAAATTCTAAATATGGAATGATAGATCAATGTATTTGAGCAAAAAACGATCTCTAGGAAATTAAAATAAATTGGTTTTAAATTGCAAATTAGTTGCTAAATAGCATTTACGATTTAAGTAATTTTGTAGTATAATAATTTTTATTATAATTTTTGTGTGATCAGAGTTAATATTTTAAAAGAATTGAAAGTTTCTGTTCAAATTTTATATTTTTAAACAACGATTCAATTTACAGTGCAATACATTTATTCATCATCTAAATTCTATATAATAAATATCGAATTAAAGAAATAATTTTTCCATTTAATATGGCTACAGCGAATCAATATTAAAGTAATTTTAAAAAGGTATTTTAAGGAATAATAATTTCTTATGAAATTTTTTTATTATTATTTTTTTTTTATTACAGAATTTTTACTAAATTTCAATTTTGTTATTTGCTGCAGTTTTTTCGCTGCTTAATATTTATTTAAAATTAAAAATAATTAAAAACTCAATTATAAAAATACTACTAACTCTTTTTAAAACGACGGAATACTTTGTAAACATTTTTTGCTTGTAACTCGAAGATAAGCTACGGACGCGGAGTAATAATGCCCCCGCAACGCTCTACTATGATATTAGACCGGGACCTACTGTTTAAAGTGGATTCCGAACCACTGCAAACATCCATGGCACCACCGGGACTCGAACCCGAAACCTGTGGTAACGAGCGCCAGAGCGCTAGCCACTCGGCCATTCAGGCCCGTTCTTTGGTAAACATCATGGTAACAATAAACTGTAGCAAACTTCTATATACATATTCAGAAGTCGATTCATTACACAAATAATTTTAACCGTGAGTACAAAATATATGAAAACTATCAAGAATTAAATCAGTAGATTTAAAAAGTAACGTCACCAGAAGCAAAATATAAAAATGGAACTAAAAGATCTGTGACGTCATCTTCCATTGTAATTCTTTATCATCTGCGCCTATCTAACGGCAATAAAAAAATAACTTTTTTATTTTATTAGAATTAACTAATAAGAATGTTTTCGTAATTTTTTTCTACTCATCACGAAAAAAATAATGAAAGTCCATCTTTTTTTTCTTTTAATTTCAATATTATAACTTTTTTTACATAAATTTATAAATATTTACAAATAAATTTATAAATATTTACATATAAATTTATTACATAACACCAAAGTTGACGGAAAGGTATTCAAGTTATCCATTCACTTATTTTGTATCTACTTTAGGCTGCCACTTATGATCAATATAATAAACAACATATAAATCTATTTTCGAGACACTCCTAAAACGCAAATTTATATTATATTTCTATAAGTGAGAAGTTAAGGTGTTCAACGACTTTTTGTCTATCAAAAAGATTAGAAAGCCGATAATAAATCATAAAATATTTAATAATGTTGATTTTAAATTTTGTTAATTCCTGTAATATTTAAATGTATACTATATTCTTCTTCAATGGCGCAGCAACCTCATGCTGAGCCAAAGCTGTCTGCCTATCCGCAGATTCCGAAACATGAGATACACTGGTGGACAAAATTAAGAGATGGAAGACATTTTCCCAAATATCTCAAAAAATACTAAATATAAATAAATGAAATTTGGTATGGATATAGCTTATTCTATGATAATAAAGTATGCAAAACAAAAATGCAAGTGCCATTCACTGGCATGACCTATTGCCAATAAATCCAATGTAGTCTGAACTTAAGGATAAAAGACGACAATAAAAGTGAGGCTTGTACAGTGTGTGTTGCCTCTAGTATGGTGTATGGTCACCCCTGACAGACAGACAGCATGCACAACGAGTATGCATGCTGTTAATAAGGGAGTTAAGGAGGGCTTGTGGAAAGACCCTCCCATTCTTCCACCAGAGCAATTTTTAACTCCAGAATGGTTCTGGGGGGAGGTTGGAGCATCGCAATAGCTCTCCCAAAAGCATCCCAAGCATGTTGAATAGGATTCGGGTCAGGAGATTTGGCTGGCCGATCCATTCGTTGATTATCCTCGCTTTCCAGATACTCATCAACCATGAGAGCTCTATGTGGTCGCGCATTGTCATCCATAAAAATGAACTCAGGGCCTACAGCGCCCCTGAAAAGACGCACATAGGGCTCTAGGACCTCCTGCCTGTACCTCTGGGCATTCACGAAATCATTGTCAAACACATGGAGCGGTGTGCGGGTATCTTGCTTGATCCCTGCCCAAACCATGACTCCTCCACCAGTATAATGGTCCTTTTCGATAATATTGCTAGGATGGTATCGGGTTCTAGGTACCCTCCATATCAATAACCGTCCAGAATCAGGTTGTAGACAGAATCTGGACTCATCGGTGAAGGGAACATTAGCCCATTGAAGCTGTGTCGAATTTTGATGTTGTCTGCACCATTCTGCACGCGCTCTTATGAGTGAGTGGGATGCGAATAGCGGGCTTCCTGGCATACAGCCCTCTTTCATGGAGTCTCCTGGAAATTGTCTTACTCGAAATTGATGTTTCTGTAGCAGCCGCGAGGCCCTAGACAATTAAGTGGCTGTAGCCGTCCTCTGGCGCTTAGCTGAAAGGAACAAACACCGGTCTTCATTGGCCGTTGTAGTTGCTTCGAGTGGTGTGAAGCTAATATCTCAGTAATATCTCTGAAGCGATTGTAATAATCGACAACGGATTCTCTAGAAATTATTGTTCACCATGGTTTTGTCTCCAATTAATCATGGTATTAATAACATTTATCACTTGTATCATATTGATCTATGCAAACACTATCTTAAAAATGTCATCAAAACTACAAGTTGCTGTTTTCCATAATGGCGGATTACCGTTCTTTAGCGGATTTACAGTTCTGTTATATATTTTTTTTACGGCATTCAGAGTAGTCGTGTCGGAAACTTAATTTTCTGGATGGTACCTTATTAATTTTAATTATGGCTCCGCAAAAAGGGTAAACGGGAAATTGTGATGGAATGCTGAGAATCAAACCCAGTTCCTGCTGAAACTATATTGCTTTTTCCGCCGGGGATAGGATGATGTACCATGTGACGATGGTGAAGGCATAAAAGCTGGATGAATTCAAGCAGATAAAATTACAGGAATTAATTCATTGATTCTGATATTAAATGCAATACATTAATTAACACAATTAAAACAAATTAAATAACACTTGATTTAAGTATAAAATATGTTTTGTATGCTAAGAAGAGACAACATGGCTGTCTGAAAATGGACCGAAGTGGCTGACGTGCAATGGACCATGAACAAGGGTATTTAATAAGTATTTCATAGTATGTACAAACAAGTATTTGTAAGAAAGTATAAACAAGTTTATCTTAAAGAAAGACATTGAACATTAACAATGAATGCAATATATAACATTAATTCTAATATTAAATTAGTTGAGCAATTATTATTAATATTAAAAATCGATTAATTGTTATTAATATTAATTATTCTAATATTAAATAAATAAATTAACAAATAAATAATATACATAAAAACGATTTAAGCGTAAAAGTATGTTTTAAACAAAGCTACGCTAAGAAAAATGACAGATATTGAATAAAGAAAATTACATTAAGTTTTAATTAATTATTTAGCATAAAATTAAATAAGATAGCTCTAGTTAAGAACAAGTTAAAAAACTGAAAAATATTCTACAAATAATTATCTATATTAGCAAATTTACTAATTAATATTAGCAAATTTACTAAAATGATACATATGTGGTAAATATCAAATTACAAATTATTACTAAATTACAAACTACTTAATAACAAATTAAATGAGAAAAAAAGTAGAAAACTAAGGCATTATACATTTTTCTAACATGTAGGAGATAACCATGACAGATATTTTAGAAGTAAATAGCTTTCCTTAGTGAATGCTAGAGGATGAAAAATGTCAGAAATGCAAGGGTTGCAATGCAATTTTATGTAGTTAAGTAAGTTTAAAATAATTAAGTATTATTAATCAAAGTAATTAAACAAAACAAAGGCATTAAAATTACTTAATTTAAACAAATTAATTAATAAAGTGTATATCAGAAGTTATTACATTTTTTTGGACTTTGGATAATAGAATGTTCTCACAAAAAAAAGAGCAACTTCTTTTGATGAGCACAAAAGTGGAATATACGTTTGACTAATTTGGCGCAATTACCACCTCCTCTTCCTCACATCCCCTGGAGGTGGCATGGATGTTTGTTGGTGGTTCGGAATTCGTTAAACTGTAGGTCCCAGTCTGTTTAGCCTAAAGTGTGCACAAGATGAACGTACAGCGACAAACCAAACCAAACTAAATCCTCAAACTCCCACTTCACTCTGTGTCATCTTCCTGAGCAAAATTTTGATGGACCGGGGACTTTGGATGGATCGTGCAAAAAAGTGTATAAAATATCGTGTTTCTTTTTTCAGCAATCAAAACCATTTATCGCCCTTTAGCAATCGCCAATTTGGTGTCAAATTCTAAAATTTATCTAGGGATAGCTTGAGGAAATATCCCCTGTATTTCAATATAGCTAGCAAGAATATAACAGAAAGTAGAACTAAATTTAGAACAATATAAATATATGCATAATTCACAGATTATAAAATTTGATAAGAAAACAACACACGCACAAAAGGTAGAATGTATTTAAACGATTATCAGTTTCCAACACATTGAACACGGTTACAATACATTTTTACAATTAACAATAATCAATGAAGTAACCAAATATAATATCTTATTAGAAAGGAATTATTTTCATAACAAATGAATAATTCACAAATGAATAATTTCACAAATGAATAATTTAAAAACGGATGGACTTACTAGTATGGGAAACATAAAGGCCAGTAGCTTAGTGTCGATATAGTTTTGGTTTGGTTTGTCACTCTACGGTCATCCTCTGTCTCACGAGAGCTTAACAGACCGGGACCTACAGTTTAAAGTGGATTCCGAACCCCTACAAACATCCATGGCTCCGCTGGGACTTGAACCCGAAACCTGTGGTACTGAGTGCCATAGCGCTAGCCACTCGGCCATTCAGGCCCTGTGGATATAGTTTAAAGAAAATCTGATTGATAAATAAAATAAAAACCCTACCCAAACGGTATGCGAAAATATTTTTCAAATTTAGTAAATCTATTTTTTACATGTATAAAACTATAAAAATAAAATAATAGAAACACTATAATAATAGATATTTTTTAAAAAAAAGACTATAATAATGTATATTTAAATAGTAATAATAATAATAATAATAATAAAAAAACGCAGATACTTACGAAAGTTGTCGGAAAGAAAATAGGCCACTTCTCTAGATCTTACAGAGAAAAATTCCCTTTTCCTACCATACCACCAATCCCTAGAATTGTTAACAAAGGGAGCATTCCTCTTTTTAATGCCTTCAAATTTTACTATGATTCAATATTGCTTTTGTCGTTAATCTTGTTTGTGCTTTTTTTATTTCGATGAAAGCGTGATTTCTGAGCAAAATATTAGATTATTATAGTACGTAAGATAATGATATATTTGGGATCATTATTGTGCATTTTAAAAGAACATTTATCAGTATTAGTTTTAAATAAAATTTACTTTATAGTCATCGCGAACGCTGGAATATGAAATCATTTTAATTCATTCAATTCAATTGAAACATTATGTAATTCTTTAACTATAAAATCGCGATTTCCTCATCAGATTAATTATTCTAAATATTACCTAGAAAAAATAAATGAAACAGAAATACTACACTACTAACCAATTAGTGATCAAAACAGTTACAATTTTCTTTACATATAGTCGTATTCGTACAAAAATACAATTATTATTAATGGAAATTTTTATTGAAGTATCTAAATTAATTCAGTTATTTTATATTGAATTTAGAGTATTAGTTTCTGGAGAATTTTTAAATAAATCAATAGTTGATAAAATTATACAACAAAGATTATCAAGTTAAAAGACGGTAAACTGTTTTTAAAGATGGAAATTTAAATCAGCATTTAAATTTTATCTATAAATTAATGTACATTTGGTTTTTCATAGTATTATTTTCCTTCTTGAAAAATAAAACTTGTATATTATGAATAATCAAGACTAAATGGGAGACTGTAGTTTTTTTTCTTTAGTTTTTAAAATAAGGATTGATTGATATGTATTATATCAAACTGTTAGTAACTTTTCTAGCTGATATTTATTTAATCAGTCAAAAGAAATTTGATTGACTAAGAAATATTTTATTCTTATTTGTTGAAGTAATTATCAGAAATTAATTTGAATAATCTTGTGTTGCAGTTGTCTAAGCAGGATTTTCTGCTTTATGCATTAAATGTTGCATATAGAGTAAGAATTTACAGAGATAAATGAAATGATGATAACACTTATTTTTTACCTGTATTTTTGATTAATCAAAAGCATACAATATTATGGTATCAAAAGCCAGTTTGATATGCTATTTACTACTGTACTTGAGCCAAACAGTTGGCTATTTCAAAAAGTCTTTCTCATCATTCTTAAACACATCCTTAATTCTTTGACCTGTGAAATTTTTTATTAGAATATTCCCTTTTTTAGAATATTTCAAATATGATATTAAATTTAGATGAAAGGATTAAAAAATGATTATCATAATTTTTCTTAATTATTATTGTTATTTTTTGTAATGGTCAGTGAAAGCAACCTCTCTTCCATAATGAGTTTTTTTAAAATTCTTTCAAAAATTTCATTGCATTTTTCTTTTCTTTTTGTCAAAGAATTTTAAATAAATTTTTATCTTTTAATATTCTAAATATGAGATAATATTTTATTGTAATTCCTAATATATAAAAACTTTTAGACTTTTTTAGTATATTATAATATATGTATACATAATACATTATTATAATTTAATGCACATTCTGTTATAATTTATTACTTTAGATTCTGAAGAAAAGAGTCTCTAAAAAACAATGCTGGAAATTTCAAAAATGGGACCACTGCCATATGTTTTCATGGAAAATGATTCAAGATTTCAAAATTCTATGGATTGTATTCCTCATTATAAAACCAAAATTCACAGTAGCTTAGGTAATAAAAGTACTGCAAAATTGAATATATTTTTGAAGAATATTTTTTAATTGCTTTATAATGTGTTTTAAAAGAGTTAATTATTGTATAAACACAGATATAACATTGCTCATCATAACCGATTTAATTTATGACTTATTTTAATGAATTATTCAAGGCATTTAAACTTTCAACAGTCTGTGTCTTTGATTTTGTTAAATATAACTACAAAGTAAATAAATATAAAACCTTCACTTTTTTGGTAAGATTAATATTTGTTTTAGTGTTTCTTGCTTTTAAAGAAGCATTTAATTGTAGTCTAATTCTGCTTCTTTTTTACTTTATATTTCGAAATTAATGATACACTTTCATTCAATTTACAATGATTATTTAATTTTTATTTTTATTTTCTATGAAACATTTTCATTCAATTTTAATTCCAAAATTTAAGTGTATATTTTCAAAAGAAAATTTATCTAGTTTCTATTATGATTTTAATAATAATAATAGCTTTTATAATTAACAATAACAGCTTTTATGCACATTATTTTATTGTATCATTTCTTAGAACTTGGGTAATTTATGTTGTCATGTGCATTTGAATAAATCAGATTAATCATTTAAAAAAAGATACAATTACTTCATTGAGTTTGGACTTTTTTGGCAACACTGCATTTATGAATGTAGACCACAGTTATATAGAATGTTTATTCATAACTGTTAAAACCCTACTCTTTAAGCCCAGTGAAAGATTTTCTGGCATTCAGATTTATTGTGTCCATTCCCATCATAAGGATGAGAGAATTTTGCTTCAGATTCATTTGTTGAGTTTTAAATTATGCTTTTCTTGTTCAGACAATTAATATTATGTAAACCATGCTGGTTCTGACCTATGAAATAAATAAAAAATTTAAAAAAAAAATGAAAATTGTCCTAAATTTTATTAATATCATAAACATCATTTGTTAAAATGTTAAATCAGCTGATTCATTTTAATAATAAGCTAATGTCTGATTGTTTTTTACTGCATCATTTTGTAGAACACATTCTATACCTCATTTATAATACATTTTCTTTTCTTATTGTAATAGAAGTAAACTATTTTCTGTTAAACATTAATTTTTTACTGACAAACTAAAAAAGACTAATAATTTGAAAAAATTCTAATTATGATTTTGGTGTGATAAAAGTGAATGTTGTATTCTAACAGATAAACAAATTTTTTTAAACATATAAATCTAATAATTAATTAAAAATATCATTTTTAGCACTCAAAAGTTGTTAAATTGATTCGGTAGCAAAATATAATTGTTCTATTCTGCTCATTCCTTATACACTCAATTTGTTACATATAATACTTCGAAACCAAACTGCTATGCTATAATGCATTGTTAAATTTTCTAATATCTTTATAGTTGGGCAATCAATGCATTTATACATATTTTATTAAATAATAAAAATATGTGTTTAATAACATTTGTTTTGATATTAGTAAAATTGTTCTGTTCTTTACCATTAAGTTTTACTTTAATATTTAATGGTGTAATCTATTCATTTAATTAAAAGAAGTTAATGGCCTAACTTTTTTTTTGTAACATAATTTCATAGAAAAATTTCTTTAATTGTATTTAAGATACCAACAGAACTTAATTTTAAGATTATGCCATAAATATTTATAAATATAAGAAAATAGATAATTTATTTAAAATTCATTCATGCCAAACTTGAATTTTTATGTTTTGAGATATTTAGTTTTTTGTGTGTGATTTATTGTTAATCACTCAAGTATTTGTTGCTTTATGGTAATGATAATTTCAATTTTCTATGTATGTATAAAAATGCATATCTTCATAAAAAATAAAATGTATGCATATGACTAATATTCTGAAAAAAAAAATAATAATTTGTAGGAAACATATATGTCTGCACTTTTTGTCAAGTGTTTGCTACCTCCAGTTCAACTGTTGCCACTCATATAGCTTCATCTCATAAAGCTTCATTGCCTATTGGCACAAACCCAGAAAATTTTGTGTCTCGATTACAACCTTTACAAAGTAAGTAATGTAAAGTTTTGGTTATTGTACACTAAAACACATTAGATTTTTTTTTTTTTTTTTTTAAGTTTAAAGTTATTTAAGTTTTTATTTGAAAATTGTATTGATTTTTTTATTGGACTAAAAAATGCAAAAATAGAAAATTCTCTTCAGTATACACAAAAGTGATAACAAAACCCCCATAAACACTCTAATAAAAAAAAATTACTGTATATTATTGTTGCTGATTGGATAGCAGTTCTTATTTTTAATGAACTTTTTAAAGGCATTTAACTTTTTTCTAAGACATGCTGAGTTTCACATTGCTTATTTGGATTATTTGATCAGACATTATATATATATATATATATGAGTTAAATCACAGTAGACTGTTGCTTTTAAAATCTGGAGATTCATTTTCGAACTGCCCCTCTTAACAAATAAATTACCTATAGTGGGGTATGGGCCCCATGTTGAGAAACACTGGTTTAGAGAATTTTTAATATAAAAAGTTTTTAGCACCATGTATTCCCCAGCTTCCATGATAATTGTTTGCAATAGATGATTGTTTGCTGCAGGTTTAATAAGAATCACAGCACATTTTTAAAACATTAGCAGACAGTTCTAAATTGCAATGTTTCAGAAGTACCTCCTCTCCTTCAGTGCCTTCTGTTTTTAATAGGCATTATTTTTGCAATAATTCTCCAAAGAATGATCGCGGCCTGATGGCCAAGTGGCTAGCCTCTGGCTTTGGTATCCCAGGCTTCAGGTTCGAATCCTGGCAGTGGCATGGATGTTTGTGAGTGGTTCGGAATTCACTTTAAATTGTAGGTCCAGGTCTGCTTACCCCTCATGTGCGCAAGATGACCCTAGAAAGACAAACCAATCTGTTCCTTATTCAAAAGTCAATTATCATATCTTCACAAAGATAAATCAATTATTTCATTCTTGATGACAATAAATGCCAAGTTTGTAAAATTTTTAGGTCTTGTTTTATATATCTACCCAACCTGCTCTTTGAACATACCTCATTTATCCAAGAATTATCAAAAATCGCAACTTGTAATAATAATCTAACTTGACCTTATATGTATTCTAATAATTACAGAAATCAAGTAAAACAGAAAAAATTATTATAGATAAAAAATAAATTGATTTTTAAATATTTATACGGCATCAATTGTTTAATCGAATAAAATTATATTATCTTTCTAACTTTAATTATATTTTTATTTCAGAAGAAAAGACTAAAAATCATCCAAGGAAAGGTGGTCGGCCTAGAAAAAAAGAAAGGTAATTATTGTTATTAAAATACTTCATTGTTTCATGTAGTCTTGCCTATTATAAAATGCTCCTTATATTGGATTAAGTGAGAGGCCTTTTTGAAATACTGTTCATGTATAAATAAGTCGTAAATTGTGTTTTGTTTTATAATTAAAATGCGCCTATATATATAGTTTTTTTTTTCCAAATAAAAATTAGTTTTATTTGGTAATTGTAGAAGGGCTAAAAAAATAATAATAACAATAGTAAATAAATAAATAAAACTTTAAATTATGTTAAAAATGTTTTTGCTCTTTTCCAATGCAAAAATATCACCCAATTTAAACTGATGCATTGTAAAGATTGTTCTTGCAGTATATTATGCAGGTAATTCAAAAGTCAATTTACATTGAAAAAGTCAAATATAGATTAATATACAGTTAAGGAAGTACATACTAATGTGCCCAAAAAGTAAGACCAATATTTTTTTTTTTTTTCAAAAACTTTATATTTATTCTTCCTAATTTATTTCATCACCTTCAAAGTAATCCCCTCTGTACACAATGCATTTATGCCAACTTTTTTTCCAATCCTCATTGCATGCTAAAAAGTCATTGGCAGGGATGGCCTTCAGAGCGTGTGGCGATTCATGTTGAATCTCTTCAATCGACTCAAAACGGTGAAATTCCAACATCATCAGCAAAGTCTCTAATTGTAAATCGCCAGTTTGCAAGCACCGAATCTTTAATTTTTTTGGATGTGAATTTCGTCGGTTGAGGTTGGTCGCCGACCAGAGTGCTCTTCGTCGTCAATGCGTTCTCTGCCTTCTTTGAATTGTTTTTACCATTTCTAAACATTTCTTTCCAATATAGGAATGCTCACTGAATGCCTTCAACAACATTCTATACGTTTCCGCAAACAAAAATTAATGCAAATTCTTTGTTCAATTTCTTTTTCTTGCTTTTTTAGCGTCTCACAAAGCCAAGCGTAACTCGAACACTAATGAATATTTTGGAGTGAAATTTCACACAGATGTCAAGGGCAATGCCAGCAATCTAAAAAAGAAAAAAAAATTTAAATTCCATAAGTCCCGGGAATTTTAAATTGAAAATTGGTCTTACATTTGGGACACAGCATCATCTTATTTACATCTTATTCCACTAAGAAGGAAATAAATTAATAGTTTAAAAAAACTAAAAAACACGCTTTTAGAGTTAATCTATCTAAATAGTAAAAAATAATTCTTAACATAAGAATAAAATTACTGACGAGAAAATGAATGTCACTGTTCTAAAAGCGTGGGGTGCTTTGTATGACATTTTTAAACTAACTCTGCATTTCGGAATGAACTAGTGAAAAATTATAACGATTGATATCGAGCACCCCACGCTTTTAGAACAGTGACATTCATTTTCTCGTCAGTCATTTTATTCTTATGTTAACAATTATTTTTTACTTTTGAGATAGATTAACTCTAAAAGCGTGTTTTTTAGTTTTTTTAAACTATTAATTTATTTTTTACTTTTTAGTTTGATTAACTCTAAAAGCGTGTTTTTTTTTAGTTTTTTTAAATTATAATTTAGGAAAAACATCTCCTGCTTGAGAACAATTAAAGCAGAAGATCGAAAAAGCTAAAGTTATAGGTACAATTAGGAGTCCGTTGACGATGCCCAAAAATAAAAAGGTTAAAGTTAAAATGAGAATTTTAAGATAAAAGTAAAATAAAACAAAAGGAATTAAGATTAAACAAAATAAATATACAAAATAGGTAGGGTTTGATCAGTTGACTGACTCGCCAGTAGATGGCGCCATCAGTCCCAAAATCGAGCCCAAAAAGTCAGTTACATACATACAAACATACAGGTGACGCTAATAAAAGCGTATTAAAAAGAAAGAAAAGAAAACAACAAAAACATTCAAAGAGTTGCTACAACAATAATTATTAGCAAATATTCCACAGGTTGAACCTCATTAATTAGTGTTTCTTGAAAAACTGATGAAAAAATGTTATATAAGAAATTTGTATTGCATCAAATGCAAATTATGTGGAGTTGGCATTGGATTAAGACTTAACTTTCCTGATGAGATCAGATGAATGTTCTCAGGTAGTATGATTGAGGTATGATAGTATGGAAAAACCATCTGTTATTGTTGGAGAGCATATGATTTCAAAAAACATTACATACAAGGAGTCCTTCTTTGCTAGGATATAAGGTGGCGGTATTCTTCCGCCATAAAAATCATAACTTTTCAACTATTTTTAATTAAATCTGTATTATCTGTTCAATTTTAACATACATACATTATTATTTGAAATATTTCAAATATATGTGAGAAAAACAAGGAAAAAATTTATGAACTATAGATTTTACAAAGCATAATGAATCTGTTAAACATCCATTTTACAAAATGTTTTCCCCAAGTCAGTTTGTTTATAATAGAAATACAAAAATAAGTAAAGGCAGAAAAATTAATTCAAGATCTGAAATATTAGTTGCAGCAAAGAAAACTGAATGTGGGAAAATTTATGCGTATATCAAAAGGTAAAGGAAAAACACTGAATAAGCCAATAAAAGAAACCCAGAGTATTAAAACAAGTCATCAAGAGATTAAGAAAACTTCATTAAAAAAATGCACTTATGAAATCATGCAAATAGTTTTATTAAGCAATTTGTGTCTTCAAGATATTATAATACATGTTATTTTGGCCAACTAGATGACTGAATTCAAGTCAAAACTTAATGATTGTTTTATTCAAATTACATAAAGGAACAAATTTCTTTCTGTATAAAAATGGTAAAGAATAGAACCAATGCATGACAATTTCAAAATATCTTGTATGCTGGTGAAAAGATCTTTAAAATAAAAAATAATTATGAAACAAATACTGCTTAGAAATTTCCTAAAACATATTTAGCAGATTTGTGGTGATTGATTATCCCGATGTTGAAATTTGTCATTATGGTATGGGATTTAAGAAGGTTAAAAATATATTTTATCCATGTAGATGAAGATATCATGGGTGAGGAAACTACAAGCTGTTGTAGTTAAGTGACATTTTAGATAAATGAAAAGGGAATTGGTATACTAATGCTGTGGTTACTGATTTTAAGAAAAAAAATGCTGAAAGCAAGTATTTTAACTGACTATGCTAAAAGAGAAAGTTTTTGATTTCTAAAAAAGAAATAAAGAAAAAAGATTTCTAAGTACAATATTTTTTATGTAGAGATTGAGGTAGTGTATGTATATATTCATATCAATTTTCTTACTTTTAGCTCACCTGTTCTTAAAGAAAAAATGCCTGTAGCTGAACCTGTTCCTGATGCTGATGGTTTATATAGGTGTCAAATATGTCATAAGCATTTCAGAAAATCTCGACAACTTAGCATGCATATTTGTCTTGACATTGTTACAGAAGTAAGGAAATATTTCTGTAATATTAGTTATATTTTTAATGATTTGCTATCAAGGGGAATGCTGGTGAAATGATCTTTAAAATCAAAATTATCAATCAATTGATTATTAGTATTGGATATACTTTTATATTTATATTTTGTATAAGTTATTGTTATATTTAGTTCGAAGTTGCTATTCATATAAATTTTTTAATTACTTATTAAAATTTTCTCATATTTTTCTTAAAAATATGTGTATTAAATATTTTTTATTAATATTGTATAAAAAAACATTAAAAGACTAAATATTCAATATTTTTTAATATATGTTATACATCATTCATAAATATGTGATATAAATCTCTTTCTATATATATTTTTCATAGTTTGTGTGCATCTGTGCTGCATATGCACAACTACAATTTACATAAAAACTTCATCAAAATTGGCAAGGATACTTCTAGTACAAAGCCTACATCAACTGAAAAAAAAAATTAAAAATTAGATCAATATTCATTATGAAATTACCCAATTAGGTTTTATGCCAATTAGTTGAATTTTTTCATGGTTGATGTTATTTTTTATGCTACAGTACTGTTCATAGACATGCTGATGTAAAATAAGTAAATCAAAATATGCTAACTACTGAATTGCAATCACTAAAATTTTGTTTAATAAATAAGAAAGAATTTGCATTGCAGTTTTACTTATAAAAATGCCCCAGTTTAATATTAGACTCCTGTACCTCCAAAGAAGTCACCAATTTTGCAATCTGAAGTATATTGCCAATTTCTTTAGGTTACTGTAATGGAATGCAAGGAATTCTCCACTGGGTATTTAAATTTCATTACCATAGGGGAGCTTTTCTAAGTATGAGGTTTTGAGAATCTGGCTATGTTAAACGTAGAGTACTGATAAAATATTCTATGATGCTAAAGAAGAAGAAATCTTGATTCCAGGATATCCTTGATAATATCCAATATGTCATTCCAATTCAAAAGGCTACAATTCCAAATATGACTTCGTTTTGCTATGTCTATAAGCAAAACACAAGGCCAATCATTTGAAATTGCAGGGATTGATTTGATATCGCTTTACTTTAGCCATGGTCAGTTATATGTGACAAAGTGTTGAATTGAGAGTGAAAAAAATTTATTTATACTTACTAATGACAGGAAAACAAGGAATATTTTTTACTATCAGGCTCTATCTGATAAATATATATAATTTACATGATAATTATGTAATTTTTAAGGATGTTAATAAAGGTAACAAAAGTATTGCATCTTAAATCCAAGCATTTTTTATTACATATATATATATAATGCTTATCCTAATATTTTTGGATGCCAGATGGCCAATTGGTTAGCACTCTGACCTTTGGTACCACATGTTTCAGATTCGAAGTATGGCAGTGGCATGGATGTTTGCTACTGGTTCGGAATCCATGTTAAACTGTAAGTCTCTGTCTAATTAGCCTAAAGTGTATAAAAATGACCGTAGAAAGACAAACCAAACCTAATATTTAAGCAATACTAAATATACAACCTATTGATCCATTATTAGTATTAAAATATATTTTATTGGCATTCGTGCTCATTCATGCTTATCTCTGATGTATTTCTTACCAAATTATTTTTTGATATAAAACAGTTAAATAAGTTTTATTTTCTGAACTCTGGGATTGGCTAGTTATTTGTAATATATATATTACAAATAACTCTACTAACTTTTACTTTGTATTAAATAGCATAAACATGTACAGCTTGCAACATAAACACTTTGCATTTGTATGACTTACAAAATTAAATGACTTTGTGGTATTATTACAATGTTCAGTATAGATGCAAAAGAATGAGGGTTAAATCCATGTTGGTGACATATTTTACCATCACTGTTCTGAAATGCAAGTAGACCAAATGCTTATTAAATCAGTGCCTCACATAAATAGTTAAATTGCCTAGTTGAAGTTTTCCAAGTTTTTTTTTTTCCAATTAGAGATGCAAAGGCTTGAAAGTTGCTTTTGATAATTTTTTAATGTTAATGATAGTTGATTTCGATTTTACTGCTCCAATCATCTTAGAGATCCACTGAAGTTAAATTCCCATCTTAAAGTGATTTGCATATTTTGTGGGTTTAATAGTTAAAGGGAAGAAAGACCAATGCCACTCCCTCCCAGTTTAAGATAAAATCATATTTTAATTTAAAGTTGTTGTTTTTTTTGTTTAACCTATATGAATCATTCACTAATTGCATATTAAAATTTTATAAATTGGTTTTTCATATTGTAATTAATGATTATGATTTTCAAATGAAATTATTATTTTTTTGATAATAAAACCATTTTTTTGCAATAATTTTTAGAAAATATTATTAATTTTGCAGAATGATAATTCTTCTGAATCAACAGATTCTAAATCTGCTTCTGATTATCAAATGTATATGGATGTGGATCCAAGGCCATGGTTAAAAAGGCCTGAATATAAAGCTTCTTTTGATGGAAAATTACAAAATGTGTCTTGTTTATTAGCTAAAGAATTATCAGGTGAGTTATTTATTTTTCATATTCGTGTTATTTCTGAAAATAATTCTTTTTTTTTGGGATAATCTACATGTGCATGGCAATACATTTTTATTCACAAATTCACTAATATTCTTCAGAACATGTTGTTTATTTTACAGAAGTACTAATTCCTTTTCTGTCTCATGTTTTTGAAATTTTTATGCAAATCATTTTTGATTGAGAAGACATATAAATTCTTTGTGTTCTTAAGTATTATAATTCTGGGTAAAAGTGTTTTGCACTGTAATCAGAAAAATTTTTAAGTAGGAATATTGCCAATCATAGTTTTTAAAAATATTGTAATTACTTGATGTCTTACTTCTTATATTGCTATACTTGAGAAAATGTACTATGAAAAGTTATAAAGTAAGGAATTTGAAAAGTGAGTGAAGAATAATTTGTTATATACATTTTGCATAAAAATTGTCTTTAAATATTAATCTTTTATTATACTTGATATTAAATACACATCTAGTTATCAAGTTGCCAATTATAGTTTTTAAAACTTTGTAATTGATGATTTATTCATATATTGCCAATATATATAACTAGAAAGAAGCTTAAAAGATTTATTGATAATTAGTTGTGAAAATATATCTATTAAATGTGAGTATATTAAATTTAAAAAATTGAAAATAAAGGTAGCCATTTTTTTTTAAGAAATTAATTTTTAATAAGTATTTATGTAGTTCATCTTATATTCTTATTTTTGTTAGATATATTGTTAGATTATAAATGTTTTAGATATTCTTTGGTAACAATAAAATAAATAACATATTTATTTATTTTATCATAACATATTTATTTATTAGCTCTAAATATATTTTAAATAAATAACCAGACAGTTATTTATTTAAAATATATTTAGAGCTATGCAAAACATCTTATGTTGTTTGTAATGTAATAATGTAACATGGTAATGTTATAGATATTCGTTCAAATAAAATGAAAGATTTTAGTACATGTAGTTGTTAAAAAGAGTATAGTAAGAATATATTTTTTTTTTTCAGATAAAATCCCTTCATCAATACCTGAAAAGGGATGTGATAAAACTGTCTTTAACTGGAGGAATGATCCTAATTATGTGCAATTGTTTGAGAATGAAACAGAAAGAGAAGCTTTTGAAAAGCATGTGAAGTCCATTGATTATAGTTTTGTGGACCAACTTTTTACTGAAGTTGAAAGCAAAAACAAAAGAAGCCAGAAACAGAATGATAAATCACATATCACACTATATTCTTGTATTGTTTGCAGAAAGGTGAATGTTTTTATTAGTTTAAGCCTGTTTTGTTTTTTCTTAGTGATCATAAGTTATCAATTATAATTATAAAAAAAAAAATCCTGGATTTATGAACTTTAAATAGTTTAATTAAATGATAATAAATTTTGGTCCAGTCAAATAAGAATTATGTTTATTCTATATTTTTTAATGCCAGACACAATAATGTGTTTATTCATTTCTGATACTGCAGATTTATCATTTCTGATACTATCAATTTAACCCAGGGGTCATCATAATTTATAATAATGCTATTTCTTCCAAATACTGTTTCAAAAGTCTGTGACCCTTATTCTATAAAATTTTGTCTCTTTTAAAAAAATTTCCACAGATTTTCATAAATAAAATCAGACATGAAATTGATAAAAAAAACAACAAAAAAACAAAAAAAAAGCATAAACATAAGACCAGCTCATCAACAGCAAAGCATGCTGTTAAAGTGTGCATCAAAAGGCCATTTCCACCCATTCAAATTAATGAAAATCAAAACCATTTTCTATTAAAGTTTAGCTGGGCTGTCATTTACTAGATACTCCTATTTTAAAGTTTTTAATTCAAATCAGGATAGAAAAAGAAATAATATATTACAATATAATATTAATCTTGTAAATAACAATTTTTATATTTAAATTATGTATTTCATTTTAAATTCATGTTTGAATTTTTTTTGTATAAAAATAAGTAGCTTTAATATTTACAGGAGCATATTTAATATCTCATTTTTCAATCTTATAATTAAACTAGGACAAATCCCATTTATGCGGTTTGTAATTGAATTCAATTAATTTAATTATGTGTTTTATATTTTAAACTTTGTACTAATTATCTGTCCTTGAAACATAATATTAATTATCTGCCTTTATTTAAAAGTATGTATGCATTTTAATATATTGATTTTAAAAATAGTTTCTTAAAACATATCAAATTTGTTATTTAGATGCGTTTTAGGGAGAAAGAAATTTATTTAATTATTATTTTTATTGTTTTCTGAACTATTATTAAATATATGACTTTTTTATGAGTTATGTAGGGCTGATTAAAGGAATTTGTTTTTTAACATTTGTGAATAGGATGTTAATTGCATATAAATCTTCTAAATGAAATTTCCATTTGCTCCTCTGTAAATGCTGGGGCTTATGTTTCTATTCATTAGTTTTGATACTAACCAAAAATAATTTTTTTTTCACCCTCTCGTTAAAACTAAATTTTAGACAGTACTTTTTCTTGTGTATACTGATCCAAAAGTCTGTGTGCCTTATGCTATAAATTTTTTTCTCTGCGCATGAGTGAAATAAATTAAACCATATCTAAAATTGATAAAATAAACCTGACTGGGAAAGTGAAATGCTGTATTTTTGTCAAAATTACTTTGCTTGTATATTCGTTTCAGTAAAAGTGTAACCATTTAAATTTTACCCATTTTATTTATCATTATTAAAACTCCCATTTGTACTGATTTTTTTTGTAAAATATGTATACTGCTTTAAATATTTAAATACACTCAAGAGCCAAAACATTATGATCACCCCTACATTTTGCAATGAACTCGCCTGGCTGACGTGGAAGGCACGTGATCAGGTGGAAGTAGTATTTAACTGATATTAAGTGGTGGTATTAATCCATGCCAAGGCGGGTTGAAGCTGTGTTGCACGCCAAAGGTGAGCCAACTCGTTATTGACAGGTGGTCATAATGTTTTGGCTCTTGAGTGTATGTGAATACTTAAGTCAAGGCATTTATGTTGCAATATATTAGCTTGTGTTATTACAAAAATGTAAAATAATGAAAGTTATTAATTAAACAACTAAAATATCAAAGAAAGTATTATTATTTAAAGATTAGAATCATTCTAATATATATTTTATTTTGGACTTCTGAAAAAGTAAACGTGAAAATTTTTTTCAGTGTTCAAAAATTAATTTCAGTGCTTCTAAAAAAAAAATGTATTTGTTAGAATGTGGAGTAAATTAAGATTTTGCTGCTCAAATTTTCCTATGACATATGAGTTGAATATTTTTTTCTGCATAAGTGAATCTTATATATTTTTGTTCATGTATTCAATTGCTATCATTGAACTTTATGTATATTTTATAGGAAATGCACTCAATAACACATATTAGAATGCATTGTGTCACTCATACAGATGCCAAACCATTTACTTGTCCAAAATGTCAATATTGCACTAATGCTAAAGGTAGTTTATACACACATATGAGACTTCATACTGGAAATTTTTTTCGGTGTTCAAAATGTGATTTTAAAAGTCTGAAAAGAACTCATTTATTACAACACGAAGTAAGTTAAACTTTTGATATTCAAAAATTTTTATTTACATATTTGTTTTTAACATGAGTTATTTGTAATGAATGGAAATCATATCAAATTTTTTGGGGACTTATATTAATATGTTAATTTATTCTTTTGTTAGAAAATATTTCCTGGTTCTCAAATTATAATTTAATATATACTATATACATATAATATATTATAATATTAATTAAAAGACTTGCATTCCTTGGCCTGTTAAACTTTACATTAATTATGTTTATCATCTGTAAGAAAAAATTAAATTAAAAATAACATGTTTTTAACCTAAGGTTATCTGTATTGCTTTTTATGATTTATAAGTATTGCCAAGAATCCTTTTTTTTTTTTTAAATTAAAAATAAGCAACATTTTTTTTACTTGCATTTTTTATATACTGTATATAATAATTTCATTTTGAAGCAATTTTTACTGTATTTTATTATAATTTTCAAGTATTATACATCCTTTTTTTGTCAATAGCATTTGTCACTTAGATTAAATGTATGTTTTTTTTAAAGTCTATAATGATTGAATACTGAAATTAATTTTACTACAGTAATTTGTATCATGTCATGATAAATTAATAAATGCTTGATAAATTTATATAATTCTTATAGCTAAATATTTTATTTCATCTTTTTAAAAGTTGTGATTTTATTAAAAAAAATATATTTGTAAATAAATAGATAAAAGTATTAGCTAATGTAAATCATTTTTTTTATAGGAACATGTTGTTAATTATAGATTTAAAATTTTCAAATAATTAATTAATATTTGTATTTTTCTGAAATAAAATTAATATTTTTGTCTTTAATAAACTTTAACATTCCTTATGAATATCATTTATGTATATATTTTTTTATAAATTTGTAATAATGGTTTTATATTGTCACAAACTTATAAGCCTACAAACGTGTTTTGTATATATTTTAATAAGTGTTTGCAATATATTTATGTTTTTAACATCTAAATATTTTTTTCAGCAAACTCATTCAACTGTTGCTGAAATATGCAAACTTTGTAAAAATTCTTATAAAAATCGTAGATCTCTGACATATCATGTACAAAAATATCATAAAGGTGCTGAAGGGAAAAGATATCACAAATTCCTTTCTGGAAGATCATCTTTTTGCATAAAATGTAACATTTGTCGAAAGATTTTCAGATCTCAGGCTTCTTATGATGCTCATAATCATCAAACTATCCCAGCTGAAGCTTCAACTGACGTTTCTGAGTTAAAGATGCAAATGATTTCATCTGATTCAAAATCATCCTTTAATCAACCACAATTGCCATCTGTTTCTGATTCACAATATCTCAGTAACATTGTAACATTGAAAAATTCATTTGATGAAATAGATTTGAATTATCTGCTGCTTCCGAAAAATAATGAATCAGTTAAGATGTATAAGGATGTTTTTCAGCAATGTTCAAACCAAAATCTTCTTATGGAAGCAGGAAGTATATCTAATAATTTTGTTGTTAATCAACCACAAATCATCAGCTTAAATCTTCAACATTCTTCAGAAGAATTACCATCTCTTGATGCTGAATTTCCAACTGCTGGAGAAGTTCTCAATGAATGTGAGAAAACATTAAATTTAGATATATTAAATGAATGTATGATGGATTCTAATTTTGCAAATGAAGTTATTTCAGAGACTTGTAATCAAAGTCAAAATTTAGCAAATGATTGTGGATCATTTGGAATACCTGAAATACAATTGTCATACACTAATGACTCACTCATAGTTTCAAATGAAAATGATAACATCTCCAAAGACTTATCTCATTTAAATACAGAACTTTTGGGAGAGAATAATTCATCTGAACAAAAATCTGCTGAAACAGAATTATTTGAAAAATGTCGGCGGGCCCCTGCTTATGTATGCTGTGTTTGTTCAGGCATTTTTATTTGTCCAACTACTCTGAAAGCACACTTGAAAGGGCATGTCAAGATCAATAACTCAAATGTTGAACAGCTTAAAGAGGAATTTGTTCAGCCAAACATAACTGAAACAAATACAGTCTGCATATTACAAGGTAAATTTAAATTTAAATTTTTGGATTCATATTTCATCTTTTTTTTTTTTTTTTTTTTTTTTTTTTGCTGTTTTTTATTCCTGCTTTTATTTTATACGATCTGTTTTTAATCCTTTTAACTTGATATAATCTATTTATTGAATGCATTTATATAATGTATCAAATATTGAGCTTATATATAATTTTAATTGATTAGTTGAATTATATTATTGGGACTATGATCTTCATTATTTTTAAAAATTGATGTTAATAAATTTAACCCTCATTTTTAAAATTAGTAAAATAACATGTTTGTCTGAATGTTTCTTTTTTATAAGCATTTATTACAGTCACTATATGGCATATTGGGATTGTAATCACTATATGGCATATTGGGATTGTAATCACTATATGGCTATATTTATCCAATATATTATTTAAATTATTTGCGGTTTCATGTAACTTATGTCTATTAATAAAAAATAAAAAAAATTCTCAGAGTTTTGGTCATATGTCTGAATTGACTAATTTGATAATTTTAGTTGATTTGAATGACTTAAAATGTTTTGATTTTATTAATTGTGATATTTCCTTTTAATTTATTTATTATTATAAAAATTTAAAAGTAAAAAAAAAATTACATTTATGATTTTTCTTCTTTTTTTCATTGAATTGTTTATCATAAAGTTATTTGCACGCTTATTTTTTTAAAGTTATCATTTACTTTAGTTCTTAAATGATAGCACTCTATTATACAGTTGGTTGTTATACTACTGTGTCCAAAAATTAAGACCAGTTTTCAATTTAAATTTCCCGGGCATATGGTATTTCAATTTTGTTTTCTTTTTTAGGTTGTTGGCACTGTCCTTCACATCTGTGTAAAATTTTACGCCGAAATATTC
Organism: Caerostris darwini; assembly: GCA_021605075.1. Classification (NCBI taxonomy): domain Eukaryota; kingdom Metazoa; phylum Arthropoda; class Arachnida; order Araneae; family Araneidae; genus Caerostris; species Caerostris darwini. The sequence continues at coordinate 230,189 of BPLQ01012168.1, read as the reverse complement.
ATTAGTGTTTGAATCACGCTTGGTTTTGTGAGATGCTAAAACTGATTCTGACGATTTTTGAAATGTTTCAATTAATTGAGCAAGAACTTGCATTGAATTTTGTTTGCAGAAACGTATAGAATATTGCAGAAGGCTTTCGGGGAGCATTCCTATATCGGAAAGAAATGTTTTGAAGTGGTATAAACAGTTCAAAGAAGGCAGAGAAAGCGTTGAAGACGAAGAGCCCTCTGGTCGACAATCAACCTCCAACGACGAAACTCACGTCCAAAATATTAAAGATTTGGTGCTTGCAAACCGTCGATTTACAATTAGAGACCTTGCTGATGGGGTTGAAATTTCAAAAGGATCGATCAATTCTATTTTGGACCTCAAACGCGTCAAGTCTCGATGGGTACCGAAAACACTGAATGTGCCAGCTCACACTGCATTAATTCTTTGTAACTTTTTCAGCAAAAATGAAACCCATATCATTCCACAACCACCGTATTCACCTGATTTAGCCTCTGGCTACTTCTGGATATTCCCTAAACTCAAAAGACCACTCCGGGGACGCCGTTTTGAGTCGATTAAAGAGACATTTCAAAAAACGCCGGAATCAGTTTTAGCATCTTACAAAACCGAGCGTAACTCAAGCACTGATGAAAATTTTGACTTAAAATTTCACACAGATGTCAAGTACAGTGCCAACAACCTAAAAAATAAAATACTATATGCCCGGGAAATTTAAATTGAAAACTTGGTCTTACTTTTTGGACACAATAGTACTAATTCAGCATAAAATGTATGTAATTATAAATTACTATTGCTAATTTTATCTATTTATAATGCACACCAACAGATAATGTGTTAAAATTTAAATTTATTTTATTTCATTTAGATTCATGTTATAACAAAGAGGATGAATTGGAGAAACTCTTCAATTCCTCTTTGGATCAGATTATGTATTTGCCAGAAGTGAGTGTTCTCCTTGAAAAGGATCCAACAATACTGGATTTCCTGGATGAATTTTCCAATTTCCCAATATCAGAAAAGTTAGATGAGACTGATGAATTAGAAATGAACGATGACTTATTTTGATCGTATTTTTAAACAGGAATTTGCAGTGAACATATATGTAAGTTGTTTCTATTTTCATGTCATTAAAACATATTTAAATACCATTGAAATATAAGGCTTATTACTAAATTTTACTACATGATTGATTACAAAAGTAAACACATTCTTTGTTATATAAACACATACTTCACACTAAAGTGCTGTGTCATTTATTCTAAAATTTGTGTATACTTTTATACCAAATCATTATATTGTAAATGAATGATATATGAATGAATGAAGTAATGACTTGTTTTAGTATTAATATGTTATTTTATAATTTTATCTAGTTTTTGACTTGAAGGCAGATTGATAACTTCAGCTCCAAGATAGGAAAGTTTGTCCATGCATGCTTTTGGATATGCTCATAATTAATGATATTGTTTTTTGAACCATCAAAAACTAATTTAAAAGTTTCCCTTTTACTCAATGTAAGCAATTCCACTAGGATAATATGCTATTAATATGAAAAACATCTATGGATATATGAAGATTATTCCATACATGATGTATGTTTATAACATAAAAAAACATGATGACGAATAAATGACCTGAATTATATTACTATACTATTTGCTTTACAGTCAGGACACATAACTCTCCCATTTGCACAATAAGTCACAAAATTTTAAGACCATAAAAGGCATTTTAAAATAAAGATTTGCTATAATAGATCTGGTGAGATTTTTTTTTCAATTTCTCCTTTAATTCATGTTAAAAACATCCACTTCTCACGTTAAATTTGGTATATGGGGAATCTATTAACGGAAATAGAAAAGTCTTTTATTTAAAAGAGAATGTTCCCAAAATTAATGAAGCAAAACTTAAAAGGAAAAAAAAAAAAAAAAAAAAAGCTTTCATTGGACTGAAAATTGGAGAATTAATGAAAGATTTATCTTTTGAAGAAAATCTGATTAATAGAAACACATTAATCAGTGCATTGTATGAAAAATGTAGTGAAAAATATAAAAAAAAATATTTTAATTTTAAATTTGTTTAGGATGAAAAATACTGTGATCAATCAAAAACGTCTGTGATTGAGTAAAAAAAATTTTCACTCTGATATAAATAAGCTATTTAGGAGAAATGGAGGAGTGCAGCTAAATGCCAAAGGAGAAAATTATACAAAAAAAAGTTTTCTTTTTTTATAAGTAGTTGAAAGAGAAACTACAAATTATCATATATAATTATTTTACTATACAAATGTCAATAAAATACTTGATATATCATTTTACTATCCTGATATATAAAGGTTATTTATATTGCTAATTTGAATTGTTTTGATTATTCTCTTTTATAGGGCAATAGTTCTTAACAAGTTAGCATAAATAACATTAAATTCTTATAAAAGGCAAAATTTTAATGACATTTTATTCTATAAATGCAGGAATCAAATAACTTTTTTATACCAGTAAATTGAACTTTAATTTGTATTCAAAAGACTTATAATATATATAGATAGTTAATTTATATTAAATAATAATTTATTGGAAAATATATATAAATACATACATGCATATAAGAATTAGTAAAATATATATATTTATATTTTAAAGTTAAATGCTAGGAAAGTAATTTTGGTTTTTAAGATGCGATATTAAGAAAAGTGTTATTTTAAGATGTGATTTTGATTTGCTCATGTATATTATGTATAAATGTACAAAGTAAATAAAAAACAGGCAACACATAATAAATTATGAATGTTTTTTTTTAATTTTCGTATGTAGAAAGCAACATCTCAAAACATAATAAAACTAACAAAGAGTTTCAAAATATTAATATTTTCAAGTACACAAATATTTCATTTTTTATTTACAGCTTATCTAGTTTAAGAACAGAAACTTTAAAACAAACAATTGAAAAGAAATATTTAAATAAAATAAAAAATTAAGTTAATATTTTAAAATATGCATGTCTTACAATGGTCGATCAGACTAACCTTCATTGTTAATATAGTTACTGAAATTTGAATATTGGATTATGAGAAATATTATAAAAATATATATATAAGGCACATAAAAATTAAGCATAACTTACAATAGCAAGAAAAATGATTGCATGAAATTCGTTGAGAAAATATTTTAAAAAAAAGCATGCATTGCTTTTCTATATAAATAACATACTTCTATCATACTTGAAGTAATAAAATGTTAAAGTTACATGTAATGTAAATGTTGAAGTACTAACAACAATTCTAAACCAAATGTGTTACTACCACTACATTGCTTACAATAAACATAAGTTTTACTTACACTGAGCATATATATTATGCAAATGTAGTTATACAATAAGTTATTTACAAAATAGTTAATAAATTAAGTTGTAGAATTGAGTATACAATAAACTGTAAAATAAAAGTAGCTGCTTTAAAATAAATATAATTTATATGAACACAGCATGACTAACCATTATATGGCATTCATGAGCAGATATTATTAATGCCTTGCAACACATAACAAAAAATAATCATTTTATAAAATAATATCCAATTTTAAAGTTAACATATTAGTTGCACAATAATAGTGCTCAAATGAATTTATACACAAACATGAAAATGAATACATTATAAATTCATACAACTGTTTCAATAAAGTTGTTTTTTAAAATTATTACATCAGACATTTTCTATCACATACATGACATCACAATTAAAGACTGCAGAAAAATTACACATTTTTAATTTGTTTGGCAGTAAGAGCTTTTGTCTATCATTGTCTGTCCTTCCTGTAAACTAAGTTACAATATATTTGTACAAGTATTACAAATTCAATACAGCGGACATCACATTACTGTCTTCAAATAAAATAAACACAAATACAGATAAGGTACAAGAAAATAACTTTAAACTGATCACATATATATCTAGTCAGTTCTTCTAGGGCACATTTTAAAATAAAATTTAAAAAAATGAAATTGTTACTTTCATAAAAAAAGAGTACTTTGATTAATAGAGTTTTGAAACCTGGTTACTAGAATCTATTGCTCAAGATTATTACATCACGTCATTATTGTGCTTAAAATAATTAAATATATAAAAAACATTTTTCAACTTCAAATTTAATAAATGTAACATATCTAGTAACTATGCTGAAAAAAAATTAATAAATACTAAAACTGCAAACTTTGCAAGCCGGAACTATGACAAATACATAAAATATTTGATAATTAAAATATCAATTTTATTTATTTATTGAGTTATTAACGAATGATAAATTTCATATACATTTTATTTTTATAGTATGCATGTAGAGACATTATTTATTCTTATATGTTTAAATAATAGTTTTGGGAGAATTTTCAGTTTAAGTGAAAATAAAAAATATTAGTCATTAATATATTCTGATAGTAAGCATAATTATGCATTTATATACAAACTTTCGAAATTTTTGTATTACAAAATGAATTTTTTTAAGGACAGATAGAAATGAAGAATTTAATGATTATTTGATGGAAATAGTAAGTGGAACTTTGTTGATTTAAAAAAAAAATACAGAAAAATGTACTTGAAGAATAAGAAAATTTAAATTTTTTTATTATTTCTGACTGAATAAGCAAACCGAAGTATTTTGGCTGAATATATTTCTATGTATTAAGTGGAATTTATTTTAACAATTTATTAATCATATTTTGAAAAGATCAAAATGTTTTAAAAAAAATTTAAGCCTAATATACTAAAATTTTTATCAAAAAGATATTTGTTCATATTTAAAAAGGTTTTCTAAATGTACAATTAAAGGTAAAATATTTTTACAGTGATCTCTTAATTTTTATATGTATACTCATAGTATTGAGCTTTTATAGGTTCTATCTTAATATTTTCCAAATTTAAATATATATCAGTGAAATTGTCTTAATGTATGAATGCTGATACGAGTGTTTAAATTAATAAATGAAAAAGATTTCTAACAATATAACAGGAATAGTAAATTAGGATAATGTACTCAAAATCTTTCTCATGGAAAGAAACATTCTATTAAGAAGTTGCTGTTCTCTTCCAAAATATTTCTAAAAATAATTTATAATTCTTAATATCCATAAATAAAATTTTTAATGTAACATAACAGTTCATTTTTTTAAAGGATAAAAAAAAACTGACCTTAGCTGTCAATCTTTAAGAATTGAAAACAGCCATAAATACGATGTTAAAAAAATTTTACTCAACAAAAGATATGTAAAATTTTCATGAGCAGCAACTTAAAGAAGTAGAAGCAAAAGAAAAAAAAAAAAAGGTGCAAGTATTATAAAGACATTAGTTGCTTTGCTTATTCATCCTTCTACAGAATCCTTAACATTTACGATTGTTATTTGCACCAGAATGATTTCGCTGCAACATGCTTCTGCGATTCTTCTTACAACTGGTTTCAAACATGTAGTTCTTATTTTGACGATTTATTTGACCCTTGTTAATGTTCCTTTTGATTATTCGCTGTGCAATATGCTGTTCTGGTTCCAGTCCTTTAATCCATTGCATTACTTCTGCAAAAAAATAAATAAATAAAATATATAAGTAACATAACAAAAATATATAAGGAACATTTTTTTCAGCATGCAAAAATGTAAGCAACCTTTTTTTTTTTTTTTTTTAAAATAATGAAATTTTTTCACATACATACACACAAAAAAACTTATACTTTTAAAACCATATATTACAAAAGAATTATTGCTTAGAGAATCATTAGAATTTAATATTTGATTATTATTACAATTAATTAAATTTTACATTAAATGAACTATATCAATTATTATTTTTTACATTCATAGAAATAAAAATATTTCAAAAATTTAATTATAATTGTTGTTTTATGGAAATAGAGACAGTCAATTCTATATATTTTTATTTCTTGTCACTATTTTGAGTATAATCACCAAAATATTTATATTTTAAATCGAATATTAGGTGAAGTAGAATATGCAATTAATTTTACAGCCTGGTGCTTAATTATTTTATACTGTTTATTTGAAATATTGAAAAAATAGAAGTCCTTTTAAGTTAACACACATACACAAAAACAAACTTATTTACTGTAAAAATCAACCTCTAAAGTATTAAAATGAAAATTAAATTAAATATTCATTGAATTAAAGGGAAAAAAATGAAAGCTTGTGATTTCTAATTAATACCATTATTGGACAATCAATATTTCATTGTGAAAATAATTTTTTTTTTAAATAATGATAAAATTATATTTTAATTATTTTTTTTAAATGTAAAAAACATTTTACCAACAAAAATGGAATCATACAATTTCATTTTGAATTGCGTCCACATTTAAATGCATCAGGTAGGAGCGTCGCATGCTAATACTCTTTCTGATCAATTAAGTGACCTCAGACACAAAGCCCCATACCAGAGTACCCAATCAGCTTTTGGAAAGTTGTAAATCCTTTGTTGCATGACCAAAAAACTGAAAACTGCAGAGGAAATTTTGTTTCTCCAAGAGCAGGCAAACGTTTTTGCATGTTTTGCGCTTTCTGTCCATTTCGAAACAAATCAATTTGAAAAGCGACGCTCACAGCACACACATTCAAATGTGGATGAGACTGCAATTCATTCAGGTTATGTAAATTTTTAATTAATGGGGAAAAAATGTGCATATTCTCACTTATTTAGACTCGGAAATTTCCTATAAAATCTTTTTTTTTTCATAAGTCGGCAAAATAATTTTTGTTGTAAGGACAAAGCACATAATTTTTATTGCAACTTAAAAAATAATTTTGCTAATTTTAGCTCACTGTAATGCAACTATTATTGTTTTCAATGGTAGTAAAGCCCACAACTATTTATTTTTCCCTTGAATGTAGCTCCATCATGAATTATTTAGAAATTTGAATGCACATATTTTTCACAATTCTTGTGATTGAATTTTGTTAAAAATATTCTCATACAAATGCATAACATAAAATTAAATAATAAGAAAAATATTTATGGTGACCATCTCTTGAAATATTTGCTCGTTGATTCTTTGTGTTCATGTTTATTTTCTACTATCCTTATTATTTCACAAATTTAAATTGATTATTATTTTTTGTAAAAATTAACTGCTTATTTTACAGGAAGATTTAAAAAATATATGACTTTTTGTTATCCATCTACATTGCGATAGGAAAAATCTGCAAATTAATATTATATTTACTTGAAAAATAATTAAGGAATATTATACTTTAGAATTCAGAAAAGCTACAGCATGAATGTCAACTTCCAAACCTCATAACATTTAAAATCAATACAGCAAATTAGTGCTAATAATCGATTTAACATTGTAATCCAACATTTGATATAATTGTTAATGAATAAGATTAGAAAATTGTTGGAAAGGCAGAAGTCTTCCAGGAAATTGGTATGCATGCTATAGATTTGTTTGTTTTTTTTTATTATAAATTTTTTCTTACCATTGTTTTGATTCTTTGGATGGCGATGATTAACAAATCTTTTTGAAAACTCGAAAGGATGGCACGTAATATTGTAATATTTTTCAAACTCCTCCTGTCTATAAACCATACTGCCATTTTTTCCAAGAGTTATACAGCCGATTTTCGCCAAGTAACTTTTTTCACTCTCATCTTCGTGAGTGCTGCTCCAAATGTTTTTGTCAGAGATATCATTGCTAGTATGCATTTGTGACCAACACTTATTAATAACTTCTGCAGCTCGAGATCTCATGTTCTTATTGATAGAAACATGTGTATCATACCCAAAGATTCGTAAACGTTCAGAGGCTGTAGATTTTAGCATCTCCAGGGACTTTCCTCCAAAAACACATGTACATGCAGAAGGATTAACGACTTTAGAAGGTTCAATTGCTTTAAATTGGCTAAGGTGTCTAACATACTCTTCTGTAAGGGATGGGTTACAAAAATACATTTTGAACATAGCTAGAGTATATGCAGCTCTTTCTAATATTTCAGAGGGTTTATCTTTTTCATACTTTAATGGTTCAGTAGATTTAATGTCTTTAACATATTGAAAATGTTCAGCAGGCTCAATAAATTTAGCAGATTTATTATGTTTGATACTTTTAGTAAAATGAGTAGATTCTAAAGGTTTTTTACCTTTAGTAGATTCAGCAAGTTTAATGGAGGCTGCCAACTGATTAAATTCGGAATTAGAAGATTGACGCAGCATATTTGCAGCATATTTAATGTCCCTAACACGTTCAGCTTTAATACATTCAGAAGATTTAATGTATGTAGGTTGAATAGATTTGGCAGGATTGATGCACTTTGCAGATTTAATACTTTTAGAAGACTGATCAGATTCAGCAGATTTAATGCATTTAACGGGTTGAATATTTTCAACAGGTTTAATACAGCTAACATGTGGAATACAAACAGGTTTAATGCATTTCACAGATAGATCAGATTCAACAAATTTAATGCTTTCAGCAGGTGTAATAAATTTAGTAGGTTGAACTGATTCAACAGATTTAATGCTTTCAGCAGGTGTAATACATTTAGTAGGTTGAACTGATTCAACAGATTTAATGCTTTCGGCAGGTTTAATGCATTTAGTAGGTTGAACTGATTCAACAGGTTTAATGCATTTAGTAGGTTGAACTGATTCAACAGGTTTAATGCATTTAGTAGGTTGAACTGATTCAACAGGTTTAATGCATTTAGTAGGTTGAGCTGATTTGACAGATTTAATGCTTTCAGCAGATTCAATACATTTAATAGGTTGAATTGATTCAGCAGACCTAATACATTTAGGAGGTTGAGTAGATTCAGCAGGTTTGATACATTTAGCAGATTCATTAGATTTAGCAGATTTAAGGTATTTAACAGGTACAATGCTTTCAGCAAGTTTAATGCATTTAGTAGGTTGAACTGATTCAGCAGATTTAATCTTTTCAGCAGGTTTAATGCATTTAGTAGGTTGAACTGATTCAGCAGATTTAATGCTTTCAGCAGGTTTAATGCATTTAGTAGGTTGAACTGCTTCAGCAGATTTAATGCTTTCAGCAGGTTTAATGCATTTAGTAGGTTGAACTGATTCAACAGATTTAATGCTTTCAGCAGATTCAATGCATTTAATAGGTTTAACTGATTCAGCAGACCTAATACATTTAGGAGGTTGAGTAGATTCAGTAGGTTTTACACATTTAGCAGATTGATTAGATTCAGCAGATTTAATGCATTTAATGGGTTGAATATTTTCAGTAGATTTAATAAATTTAGTATGATGAGTAGTAATTTTTCTGTGTCTAACAAACCCATCAGGTGCAATGCATTTGGCAGACTGTTCAGATTTAATGCATTTAGCAGGTACAATACTTTCAGCATGTTTATTAGATTTTGTATGTTGAATAGATTCAGGAAATTTACATTTAGAAAGTTGAGTAGATTCATCAGGTTTTTTATACTTAGGTTTAACAGAATGAACAGGCAGAAGAGATTCAGTGAATAGTTCGGTACATATTAAAGGTTGAATAGAGCTAGCTATTTCAATGCATTCAGCAGGTTGAATAGATTCAGGAAATTTACATTTAGAAGGTCGAGTAGATTCATTAGGTTTGGTATACTTAGGTTTAACAGAATGAGCAGGCAGAAGAGATTTAGTGAATAGTTTGGTACATTTAACAGGTTTAATATAGTTAGCAGGTTGAATAGATTTAGCAATTTCAATGCATTCAGCAGGTTGAATAGATTCAGCGATTTCAATACATTCAACAGGTTGAATAGATTCAGCGATTTCAATACATTCAGCAGGTTGAATGGTTGCAATATTCTTAGCGGATAGTTCAACAGATTCGATAGGTTCAATAGATTCAAAAAGGTCACGAATGAATTCAATACAATCAATAGGCTCAAAGGAGTCCTCCGGTGTCAATAATGCAGATAAGGACATCAGAATATCGTCTTCATCAAGATCCATTTCTTCGTTTACCTGGCCTTCATCTTCCAAGTCTACACCGTCTTCAATTTGATCTAGATTTAAAAAGAAATGATAATGACATAAATCTTTTAAAATATTTTGATCATGCAATACATTCACATTAATTGTTTTCTTCGTTAAATTTTTAAAAAAATAGTGTTTTCAAATATTCTGTATGCATTTCTTTATGAATTAAAGCATAAACTATATAGTAATTTTTGAATTAATTCATTATTTATAATTCAATTAAAAACAATTTTTTAAAATCAAATTTAAGTATTTAATAGCAAATTAGATTCATCCTTATCGGAAGCAATTATTTTAAGCTTCTTATATATGGACAGATAAATTTTATACCTCATTGATTCATGAGCTCTTTTGCCAGTAAAGTGAAACTATAGTGATTACAAAAGGCGAGTTAAAGATGCAGAATATTATTTTTAAATGTATAACAATCAGTTATATTCATATGTAGCTAACAAATAATTAGTAAATACAATATATGTTAAGAAACAATTGCAAGTACTTTGTTTGCTATTGGCCCACCAAACTGAGAATTTATAATTTCACTTGATGGTTGCACAATTACTGCTTCAGATATGTCTAAAGTGATATAGCTACGATTCATTAACATGATTTTATGGAGATAGTGATAAAATGATACAGGGATTATTTTTGTCCTAGTCAAAGATAATTTTTTTTTTCTTATTGATTAATGGAAATAAATGTTTTCAACTTTTTTAAACAAAATATTTATGACACAAAGATATAATTTACAGTAATTAGTATTAAATAAATATTCACTTATTATTTAGTTCAATTTTACAATTTAATTAAAAAATATGCACGTTCCTTTTATACCCCCTTCCCCCATAAAAAGTTAGCAATTTTGTTTCAAAATTTTAGAAGCCATCGAACAAGATTTATCGGTGGCTTCAATGTTTTATAGAAGATTAATAGCGACATAACTTAAATCAGAAATCAATAAATTGCTGTGGTTTTGAGATGCATAAGTGGCTATGAAGTAAAAAGCAAACGAAACTATTCTAGCTTCATTTATTATTATCATTATTTTAGGCTGCATATTTAAACGATTAATTGCTTTATAGCATGAGTTTCAATAAATGTAAATTGAGGAACCATTTCACTAATGGCAACTGGAAATACTGTCTTCAAATAAAAACAATTGTAGAAGATATGCAGGAAACACAAAAGGAAGGAAAGCTCATGAATCTAACACAGATTAAAACAAATTTTTGTGTGGATTTTTTTATATACATATAATAAGCCCCTCAATATATCACTACGTCAATATGTATCAATACTATCAATGTATCATCATTATATAGCACATTCAATATTTTTCTGTCTAAACAGAAAAATATTGAATGTGCTATATAACCGAACAATTTTATAAAAGTTCTGTAATACATTTATAGAGGCCTGATGTCCACGAGTGAGTAGCGCTCGGTACCACAGGTTTCGGGTTCGAGTCCCGGCGATACCATGGATGTTAGTAGTGGTTCGGAATCCACTTTAAACCGTATGTCTCGGTGTAATATGACTGCAAAGTTAACTCCGCAAAAAGAAAACATGTCGTTTCAGAATCTGCCAGTAGGCAGACGGCCTTGGCCGACCATAGGACTGTTAGGCCATTGAAGAAGACAAAGAAGAATACACTTATGACACTTGAATAACTTTTAGATTTTTGGGAGATTGGTTGTTTGAGGTTTTATGGCAAAAGGATCAAATTTGGCCATGCTGTATTAAACAATGTTTTACGTTTAAAAATAGAAAGAAAACCAAATTACAATTAGTGCTTGATTATCAACCCAATGATAATTTACGCAGCTTGTGTGCAAGATGCCTCAATTCGCCTAGAATTCCTTAGAGGCGTCTGCTACACACACTGATTTCAGAAACAAGAGGACTCGATGGCGATTATGATAACGCTTATCGACACCAGGCTGCTTAGTGAGGTTTCCAGAATACGCCTATGACACAAAAATGCGGGGCTATCACCCCTTACAATGTTTCCAGAAAGCAATATTGTCAGCTTTATCGTCCATAACATTATGTCGTGTGAAAAGAGGCCCTAGGTTATTCCACTTATTAGGCCCTTTCACTTCCCATTTTTAAGCTTGTAAATTACTTATTATATTTGTTTATTATTCATATGTGTAGAATTTCTTCTTATTTTTGATTCAGTGTTTACTGTTTATAGAATAGTGTAATTCTAATTTTGCTAAGAATTTGAATGTAGGCCCCTCTTGATCTTGAGGCCTTAGGCTGAAGCCTAGTTAGCCTATAGGAAAATCCGGCCCTGGTCCATAGTATACAAAAGTGAAATACGAGACATGCCGATGTACACCAGCAATACAAAATTGCAATCAATAATTGAATGTCAATATGAAAATGTTAGGCATAGTAAACATTTTAATGGGTTAAAAATTTAGAAATCTAGCAATAAACTGTTGTCTAGTTAAAAGGTTAAAAAAAATTAAAGTCATAGAACTTTTCAATCTGGAATCATTTCTGATGAGTTATGTTTTGCCATGTCAACCAATAACTGGACAATCAACTCTACCATCTGATATATTTCCATGTCAGTCTGAACACGGAGTTGCAGTTACTGAAATCAAGTGAATGTTGAACTTGTTGATGTGATTTTTGCAGCGTTTAATTTTGTAGTCATTGCCGTTGAAGATGTATGGATTTTTTTTCTTCTTTTAAATGTATATATGACAGTTTCACTGCAGATAACAATTATGATGTGCATGCTGTTGTTATCGTATCCCCTGAAGAGTACAAGAATACCAAATTTTGTGGTGCTCCCGAATAATATTAGCTATGCTGATTGCCAGCTCGGAGTATAAATTCTCTTCCGAGGGATGGTCCAGATAATGCATGACGGCTGCAAAAGCTGGGCAATCGAAGGCATGATGAGGAATAAACTCGACATTAGGGCAGTTGCAACTTTTTTTTGGTATTTTTTAACACCAAATTTTCATATTTTTGTGGTGCTTCATCCTTAATCATGTGAGAGTAGTAGCTATTTTTTAGTCAACATTTAGTTTTGATTTTAGAAGGAATTATAAGTTTAGATTTTGCCTAGGCATCTGCATCTGTAAGGGAAGTAGGAATGACAGTCTGATCCAGGCTTCTGGCATTCTTTACCAAAGAATCTGCAATTTCATTAAATTCTAAATCCACATGAGCAGGGATCCATTGCCGAATGCACATTCTGTGCAAGCAGTGGATTTGTTCTAAAAGAGATATAATGTCCAAGATCATACTTGAGAAACCTTTATTAAGAGCCTTGAGTCAGTGAAGATAATAATTCCATTCATATGATGTGTCTGTTTGAGTAGCAACTGATATGTTTTGTTGGAATTCTTCAAAAACATTGCGACGAACATGTTTTGCTATTTCATCTGAAAAGTTTGTTGAGTCCATGGTCAAATGAATAAGGAATGATAACCAGTGACGAATTTGGGCTGAGGCACGGGCCTAGGGCGGCAAATTTTTAGGGGCGCAAAATTTTCGAGGAGGCAAAAATTTGAAATCGATTTTGTTTTTTATCAACTGTAAGATCGAATTTTAATGCTTCTTTTCTTGCTTTGACAACTTCAAGATGTCAATATTTAAAGGGTAGAATTATTTTTGTAACGTTTAACGTATTTATCTAAGTATTCCTACAACAAATTGTTCTGGAGAAAGATCGTTTTCCACCCTGAAAAGAGTGAAAAATTATTTAAGTGCAGGTATGATGCAAGATAGACTCAATGCACTTGCATTATTAAGCATTGAAACACAATTAGTTCGAGAAGTTAAGTATGATGATTTCATTAATACTTTCGCACGGATGAAAGCAAGAAGCAAACGTATTATATGATTAATTAGAAGATATGATTTATTTCTTAATTAAAGGCAATTTATTCTAAATAGTATCTTTAGTTGTTATACCAAATATGCATAATACACTGAAGTGACAAAAGTCCTGGGATAGCAATATGCAAATTTTCAGATGGCAGTAGCATCGCGTAGAACAGGTATAAATGCGCAGTGCTTTCATTTCTGTTCAAGTTATTCATGTGAAGAGGTTTTGACGTGATGATGACCGCACGACGGGAATTAACAGACTTTGAACGCGGAATGTTAGTTGGAACTAGACGCATGCGTCTAGCCATTTCGGAAATCGTTAGGGAATTCAACATTCCCAGATCCACTGTGTCAAGAGTGTGCCGAGAGTATGAAATTTCAGGCATAACATCCCACCATGGACAGCGCAGTGGTCGACCGCCTGCACTTAACGACAGAGACCGGCGACGTCTGCAAAGAGTCGTAAATTCTAACAGACAAGCAACACTGCGTCAAATAACCGCAGAAATCAATGTGGGACGTACAAGGGACTTGTCTGTTAGAACTGTGCGGAGAAATTTGGCTTTCTTGGGCTATTCCAGCAGAAGACCGACTCGAGTGCCTTTACTGACAGAACAACATCGCTTGCAGCGACTCTCGTGGGCACGTGAGCATATCGGTTGGTCCCTAGATGAATGGAAAACCGTGGCCTGGTCCGATGAGTCACGATTTCAGTTGGTAAGAGCTGATGGTAGGGTTCGAGTGTGGCGCAGACCCCACGAAGCCATGGACCCAAACTGTCAGCAAGGCACTGTTCAAGCTGGTGGTGGCTCCGTAATGGTGTGGGCTGTTTTTTCATGGCATGGACTTGGCCCTCTGGTGCGACTGGACCGAACATTGACTGGAAATGCTTATGTTCAGCTACTTGGAGATCACTTGCAGCCATTCATGGACTTCATGTACCCAAACAACGATCGGATTTTTATGGATGACAATGCGCCATGTCACCGGGCCACAACTGTTCGCGATTGGTTTGAAGAACATTCTGGACAATTCCAACGAATGATCTGGCCACTTAGATCGCCCGACATGAATCCCATCGAGCATTTATGGGACATCATCGAGAGGTCTGTTCGTGCCCAAAATCCTGCACCATCAACGCTTTCACAATTATGGACGTCTATCGAGACAGCATGGCTCAATATTCCTGCAGAAGACTTCCAACGACTTGTTGAGTCCATGCCACGTCGAGTTGCTGCACTTCGCCGGGCGAAAGGAGGGCCGACACGATATTAAGAGGTATCCCATGACTTTTGTTACTTCAGTGTATATATATCTATATATATATATATATATATATATTTGGCTTAGATTTGGGCACACCATGTTTTTCCCACGGACAACTATACGTGGCATGTTAGCGTGTGGGTAAACCATCCAGTTTGTTTGTGTTGGTTAAAGACGGGCTAACCAAAAATATTGTACACTCCATTGCACTTAGAGATTGATGTTAATTATTTTTTAATTGCCATAATTAGTAGTAAATATGTAAATAACTATTTTTGATGTATATACAGCTATTATATAAGGAAATTTAAAACATATTTGTTAGTTTAATAAAGTATAAAGGATGAAATAAATAAATGGTTAGTGTATTATCATTTTATAGCCGTCATTGTCTGCAACGTTCCATTCCTCTTCCAATCATAATCACATTTCCACACACATATTGTAAGTTAGTTTTTTTTTGTTTTTTGTTTTTTTATTTAACTAAAAAAATATTTTATAGAAATAATGTATATGGCAAAACAACGTTTGCCGGGTCAGCTAGTATATATATATATATATATATATATATATATATTTGGTTATTATTATTATATATAAGGGCGTCAATTTAACTTGGGCCTATGGCGCCCTCGAACCTAAATTCGTCACTGATGTTAAAAAATGTGTACTTACCTGGCATATTGACCACTAGCCAGTCGCTAACTTCGCGAGTTTCACATTCCACTGGGGCCTCGGGCTCTTCTTGGCCCCCGAAAAAATAGCTTGCCAAGGCACGCAGCATGGTAACTGATGGTCGGGTGCTTTATATTGTGGACGATACAGTGGTTGGGTCCAAGAGTTTTCCAAACTTTAGGAACGAAATAAATGTCGTTAAGTTCTTTGAGGTAACGGATGGTAAAAAGGTTCGATGTTTGAAAGTAAGATGAGGATATGTATTATGATCTGAAATAGAAGGGAAAAAAAATTAATTTTAATTAAATCTTTTGATCTTTCTAATGCAGCAAATGTAACACGTAAAACATGATAGTATTTTGTTACATAATTTGCAATTGGAATAATGATAAGGGTTTTGATAAGGGAAGTTTTTGATGATAAGTGCGCAAGTTTTGCTTGCGCTTTTTTTTCGTGGTGTAACTTGAATAATGCTGAACTTGCTACATACCTGTCGTTGTAATAGCACAATGTCCAGTTCAAATTGCCTGGCATTTTATCTGTGTGGTATTCATTCATTTTTTTTTTTACTTTATGTAAACTTTATGAATACAAAAAAATATTGTTACATCCTTCCCAAATTTGATAAAAGTTTTATCTACGTTAATCTACTCTAGTTTTATCTAAGTTAATCTACCATTAATTTAATTAATTTCTTAAACTAATTTAAGTTACTTTAATCTTTTTAAGTTTTATCTAATTTTATATTGATTAAATATGAGAGAGTACACTTTATATGATTTATTTATAACAGACAAATGTGATAATTTTTGTTAAGAAAATAATAATGAAAAAATTAAATTTACTATTGTTATGGTTAATTGTTAAAATAAATATTACTTAAAAAAAAAAAAAAATTATTTTTTAAAATAGAAAATGCACATTGGAAACCTAAGCAAATACTATGTGAAAAGTTTCTACAATAATTTAGATCTGTTACTGATACAATCCAATAAAAAAACTCAATTATTTAATCTCATAATTTTTTTTAATTTCAACATTTTATTATTTTTTTAAAAAAAATAATATTCAATACTATAACTTTTACAGAATTTGCAACTAAAAAGAAAAAAAATAAAATAAAAAGAAAGAAATTTAACGAATTATGCTTATTTTGCTTACCTTAATAAATAACAAACTAGTTATAGCTAAAAAGCATATGAATAAAAATAAAAATACGTATAACGTAAGAAAACACACCCTTCTACTAAAATACAATAAAAAATAAATTTAAATCAACATACTTTAAAAAAAAATTAATATACATAATTAAAGAAATAATTGCAATGTAGTATTGTATTACTCGAAAACTCCGTTTAACGAAACCCTGTCGATTAAGACGACGCTGGTTACAATAAAGATTTACATCAAGTTGAACTTTCACTTAATTCAATGAGTTATTAATAGAACAAAATTTCCAATGTACTCCAAAACTCCACCCTTAAACGTCACAGAGGCTTCGAAACCCTTCTCTCCCGCTCTTATCCAAAGAGCAAGGAAAATCGATAAATCAACCATACGGTGGCAACGCTATGCACTTTGGAAAATAGTTGAGCTTATTTCAGAATCGGATCTATCGGGGTTATAAATACTTTTTGGATTTCTGCTTTAGAAACTATCCCTGTAATATTTTGCTCTGCTTTAGAAACTATCCCTGTAATATTTTGCTCTGCTTTAGAAACTATCCCTGTAATATTTTGCTCTGCTTTAGAAACTATCCCTGTAATATTTTGCTCTGCTTTAGAAACTATCCCTGTAATATTTTGCTCTGCTTTAGAAACTATCCCTGTAATATTTTGCTCTGCTTTAGAAACTATCCCTGTAATATTTTGCTCTGCTTTAGAAACACTGTAGACTAGCTGTACTCAAACTGTGTTGTTAATATTATTATGTTCTTTTACGAATTGTTGTTTGTATTACTTTGTTTTTACATTATTTTGTAGCAATACTAACTGTTGTGTTACATATGTAATACACAATTTACAGAATTAATCAAAAAGATACATAAATAAGTAATAATTTATCCATTCCATAAAAAATTAATTTATGTACTACTGTGTCCAAAGAGTAAGACCAGTTTTCAATTTAAAATTTCCCGGGCATATGGAATTTCAATTTTTTTTTTTATTTTTTTAGGTTGCTGGCACTATTTTTGACGTCTGTGTGAAATTTTACGTCAAAATATTCGTTAGTGTTTGAGTTAAGCTTGGCTTTGTGAGACGCTAAAACCGATTCCGACGATTTTTGAAATGTCTGAATTAATTGAACAAGAATTTGCGTTAAATTTTGTTTGCGGAAAAGTATAGAATGTTGCAGAAGGCATTCGGTGAGCATTCCTATATCGGAAAGAAATGTTTAAAAGTGGTATAAACAAAAGAAGGCAGAGAACGCGTTGAAGACGAAGAGCCCTTTGGTCGACCACCAACATCAACCGACGAAGCTTGCGTCCGAAAAATTAAAGATTTGGTGCTTGCAAGCCGTCGATTTACAATTAGAAACCTTGCTGATGATGTTGGAATTTCAAAATTCCATTTTAAAAGATGTTTTGGGTCTTAAACGCGCCAAATCTCTATTGGTACCGAAAACACTGAATGCGCCAGCTCACACTGCATTGATTCTTCGTGACTTTTTCGAAAAAATGAAACCCATATTGGCCACCACAACCACCGTATTCACCTGATTTAGCATCGTGCTACTTCTGGCTATTCCCTAAACTCAAAAGACCACTCCGGGGACAACGTTTTGAGTGGATTGTAGATACATTTCAAAAATCGCCGGAATCAGTTTTAGCTTCTCACAAAGCCAAGCGTAACTCAAACACTAATGAATATTTTGATGTAAAATTTCACACAGATGTCCAGGGCAGTGCCAACAACCTAAAAAATAAAAAGAAAAAAAAATGAAATACCATATGGCCAGGAAATTTAAATTGAAAACTGGTCTTACTTTTTGGACACCGTAGTATAATTATTTTTACATTATCATCGTACATATTTTAATAACGAATTAATTTACAGTTGATTAATTGAATTATTATTAATATTCGATTTATTACAGAATATTAAAAACAAAATAGATTTTTTTCTTTTGCATCTTATTTAATTATTTTATTAATTGTCAGTAATGGGTTCCATTAAATATTTTAAAATTAATAAAAGTTCTGGGAATAGACAAAGTTTGGAGATAGATAGACTATTTTCTAATGGAATTGCTGTGAAATAAAACGCCAGACGCAAATGATGATTATAACTTTGGTAACCGTATCTGAAATTAGCACATTGTTTCCATCCAGTTGTTATCTTGCGTAAGATCTGTGGAATGTTTCATTTGACATCTTTAATAAGAATGTCAAATGTAAAAGCAAAGGCAATTCTTTGTATTTAAGTTATAATTGTATTACAGGTGTTACGCAAAAGTATAAAAACATTTCTGAATTAATTCCAAGCGCCTACCTACCTACTATCTCAACATTTCCCTCTATTTTAAAAGTCTCCCCGCTGTCTCTTGGTCGAATTCTCTCTTCTGGCAGTTTCAATTTAGTTCACCTGCTCCAGTGAA
The DNA here is from genome assembly GCA_021605075.1 of Caerostris darwini. Lineage (NCBI taxonomy): Eukaryota > Metazoa > Arthropoda > Arachnida > Araneae > Araneidae > Caerostris > Caerostris darwini. The sequence continues at coordinate 210,802 of BPLQ01012168.1, read as the reverse complement.
AGAAAGCACTGCTGAACGAAGCAGTACGTAAAACCTTTTTTTGTGTGTTTTGTACAGAGGCCAAGGTCGGATGGGAACATATTTTTAGATTAAAAAGCTCGGATTTTTTTCGGTGTGTTTAAAACATTCAGTGGCAAGGTGAATTTAGAGGGAAAGGTCGGTTAATTTGTGTGCCAAGGAATCAGTTTGAACACAATGGTAGGAATTACAGATAAATGACATAAGCCTTTTGTTGTTACTGGTGTTAAGGCTATTTGGAAAAGGCTATTGTTTTCACCTCTATTTCAATAAAATAACTGAATTTAATGGCTGATATTTAAATTCAGTCTTTCATTTTGAATTTTCTAATATAATTTTTTGGATATTTAAAAAAAATTGTATAGAAATGTAGTTATGAAATGAGTTAAGAAAGAAGTCTAAATAAAAAATACCAGATAAATAAAAATGAAGTAATTTTCTTTTAGAAATTTTTATATGTTCTAAAATTAAATTTAACAAAAATACAGAACGGCATTTTTTTCTTCTTTTTTATCCACATGCAGTGGCTTCTAAAAATGTTCGTATACTTTAAAAACTGTAGAAAAATCGCTGTAGTATGTAAAGGAATTCGAATATAATGTTCAATATTTTTTCTTATCATCTTCATGTGATTCTGAATAAAATCTAATTTTATTTTTTTTTTAAATGTAGATTAATTTTCGTTAAAAAAATTTACATGCAAGAAAGCAGAGAATGCACATGCTACAAAAATGATTGTACACCGAAACATTTTCGAATAAATTCATAAATAAAATTATGGTCTGAAACATTTTTTTTTTAATTTCTGCGTTTTGGAAACATTTAAAAATCGTTTGGTTTTAATCTTTGCTTTCTCACGTCGTTCTATCCTATTTAATATTTAAAAATTGCTTGTAATTGTAAGGGAACCACAAACAGTAATCTAAAATTAATTATTTTTCATATTAATAGTTCGAAAACACTTCGAAATACCGCCAAATTAATAAATATATATAATTTTATAGAGTGATAATTTTATGTGATAAAACGCCAGAAAGAAGGAAATCGGTTCAAAAATAAAGTAGCAAATATTTTGACTGGAAAAGTTAACTTAACGTGATTATAAATATTTAGTTACAAAATTTGCGAAAAGTCTATGTTGAATGCTATAAGAAATTTCTACACAATTACTGAAAAATTTTCTTTAATTTAACCAGAAACGTTCGATGATTATTCATATCAATTACATTACATGGGTGTTCTGCCAGATGAAAATGTTTTTTAAATGCGAAAAATTAATATCTTAAGGTTATTTCTTAGCGAAATCAACGATAAATAAGCCAACCGGAAGAGTATTGAAATCATGTCTTGTTTGCAGACGAAAGTAAATTTAGCAATGGAACTTGATCCCCAAAATTTAGTTGGAACAGTAAAGAATGGCGATGATTCATCCTTGTGTGGGAGTACACGTCAGCATCAAGATCAGGTAACTTGATATATTGTGATGGTGTGCTCTTAATTTAAATATTTTAATTTAAAATTATCAGCCCAAAATTTGGATATTGGAAACAATTTTTTTTCTTCTTTTTATCAAAATAACGATTCAAAGCACACGGGTGACAACATTCGCTTTTCATAAATCTATAATTGCCCACAAATAGTTTGAAACACCACCCCAATCACCGGATGTAAACCCATTAGAATATACTTAGAGAATATTGGAGATTAGACAATAGTTATCGAAGAATGGAGGAATACTGATGTAGAAATTACAAGAAGTTTTAAATTGTATGTCCAGATATTTAAAAAATGTTCTGGGTGGTGCATTATAATTTACTGAGTATTATTAATTGACTGGAATACTACACTGTTTATTAAAATGTAGAGATATTTTTCTAAGAGTACAAATACTTTTGTGACGTAATTTTTTTTTTTTGTTACTTTTTGATTATTGATTTTTTAAAAGTTCTTAGTATTTAAAATATTTAATGTAGTTTTATTAAGAAAAATCATAAATGTTATTAAAAATTGTCATTCGGAAATATTCATTTATATTAATGGGTTCAGCTGTATTTCATTAAAATTCGTAAATGTACAAAGACTTTTAGGAGTGTTTGTATGCTGTAAAATAACAGAATTTCAAATAACGTTACTGGGGGGGAAAAAAGTGATTAATTTTCTACAAAGTATGTGAATAAATTGAATTGACGCTATAAAAAAGATATTTTGAAAGCAATTGTGCTAATTTTTAATAAATAATACAAGTTAAAAAGAAGTTGTGGTCTAGAATTGGTTCCAAAGCCTTAAGAATTTTTCCTTGCATTCTTACAAAAAACATTTAAGCAAATATATATATACATATCCTTTTTCTGAGATATTCCTTTTATTATTATTATTATTAGAAAATGATGTGAGAATGTCAGCAGCAATTTTTGCAATTAAAAAAATATCCATTTCTGAAATCCGTTTAACTAAAATAAAGAGCTAGTTAACAGTAAAAAAAAAAAAAAAATCTGCGAGAATGTCACTGAAGATTTTATAACGTTTTAGACGAAAATAACAGAATTAATTTATGCAGATTACTTGACATCTGAATAAATCTAAAAGATATATTCCCGAAACCTGCAATATCAAGATGGCGAACTTAATAATTATTCCTCCCAATTCACAATAAATGTGTAGAGAAAAAAAAAACAAAAAACATAATCATATTACATGAAATTTCGATAGTATACAAACAAATTCAAGTACAGGCTATTGAATTAATGTTAAATTATAATCTATTAAAAAAAAAGTTTTTATGCTATTGAGAAACATGGCTTTTAATGAAGTTCGAATTAATTTAGGATTCTATACGAAATGAGTATCGTTATTATAAACGAAAGACAGCTGTAGTGCGCACGCAAGTCCTGATTCAAACGTTCGATTTAGAAAAGTAGAAGGCGTATGGTGGGCAAACATCGGTTGGGTGGGGTCGTTTGGAACACGACATGCAGATTGAACGTGAATGAAGATACTTTCAGAAGTAGTACACTTAATACACTTTGCTACTTAATTTTTAGCCATGAAACTCAACTTGCTTTATAAAAAAAAGCACCAGATGCCATACTGCCAATCACGGCATTTATTTCTGTTTTAAATTATATCGTGCAATAAAAGCATGAAAATTTATGAAAGAATTAGATATCAAGTGCTGCGTAGCAAGTTCGACCAAAAAATTGATTGAATTTTGATTTAGACATTTTTTTTTTCTCCATAAACTCTTCGATAGATGTTTCTTTAGCTATTTAACAAACAAATTAAAATGGAACAAAAAAAAAAAAAAAAAAAAAATTAGTCATCCTCTTCGTTAAATGTTTATAAAATCTATTAAAATCAAGTTGGACTGTAATATATTATCAATTTTTAATTAGAAAAAGAAATGTTTCTAGAAAAAAAATGTATGTATTGAAAATACAAAACTTATGAAGAAAACAAAACCCTTTTTTTTATAAAACAAATAATAAATTAATTAAAATATATTTTCCAATGTCAAAAATAGACAGGCTTACACAATTTATTAAGAAAACGATGTTACTCTATACAATTTGAACACGGTTAAACAAATTATGTAATAAAAAAAATCGTTATAAAATATTTACATTATACAGCAATGAGTTCACTATCGAAAATTAGTTAAGAAATATTAACATAAGCCTAACCGTTACATCCTCTGACAGTTGCCATGCACTAAATGCACTTCGGATACTCCGTTAATTAATTTATCTCAAATCGTTGTTGCAATAAATTTTTAGAATTCATAGCAACCGTTAAATGAGCGGTTTCTAATTTACTTGAGAAGGAACAAACTAAAGAAGGCGGAACTAAATCGGATATTCATAAATACATCAATTAAAAATATGATTTACACAAGCAGCTAAAAAGTCACATTGAGAGCACAGACTAAACTAATCTAAATAAATATTCCGATACAATCAATATTCAGTTTCAGTTGCACTTTTTTCTATCTGCAAGGGGTTTTTTTTTCACTAATTAGTAATTTGTTAGACTAACTAATAATAAAATTTTGAATTGCATAATTATTATTTATTTTCAAATTATTGAAAATATTGTTATTAAACTAAATTTTTAACATCAAATATTTTATTTTACTTATGCATTTGCATATCAGTAACAGTTCAAGAAATAACATTTATGCAACTAAAGTAAATGTTATTTCTGTGGAAAAGTAAATGTTACTTTTTTTAATTTCGAATAAACAAGAAATAAATATTAGAAAGAATAAAAAAATTCTGTCATAAAAATATTAAAACTAATTAAATTTTTTTCACAAGAAAAATTCTGAATACACCCAAAATACTTCAATCCGCAAAACAAATGTTAACAAAGAAAAACAAAAATGAAATTGTATTTGTTTTAAATAGTAATCAACTGAAGGCATTTCCAATTAGAACAAAAATATTATTTGAAAGTAAATGTTTTTTTTTCCAATTAAAATGGAAAAAAAAAAGGTTGTGAAAATTAATAAAACATTGTGAAAATTTAATAAATAATAATAACTTGTAAAATGTTTGAATTGCAGAGTTATTATTTATTTTCAAATTATTAAAAAAATCATTATTACATTAAATTTTAACAACAAATAATTTATTTTATTTATGCATTTGTATATCAGTAACAGTTCAAGAAATAACATTTACTTTTTTCATTAAGTGGATTTTTTTATTTTTTTTATTTAATTTCGAATAAATATTAGAAAGAATAAAAAATTCTGTCATAAAGACTAATTAAAAAAATTTTTCAAAAGAAAAATTCTGAATACACCCAGAATACTTCAATCCGCAAAACAAATTAGTTAACAAAGAAAAAACAAATATGAAGTTCTATTTGTTTAAAATAGTAATCAACTGAAGGTGTTTACAATTTAGAACAAGAAATTATCTGAAAGCGAATGTTTCTTTTTTCAATTAGAATAGTATAAACATATAATAACAACGTGAACATTTAATAGAATGTACCATTGCTCAAAGTAAATGCATTTAATGAAAGTTTACGAAAGATAAATTCGCTCATATTCTACAACTTGGTAGCTAACTAAGAGAGGAAATTGCACTGTAATAAAGATGTGCAGCTATTAAATGCATAAAAACTGCAATTCCCAAGACAAATTAAAGAATAGAATACTTTCTTAGGCGAAGAATAAAAAACATTTCTTACCAAAGACATTTCTTGTTGCCAAGACATGTCTCGCTGCAGGCGCTATATATATATTGATATAATGATGACACACCAAACAGGTTTGTCGACTTGTTTTCACTTCAAGTAGAGCAATGCAATTCCTCAACATATCTTCCCAGAGTGTCCTTAATTTAAAAAGCTTTCTTATATATATATATAAAAGTTTTTATTGATGCTTCGTATAATGGAAATCTTCTAACTTCTAATTAATAAATCAATAATATTATTAAGTCACTGATATAATTGATATAAATAAATGGACTGTATCTCTGTAACCTTGAAAAATAAATAAACAAATAAAAAAAAATAAACAACACAGAACAACAACAAAAAAAAAAAAAAAAAAAAAAAAAAAAAAAAAAAAAAAACCAGTTGAAAAACTGTGAGGTATTTTTTTTTTAATTGTTGTGGGTTTTTTTTAAATCGACAGATAAAAATAAATTTGAAGTACAATTATTATTATCTGAACAATGATCAATAGAATATTTATTTTCGTAAAAAAAATATCTGCATTCTAGATATGTTTACTGAAATTTTGACAGATAAAAAGATATTTTAGTCCTCTATTTATTTATTTTCGTTGATGATGTAAATATGTACTTTAATCTCTTGACATATTTTCGAAGCATTAGGTTCACAACTAAACTCTCAAGTCTGTAGTAACACGACAGATTGGGGAGGGGGGATACTTTTGAAGAAGAGCACGCGCTTTCCACGTTCTATTCTTATAACACAATCATAAATAGAAGGGAGAAAAGATATAAAAAAGAAGAAAAAATTCGGCGGAAAACAAAATGCAAAAAATGTTTCACGTGAACATCATGCCCTTCCCCCATCATTCTAACCACAGGAATCACTTTAAATTGATAAAAGGAATTAAACTAAATTCAGCAGTACCATGCAGGGTTAGCTGTCAAAATGTTCTAGGTTGTGTAATACATATTTTTATCAACAGAATAATTCTTATTTTGCATTTGTCTTCTTTAGAGGTAATTTAGTGTTTGTTCCATAATAAGTTTATGACCAAAATGCTACTAATATTAAATTGCAAATTTAAAAGTATGGTATAAATTCTTTTTTATTGCATGCCACACATTACATTTAAGGCATGTATTAAACACCGAAATTATCATTAAAAACAACCATGCATTAAATAACAAATACATTGAAAAATTTCATGGTTTTTAAATGTCTCCATTGGTAATTGCAATAAAAAAGTTATTAAAAGATCCGTTTTACTAAATCATAAAATTAATGGAATAAATAAAATAATATTTGAAACGAAGAAATAATAATAATAACGATAATAAAAAAATTTATATTCAGAATAATTAATACACAATTCTATGAAAAAACAATGACATATGTTTGTAATAATTAATAGAAATTTCTTAATTAATAAAATAACTTTTAAATGATTATAACAATTTTCGAAATATAATTCAAAATTAGTTTAAAAAAAATGAAATCTTGGATTTATAAACTTTAAATGCTGGATTTTATTATTTTATTGGATTTATAACTTTTCAATAATTAAAATAAAAAAATTCCAAAATGTTTTAACAAATCAAAGAACATGTTATATTTATAAATACGAATTCGGTAGAATCTGTTTGTTTTATAAGAGTTATTTTGAATAATATATAGCTATGACGTTAGAAATAAATACATATTATATACAACTATATTTATGATTTCTTTGTGTTTCTATTTCTTGCCGCTAGTTTTTTATATTTCTTTTCCAGCAATGCAGGTGTTATCTGGCAACTGGGTGTTAAATGCCATAACAGATTTCCGTAAACAGTTGTTAGAGATTGAAAGAAGATATATTTTTTATTTAGAACACATGGAAAAATCATGATTTTTAAATTACTTCATTGGTTTAATGCAATTGCAATAAAAAAGTTATTAAAAAATCCTGTTTACTAAATCATAAAATAATTAAGATATTTGAAACGAAGAATTAATAATAACAATAATAAAAAAAAACTAATATTCAGAATAAGTAATACGTAATTATATGAAAAATATAATGACATATGTTTGTAATAATTTTTAAAAGGTACGTTAATTTTTATTTATTAAATTTTTTTACACAGCTGTAAATAAAAAGATTTCTTATTTAATAAAATAACTCTCAAATGATTAACGATTTTCGAAACTTAATTCAAAATTATTTTTTTTAAATGAATTTATAAGATGTTCTTGTTGGATTTTATTAAAATCAGTTATTAGAGATTGAAAGAAGGCATATTTTTTATTAACAAACACATCGAAAAAATTTCATGATTTTTAAATGGCTTCATTGGTTTAATGCAACTACAATAAAAAAGTTATTAAAAAAATCCTATTTACTAAATAATTTTGATTTTTTAATTTATTATTATTATTTTTACATCCTATTTTTTCAATGCGTATGTGATTCTAATTCTGTCTAGACTTGCACGTAACATGTTTAATAAATCAAGTAATTTTTTTTTATCTTAAAAAGCGGAAATAACTCGTCGCCTTTCCTAACTAAGTATAAAAATTAACAGAAAGGCGCTAAAGATGAAGAAACATTTTTTTTTTATTAATTTTTTTACACAACTGTAAATCAAGAGATTTCTTATTTAATAAAATTACTCTCAAATGATTAACGATTTTCGAAACTTAATTCAAAATTATTTTTTTTTAAATGAATTTATAAGATATTTTTGCTGGATTTTATTAAAATCAGTTATTAGAGATTGAAAGAAGGTATATTTTTTATTAACAAACACATCGAAAAATTTCATGATTTTTAAATGGCTTCATTGGTTTAATGCAACTACAATAAAAAAGTTATTAAAAAAATCCTATTTCCTAAATAATTTTGATTTTTTAATTTATTATTATTATTTTTACATCCTATTTTTTCAATGCGTATGTGATTCTAATTCTGTCTAGACTTGCACGTAATATGTTTAATAAATCAAGTAATTTTTTTTTTATCTGAAAAAGCGGAAATAACTCGTCGCCTTTCCTAACTAAGTATAAAAGAGAGTTTTTGCATACCGTACGTTAGTTACCGTAGGACGCCCGTTAGCTTTTATTCCCTAGCGCGCATGCTCATAGGAAATTATGTTTCCTATGAGCATGCGCGCTAGGTAGAAAAAGCTAACGGACGTCCTGCGGTAACTAACATACGGTATGCAAAAACTCTCTATTAACTAACAGAAAGGCGCTAAAACATGAAGGTCGAAAAGAAGTTGCATCAGATGAGAAAATGGAAAGTTGGTGGTGGCTGAGAGGAAGTATGCTAAATTCTAGGCACGTATACAAACTTCGTATCACAATGGGTTCTGTTTTAAACCCAGCTTTTACGTAACACTCCAGTGCCATTCAATGTTAGGACTTCTTTTTTTGTGTGAAGATTTAAAAACAAGAAAAGTGGGACAAAGGATGTGAGTGAACAAAAAAATAAAAATAAATCCGGGATTAATAAATACAACTCGATTGTTGTCATGACATTAGTTTGAAATAATTCCGCTAAACTATTCATTACTTTGGATGGATATGTGAAGCCTGACACTGACTTTTTACAATGGCGTTATGTTTTTCAGTCAAATGTAATTTATTTGCTTTTAAGAATAGAAAATATCAACAAGTTCTGATGCATTACTATAATGAATGTAGTTGTATCATTCGTTTTTCTTATTAGTAAATATCTTGCTTCCTCTTTTTTGTAATGCACAAAAATATAAATTTTTATTTTTTGAATAATTTAGGTTTCGTCTCCCTTGGTCTTTATTTTGTCTTTTTTTCTTTTACCGCTTATATTACAAACTATTATGTTTAAGCAAACGTTTTAATCAATAACCTTTCCAGATTCAGCTTTTTCTTTTTCCCTTTCTTTTTCTCTAAAAAAGCCAACAAAATACGACACTAGCGACGACATATTTGTTTATATTTTTTTCTTTCTACTTTTCATTTAGAATATGAACATTCGTTACTTACATAAATTTTTTTTTTTTTAAATGAGGTTGTAAAAAGAAACTGGAGAAAAAAAAAAAAAAAGAAAGAAAAGGTGAAAAACAAGCGATAAAGAAAAATAAAATAAATATATGTATATCTACAGAGACTACAAAATATGACCCTAGCAACAACATGTTTCTTCAAATTTTTTTCTACTTTTTATTATTTGTAACTAGGAATTAGTGACACGTGATATATAGAAGGTTTTGAAATCGCAGCACTGACTGGACTGACAAGTAAACAAACAGAATGCGATAAATACGCACCCTTTTCCAGAGGCCCGTTTCCTAGTGTCGTCATTTCGAGTTTACTAACCTCAATACGTCCAACGGACTGGAACAGCGAATGGCTCTCTCATCCATACCAGTTCGTGCCCAAAATCTTCGTTGTTGAAAAAAAAAGAAAGAAAAAAAAGAGAGGGAGGAGGAAAAAAAAAACCCATCAAAGAGGGGAGGGAAGAGCTGAGAGGGGGAAAATACTTTTAGTTTTCGGTACACGGGGACGTATACTAAATTTAGAATGTATTTAACGCCCTTCATTAGTTATACATTTGAAAAGGTTACTCGACGTGGAATTCCGTATTTTTAAACTAACTTTTCAAGTCAATTAAAAAAAAAAAAAAATGGATATATATTTTATGAATTAAAAGTTAATAACATAATCAAAAAAGCAAAAACTATACCACTGTTAGAAAAAAAGATGAATTTCGAACAAAACTGAACAGTTTATGCAATTCATTAGTGCATAAACTGTTCACTTTTGTTATTCATGCATTCTGTCGTTTTTGTATTTGATCATTACATTTTATTTCCATAAGTTAAAAGCATTTTCAAATGAGTTACGAATAATATCCAAAATCCTATTAAAAACATTCAAGAAATCGTCAGTATAGTAGTTAGTTTTTAATATATTTTTTAAAACTAATTCTACATAAAATTTTAAACATGATTACTTTATGAATATTAATGTTATAATTTCAAAATTAGTTGCATTTAATTTGTCAACAATGTTGGATTATTTTTGCTCTTTGCTTTTTTATAGAATTTTGTTTTCACATAAAATAATATATTGCATAATATTAGGTAGTTTTCAAAAATAATTTAAATGGGAACTAATAAAATATTACACAATGTATTTGTTATTTTATTACATTATAAAAAAATAAGAAATTAATAAAAAGATGTGTTTTCTATAAATGAATTTTAAATATCTAGAATTATAACTAGAAAGAAGATATAATATCTAGAAGTATTACGAGAAAGAATATATAATATCTATAATTATAAATAGAAATTATTAAATTGTTATTTAATTAAATTTAAAATTTAACTATAAATGCATTTTCAAACTACAGTAAAGTAATATTGAAATAAAAATAGACTTACGTAAAAAATATCTCCCAAATTTTACTTTCTTTTTTCAGATACAAATGCCAAAATTATTTAAATAATTTATTTTAATATTGATGCTAAATGAAATACAATATAATTTCCTTGATTTTTAACTGAATTACGTTTTGCTTTCTTTTTTTTTTTTATTATTAAATTTATTTCGCGAATTTAAAATACCATTAATCTCTTTACACTGTTATACAGATATAGATTGAGAATTTTATAAATTATAAAATATATTTTATCATATGTATAGTTATTTTATTATATAATATATATATAACAAAATAATTATGATTTAACAATTGTAATTACAATAAAAAATATTAATAATATATTCTCAAACCGAAAATAAACTTTTAAAAGAAAGGGAAAAAAAAGATAGTTTCAAAAGAAGAAATACGAACAATATAAATATATTATCAATTGCTTGATAGGAAAAAGATACATAATTAAATAAAATTAAAACATTGTTAAAGTTAAACATTGGGTGCGAGAAAATAAATAAATAAAAGGTTATCACAATAACCTTTAGATATTATTTGTATTTTGTAAACAGTCCCCTATTTGACCTCGGTTTGTTGCTATCGTTACCGAGATCCATATGCCAGGCAGGAAAGCTTTCTCGTTGAATGAGCTATTCAGCCAGAGAACTCAGTGCTAAAATAAATACTGCAAAATCTGGTATTTAAAAATGAAAAACTGACAGGGGAAAAAAAAAAAAAAAAAAAAATCAGTAATGATTCACAATTTTTTTTTTTATATTTTTGTTGAATGATTAAAAATTGATGTATTTAAATTTAAAACATTTCAATTTTAAAATTTTAATTTAATAAAACAATTATACAATATCATTAATGTGCAATGATATTTATTTAATAACAACATGACAGACGTATTTAATAATTTTAATAAAATATGTAAAAGAATGTTAATACATAAAATCAATAAAGTCATTCTCCATACATGATTTCGAAACTATCTACAAAAGAATTCTTCTCTATAAAAATAACTGTTTCTATTTTAGTAATGGAGAAAGGTTTAAGAGGTTTCTATTTTAGTGGATGAAATTTAAGAAGATCCAACAAGATCGAAAAATTAAACGTCGAAAATGCTCAATTTAATACTAATAAAATATTAATGCTTTTATAATATTGTATTAATAAATAAATGATAAATTGATTAAATGCAATATAAATAACGGAAAATAAAAATAGCTTTTTTTCATACAATCAACTACTTTAATTACAGCTATGGCAATTTGCAAGGACATAAGGTTAAAATCACTTCATAATAGAAAATTTTTGGAAAAAAAAAAAAAATACAAAATAATACATTACCTTTTCTGAAAATATTAAATATGATGTTCGTATTGTGATAGAAATATTCTTTCAATTTATCTTCAGAAAAGGACTGAATTTTAAGAAGTAAGGACACTTGTGCTTCTTCGATTTTCTCCAGAAACGCTGTCAGCTGAGAGCAAAACAGATGCCCTTCTACAAGCCTCTGTTTCTGTTTACTTCAGCTCATGACGTCAGACCTGTCAAACTTGGCGATGTTCCATTGGCTGTTGTATTGCGTCAGAGACTTGCTTGAATAATTTTTTGGAAGTATATTTATAGACATTAAATCCAAACAAAACACTCACATTTCTCATAAATTAATTTAAAATTTAATAATAAATCAAAATTAATTATGTAAAGTCAATATTCTTTTACTACTTTGACGAAGGAACTACCAATTCAATTAATTTATTGATTTTTCAATGAAGTAAAATCTTTCAACTTATTAAAATGAAAAACATATAAGAAATGTTTAAAGAATTCAGAAAGTATTTATATAACAAAAATTTAATGTTATATATATAAACATTAAATTTTTTTTTTTTTTTACTATTTGCCATCTTATACTGTTAACTGTAAACCATTGAAAATGTTTGTTTGTCGACAATGAGAAAATATGGCTGATGGTGTTTACGATTTGGAATCAGCTGGTGAAATGCACCATAATGTACCAACATCATTCCTTGGAAGAAGTGAATGTGAAATAGATTTTAAGGAAGATAATGAAGAAATAAAAGATAATACTCTTGAAAAGCTAGCTAGCAAACTTTTAAAACATAACTTTATTCTTACTGCTTTGGAATTTCACACCGAATTAGTTGAAAGCGGTAGAGAATTACCAAAACTTCGTGATTACTTCTCAAATCCTGGAAATTTTGAGAAACATATTCATGAAACTGAGACTTCTCCTGCTCTGCGTATGTTTGTTTAAAATTTTCATTTATTTAAGAAAAATTTAATGATTATACCTTAATAAAGACCCGCCCCCTTTTGTGATTATTTTTATACAAATGATAGATTTTGGATATATTCTATGTATATATTTTATGATAAAAATATCTCTTTATTATATCAGTGTGTTACTGAAAAGATGTTAAATGCTGAATTCGGATATTTTACTTTTATATCAAAATTCATCGTTTTAGAAAATATTTTGATTTTTCTTTAATGTAATCCCAGGATGAGTATTCTGAAAATTTTTTACATTTTATGTAATAAAAGTAAAAATTATTGATTTATTTATATAATAAAAAAATTTAGTTTGTCTGTAATTTAAATATATTTTATTAATTACCTATTTTTTTTTCTTGTTGTGTTTGTACATGAGAATTTAAAAATGATTTCTCTCACTCAAAAATTATTTAAATGTTCAATATTTTAACATTGGGATTTCTTTATTTATTGTTCTGAGCTTTACTATAAACAAATTGTTAATGAAAATAACAAATTTTTTTATTGCAATTTTATTTATTTTGATATACATGATATTTATTTAAATATTTTCAAGGACATCGCCTCAAGTTCTTAGTTCACCAGGAAAAAAATTATTTGGAAAAAGAAAGTCTGTTGATTAAAACAAATGATAATAAAATCATAATAAATTATGTGTTCAGGAAGAGTTTTTTTTTTCTAATGCATCTGGCAAATACTTAAGACAGTTGTCTTTTATGCCATAAGCTGCACCGACATTACTCACTACCCAGAGGGTGCATGTAGCTTGAGTTCAGGAAAAGTAAAAAATTATTTTTTTAATCAAAACAAATTTAATTATTATTAATTAAATATTTATTTAGAATATTATTAATAATTAAATTGGTAATAGATGGAAATTCTTAACAAATATTAGGAATATTGTTTATAAACTTTAAAATAATAAAATTCAAAGCATTTGTATACAAAATTAGAATTTTGTAGTTAGAAAAAGTTTAAAGAATTTTTATATTTTCATTATGATTTCCATCTAATATATTTTATGGGCGAGTTATTCATTTTTTAACTAAAACATATATTTTTATGTAGAATATCTAAACAAAATTATACTTCATTTATTTTTAATTACATATTTTTACTTTTTTTAATACAGCTAGAACTTCAAGTGTACAGACATTTGATTCATTAGATTTTACTAGATATTCTGATGATGGAGAACGCCAAGTAGAAGAACGAATTGCAGGTAATTTTTAAAAATAATTTCATTTTAAACTAATCAATAAATCTTTGATTATAAAATTTTGAAATGCCAGATTTAAATATGATTATAAATGCCAAATTAAATTTAAATCAGTATATAATATATATATATATATAAAATCACAAATTAAATTGTTTTTTAAAATCTTAAATATTTTTTAATATTAACAGTCAAATATATAGCATGAATTCTCAGCTAAGAAATGAATTCTTCTGTTTTGCATTGATTAAAAAAATAAAAGAATGCATATGATAATTAATGTTTTAAGAGCCAAATTTTCCAGAAAAACATTTGATGGTCATGATATTATTGCAACTTCTATAAATTTTAGAAACAAATATATTTATTAAGGCCTTATAGGTCACTGTGTGTATTGATTTATTGAGAAATATACATCATATTTATTAATTGAAATAATAATAATAAATATTTAAAATATGATCTACAAATTTTTCGTATGTCTTTATTTCTCTAAATATTATAAACTTTTTTTTATTGTTCCAAAAGATTTAAAATTATTAAAACTTTTAAAAGAAATGTTATTTTTATAAATTATGTTATTTAGAATTTTTTACTTTGGGTAATAATAATGTTTATGAAACATATACATTTTAACCTACTACTTTGAAAACTATTTTTAATCAAATACTACTACTTTAACAGTAATTTTAAGAAATTGATAAATTTGTTACTTTATTGAAGATGCATTTAACTTTTTTTTTATCAATGTAAAAATAATCTGATGCATTTTTTTATTTATATTATACTATATTTGTTTTCTTATTTTATATTTATTTTCTGAAAAAATGAATAAAATTCAAAAAATAAAAATTCATTCAGATAACTAAAGTAATAACAAAAAAGTTTGTATAAAAATTCTTATAATTATAAATAAAGGAAATAATTTTTCATTTCAGTATTAGAATTTGAATTAAGAAAAGCCAAAGAAACTATTAAAGCTCTAAGGACAAATTTGACAGTTGCTACAGGTATGTTATAAGTGCTCGTGAATCTTTCAACAATTTTATTTTACACTAAAACATTTAATTGTCTAACAAAAAAACAAAAAAAATTGTATAATTTTTATAAAATTTTAACTGCTAGCTATCCAAAATGCAACATCATGACGGAAGAATCTAAACACAATAAAATTTGTTTCAACGTCTTTATTGTGATGGAATATACAAATGATTATGATTTTAGTAAATCCTTATATCACAGGCCAAATAAAGGGATGAAAGATAGCCATTTTGAATTGTTCTCTCATGCAATTGTTTGTGTGTGCAGCTTCAGTATACCTTTTAGAAAATCATAAGTGTCATTTGCACAGAACAGAATGTGTGCGATACAGATATTGCATACAGATTGCATTGCATATTAATCATTGCAATTAGATTACAGATTATCCTTCTAAGAAATTGATCGTCGTGATGGACATGGGCAAGTAGCAGTCATGAAAATATTGAATTGGTGAAAGTGGTGGTAACGACTAACAGACAAGAGCAATTGCAACCACCTCTTCATACCACTCTATGGAAAGACAGGCATATTGTGCACATGACAGTAATGGAGGACCCTGCCACATTCTCAACCATATCAAAACAAATACAATCTGCAATACAATAATCAGTGTCCACATAAACAATTCAATGCCTTTACAGTATAATTGGCTGTCCATTAGACATCCATTGTTTTGCTTATATTTAATTTTAAACCACAGGCATTTGCAATGGTGCACTGAACAGTGGAAATATGACATCCAAATAGGATGGCATTGTGTTTCCAGATGAATCACACTTCTGTCTGCAGTACCACGATGGTTGGATTAGAGTTTGGAGCGACAGTAGAAAGAAGCTGTTCAACTGTTGTGTTATGTGTTGTCTTATTCATCTTGTACTCAGTGTTATGGTGTTGGCCACATTTCAACAAGATAATGGGCAACCATATGTTGCATACAAAGTTCAAGTTTCTTTCTTAACCCACCATATTGCATTCTCACTCTGTCCTGCTCATTCTCCAGATCTATCCCTCATCTAACATGTTTTGTCAATGACTGAAGACACCTTAGCTTGGCATGCTGCACCCATGGGTACATTAAAAAAACTTTGGCTACATGTTTAACCAGTATGGTTTGCCGTTCCTCAATTACACATCCAAAGCTTTATTCACTCAATATGGTAGTGTATAGCAGCTGTTATTGATAGTTGTGGAGGCAATACTCATTATTGATTTTCCCATCTTCCTCTCTTCAAAGAAGGCTGTATTTCAAATCAATTAACTTTGATGCTATGTGTAACCTCTGATATTAATTTTACTTTGATATTTCTTGTCCTGCTGGGTGTTGCATTTTGGATGGCCGGCACTGTATATTTTCTGATTTTTAATAGACTTGTAAAGAGAGAGAGAGAGAGAATAAGAAAAGTGGTGATAAAAAAATATTTTTAAGGTGCTTTTTGATATAATTATGTTGTATGCCAAAACAGACTAAACTTTGATAAAAATTTACAATTTTGATATTGCAATTACTTGATTTGAAATGAATTCATTTGAAATATACTACTATGAAAATGCATCATCAGATTCATTTATTCAACTGTTCAGAAAAACCCTGATCATGAGATTCTTCTTGAAAGTTTTTATCTTAGTTTATTAAACATGTATGTTGCTATAAAAATACTAAAGGATATTTTTTATAATATTTTAAATATATACTTTTTCCATTCTGCTTTGTTATCTAAAGAACTCCCATTCTATTCATTATATGCTTCCTTATTAATTGTGAACATCAGAAAAAAAATAAAATAAAAAAAAAGAACGGATGAGAAAATTTCTAAAAGGCAAATTGTAAAATAGCATTCCATTTAAAAAATTTCATGTGTTCCTGAGTCAACTCTAACAACATAGAAGTATACAAAAGTCATTAATATTGATTCATGATAAAAATATGCAGTAATTATAGCTATTAAACCAAATATTTTAAAATGTATAGCTTTACCAAAAAAGAAAAAAAAAACACAAGAAACAAAACAAAAAGAAAAATGGACAAAAAAAGTGAAAATCAATTGTATCTAGGAAATTAACAATACAGTTATATCTATTTATTTCTGCTCACAAAATGATGGAATCCTAATCAAACTTATATAGTCACATTTTTATTAAGCAAATTAAATATATATTTCTTTCCCTTCTTTTCGTACATCTAAATGATTGTTTTATTCTTCAAAAATTATATATTAAAACTAAACTATATAACTAATATTTTATATTATTTACTGTATTAAATAAAATATATTTTCTTTAGAACCCATTAACTGTTTTAAGATTAAATGAAGGCATAGAAAACAATTAGATTTAAAAAAAAAAAATTATGAAATAAATATACGAACAATCATGCAAAATATTTTTCTTTTCATCTGAAGTTTTAAATCTCGTATATTAAAAAACTTTTCTTTTTTGCACTAATGCTTTTATTTTAAATAGATTTTTAATTTTATAATTATTTCTATATTTATAAATAACTTATTAAATGTATTAATATTGTAAAAGCTGTGATTTAAAATTTATATGCAATATATTGGTTCATTTACGTTTTAAGACGTTAGAATTTTTTTTTCCTTTTTATTGCATGTCATATTTAAATAAATCATTTTCCATCTTCTAGAATCTGATCCAAATACTCCAACTTCTGGTTCATCTAAATCTATCGTTCAAGAAACTGTGAAGCCACATGAAAAGCGTGCTTTAAATTTCCTCATTAATGAATATCTTTTGTGCAACTCTTATAAACTAACTTCTATAACTTTTTCTGATGAAAATGATGATCAAGTAAGTATTTTAATTTGAGCTCATTTATTGTAAGAATGTTTATAAGTCTTGAAACATTGATAAAACAAAGTAAAAAGAAATACTTTATGTATAAAAAAAAAAAAAGTATAAACAATTTAAGCATTCTAGGGATTGTTTTTCCTTTAGCATAATTATTTATAACAACATAAATAAAATTTTAGATATAAGAAAAATGAAATAATTTATTTTTTCTAAATTTAGGATTTTGAAGACTGGGATGATGTTGGACTTAATATACCAAAACCACAAAATTTATTGCAATTGTATAGAAATTATGGTAGGTATATGTATTTGAATAATGAAGTAGCAAACAAAGAAATACAAACAGATGCTATTCCTACAGCAGTCAAAGAATCTGATGTGTGTATTAAAGAAGCATGTGTGAGTTTTCTCTCTTTTATTTTTGATGTACAAAATATGATTCTGTTTTTGTTTTTTATCATTTCTCTATGGTTTCAACTTTAGTAAAACAAACTTCACAATTTCTTCAATTTTGTTTGATTCATTTTTGGTGCCTCAACTTGCTTTTTATTGTATCAATTTTATATCTGGAGCTAACCTAACTTTATTTACATATTTATAGTATAAGAGGAATTCTTTTTTACAAAAATTATAGTTCTTCAAACAAATCATATCTATTGCAGATATTAAATAAAATAATTATATTTATTTTGAAAAATAATTATTCGATTGATCCATAATAAATTTGTTTTCATTTTTAACTGGCTTTTCATGCTACAATATTTTGAATGAATAAAATTTTGGCACAGCTCTATTTGTTTAGAGCAGGGGTCTCCAAACTACGGCCCACGGGCCAAATCCGGCCCACCAGTGTCATCAATCCGGCCCGCGACAGCGAATAGCTTATCGTTGCTGTAATAAGTTGGATAAAAAAACACAGAATGATAATAACTCGGTTTTATTTACTTGCTAGGTAAAGCTTAATGACAAGCATAATACGCAGAAAATTTAACTTGAGCATAACAACTAACTGAAAATTATAGATAATGGCAGAAAAATTAAAACGGTTTTGGCCCTTGGTACTTACTGGAGTAAACAGTATGTCCCTAAGGCTGGATAGTTTGGAGACCCCTGGTTTAGAGTGATTGTCCTGAGAGGAAATTAGAAAAAAAAAATGCAACCTTCACTATATTATTATTTGTCTTCCTAATGATATGATTAGATATGGATTCCATAGTGAATCAGAATGTCACTTGTAGGGGATTATATGTAATCAAGTTAGATTGAGCCCAAATATAATATTTAACTATTTGAATTCTTTGAAAAAAAATCTTTCAAGGCCACAAAATGTTTTGATGGAAATTTAGTAAATACAGACAACTCTTATTAACTCTTACTGACACCTTCATGCTTAACTATAAAAGGTGGTATTGCATTAAGTACTTATTATTCATTAACTTTTATCTAAATAGTACAGTATAATTTTTTTTTTTTTTTAGGGATTGGAGAAAAAGAAGTTATTGGATCAAATAGCAAAATTAGTCCATGAAAGAGATGAACTTGCTGAAGTAAACCAAGAAAAAGAAAAGGTAGAGCAGAAATTGAAGAACTTAAAGCGGTAAGTAGTAGCTTAGCTTAAAGTGAGATTTAAATTTTTTTTTTTTTTTTTTTTTTTTTTTTTTTTTTTTGCAAATAAGTGAGAGAATCAAATTTATGTTTAAATTAAAGATGTTTTTATGAATAACAATATGTAATTTAAAATTGTTAAAATATTTTTTGCTTTTTTTTTAGATTTATTGTTCAATATAGATATATAGTGTTCTTTGCTTGCATGCAATTTAAGATTATCATTAATGCATAAAAAATATTTTATTTTGGCATTTTGAAAAGTTTATTCTTCTTTCTACCAACTTGAGAAATTTTTTGTTTTTCATATATTTCTTTCTACTTGAAATTGTTATAAAACTAAACATTTCAATAAGTGATGATTAGTTAAAATTATCAATATTATAATAAATTTGTGTTTATATAGTGAAATAAAGCTTTTAAAAATGAATTCAGCCACTGAAAGCACTGAGAAAGGTCCTTCTTTAAGCACAGCAGATGATAAAAAGTCCTTGGATTCTGCTGATGCCCAAGAATATGTAATAGTGAGCAAACAAACTGACAGTCCTGTGATAGTACATGAGACATTTGCACCATTTAAACAGGGATCTGAATCTTTAGATTTAAATCAAAGTTCCAAGTCAATTAGTTCAAACACATCTAATGAACAGTCTCATAAATCTGAAAGGTAAGTTAAATATCTTATTGTCCTGAAATTTTTGTTTGAATATTATAAAATGAATTAATATTTATTAACTTTTCTATCTAACTATATATTTATATATTCTCTATGTAATTATATATATATATATATTAGAAGTATTCATTATTATTATATTGGTTCAAGTTCCGAAATAAAATAATTCATATTGAATTTCTTAAAGTCCAATTTTAACATGGACTTTATATGGATTAAGTTATGGAATGAACTGATTACTACTTAGATAATTATCATTTACTGTCCAATGTCAATATCTTACATAATTAGGTAATTTGATATAGAAAATGGTATAATTTGGTATTGAAAATACTACATATTTTTAGTTTTGCATTTATTTATGTTTTTAATAAAACAGTTTGTATAAGCCTTGCATATTAAAAAAGATTTTATGTGTCTTTTGTTTAGAATTTTGCATTTTTTATCTTTTACATAAATTCCTGGTGTTAGATATATGATTAAGTTATTGAGTAATTGATTTTTCACATTTTAAATTGAAAACACTCATTTACTATTTGTTTTTCTTTATCAGGACTGTACCATATGAATTCCAAAAGAATCTCCTTAGTCTTTGTCAAACACAAAAAATTGCTCAGGACAACAGACTTATTGGGGAAATTACAGATATTGTTAATTCTCAAGATAGTGTTGTATCTGTCTTGTCCCGATGTTTGCCTCACATAGTTCCAAATATTTTGCTGGCCAAAAGAGAAGTTAGTTTCTGACAATATTATGTTTAATCAAAAGTAAAACAACATTTTGTCATGTATTACATTTGTTAATTATAATTTTTTTAACTTAAAGTTTTTTTTGTTTAAAAAAAACTGTTTTCAGTATGTTTTTGAAAGTGGGTGATATGAGAAATTTTAGTGATGTAATTTAAAGAAATTTTCATGAAAAATACTGCGATAAAAGTTTTCCAACTTTTGTTAAAAACCTCAACAGATTTTTTTAAATAAAAATATTAATGATCATTATAAATGAAGATCAGATTTATTGCAAATATTTTGGTACAATAATTAGCGAGTGGAGAAATTGCATATATGAAATTTTTGTAAGTTATTATACATACTAAGAATGTTATATTTAAAATATTAGGTTTTTTCTAGTAAATTTTGTTGTGTTATTTTTATATTAATTTTGTTATGTTGTTTTTATCATTTTCGTCTAGATTTAGTGAATTTTTTTACACATGTATTTGAAAGTATAGTTAACATTTTATATAAAAAAATATTGCAAATTAAATTTTCAAATTTCCTTATTTCCTTTCATGAGTTCACGAAGTATAATAATAATATTCATTCATAAAAATAGTATTCAATTATAATGACCACAAAATAGTTTTTAAATTCATTCCAATACTGAATTTTTTTTATGAAAAGTAAAATTTATATATAAATACTGATTTTCAGATAACGAATGGGACCGTTAAGAAAGATAGAAAAACAAAAGTCATTAAACATTCTAGAAAAAATAAAATGTAAAAACTTTTATGAAAGAAAGCCTTAGTTGCCATAAATTTCATCAGTTTCCATTATCTTCAAAATTACAAAAATCATACCTAAAATCATCATCAAATAATTGCCTTCATCATCAGTAATCATAAATAATTTCTTTGAAGAAATTTTGATTCTCATTTGAGAAGTCTCATTGTTAAAGTATTAAAAGCTCTGACTTCTTTCACAATATATCAATTTGCGAACAGTATTTTTGCTTTGGCTTCTATAATGTCAAAAATAAAAGCCAATTTTTATAATAATTTTTGTTTCATATTTTATATTATGTCAAATTTTTTTGGGAAAATGGGACTATCCAATTGTATGAGTCTTGATTTTTTTTTAAATGCTAGTTTTTTATAACACAATTTAAATATAATTTGCATTTTTTATCAGTTCTTCAATGCGAATATTAATTAATCTTTCTTCAAGTGATAAAATTAATTTTATAGGGTTCAAGATTCTGAATTCTTCAATTTTTAAAACTACATTGTTGTGTTTGAAAATAAGCTAATATAAAAAACTAAAATAGAGGAGAGGGGTAACATTTAATTAATTAATTTCTTTTGTTAAAAGGTTATAAGTTTAAAATTTTTTGGAACTATTGATGTATTAATTGATGATAAAAGTATAATTTATATTGAAAATTATATATATTTTCGTTTTTTCTTTGAATAGGAATTAATTCCATTGATTCTGTGTGCAATAGCCTTACATCCAGATCCAAAAGAAAGAGATAAGCTGCTTAATATACTTTTTAATCTTATCAAAAGACCCGATGAAGAACAGAGGTAAAAATAAAGGCCTTTACTTTCTCTATCAATTTTTATAGGAATTGATTTTCTCATTAGTATTTCTATTAAATTTTTACAGTTTAGTTTATGCTGTTGTGGTTAATTACAAATTGTTTTAATCGTCAAGAAAATTTTTCAGATATTTAAATTATGCTTTAGTTAGATGATTTAAGCATTAAAAATTTTTGTGCTAATTCTAATTTCTATTATTGATAATAATTCTAATTTTATGCTGCATAATTAGATATCAATACAAATATGCATATTTATACATGATTCTGTAACTGTGCAACTATTCGGTGGAATAGTAAATTATAAGTTGAAGAGTAAACATTTCATTCAAGTATAGAAATGAAGGAAATAATTTTTTGTTTGCTAACTAGACATATATGGTGTAAAATATTTTAAAAAGCAAAAGGTTCAGTAGTTATTGTGTAATTTTTTTCATTTGGTATTATGTAATTTAAAATCTAAATATTTAAAACAAATTTTTTTATTTTATTTTAAACCTGAATGGAATTATCTTTCTCCCTTATTATATTGCTATGTTTGAATTAATCTGACTTGTCAATTTACAGTACAATAGCTGTCTGAATTATATGTGTGATTATTATGATTTATGTGTAACACAAATACAATTACATAGATTTATATATTATCATATGTGTATTATCAAAAGTTTGAGATCGTACAGTCGGCCTAGGAGGGGGGGAGACATCCTTTAATAATTTTTGTAATTGCTATTAAATCTTCACATTAGTAATAGTGCTGGAAATGCTTGAAAAGAACTAATTTATGGTGCAATGCAGTTGATTAACAAAATTAATTAACACTGTTAATTAATTTCTAACTCAAAATTTGGTCATTACTGAACTTAAGATTTTTAACAGAATTGATTCAGCGTGGTGATAATTTTTTGTAGAGATTAATTAAAGTTTTGTAGAGAGAATCAAAAGTTTTGGAGATATAAAGGATTAGAAATTGATTTTCCAATGTAAAATGGAACTTCAGCTTAATAAACAATATCTTGTGTTCTAATGACTATTTTTAAAACATTTTTACACCAATCAGAATTTTTTTTTTTTTTTTTTTTCCTGTAGTTAAAAACTTAATTTTAGTCAAAATTTTAGGAATATTTAAAAAAAGCATTAAATATTAAATACTGAAATAAAAAAAATAAATTATAACTTATTAAAATTTTTATGTTGTTAGATCCTTAGTATTTTCAACCTTTAAAATACAAATTTCAACAAGTAAAATAATAAACTATTTTTATAAGCAATGAACTGGAATATGATATAAAAAATATTTTTATTAAATAGTGTAGAGTAATTCCTCAACAAGCTCTAAATAAAATATTAAATTAATAAAATTCATCTAATTTCTAATGTATGTTAATGTTTTACAAAATTTCAAATTCTTTTTTTAAAAATATTTATAAGTTATTAAAGATAATTATTTATTTAAAGAAGTGTTAATAAAAATACTTGTTAATTCTTTTATAATTCTATCACTATTAAATTTTTTGTTTTACTGTATGCACTTATATAAAATATTTAAAATGGATGCCATTGATTTCATTTCAAATTAATAAATACATTTCAATAAAATTTTAAAATATAACAATTACATTTTTCAGAGCCAACGGCCGTACCATGCTGAATATACCGGTTCTCGTTAGATCACCGAAGTTAAGCATCATTGGGCGCGGTCAGTACTTGGGTGGGTGACCACCTGGGAACAATGCGTGCCGTTGGCAAATTTGGGACCTGAATGGTCGAGTGTCTAGCGCTCTGGCGCTCGGTGCCACAGGTTTCGGGTTCGAATCCCGGCGGTGCCATGGATGTTTGTAGTGGTTCGGAATCCACTTTAAGCCGTAGGTCCCGGTCTTCTATGACTGTAAGAGCGTCACGGAGCAAAAGTCAGGCTTCTACCTACGGGTGCTCCATCACAACAGAAGCTGCTTCCTTCCCCTTCAATCATGAGTCCATATGGGCTTGTGGGCTTGGCCAGCCAAGTGGGATAAGAAACAACAACAACAACATTTTTCAAAAATGTTTACCTAAAAACTTTTAGCTTGGAAAAATGTAATGTTTCCTTCTATTTAATTATTTATAATATAATCAAAATTTCATTCAATGAAAAAACAATTTCTATTTTATTATGATTTTGAACAAATATTAATAATCAGAGAAAAAAAAAATATTTATTCAATTTTTTTTAATACCAAAAAAAAAAAAAAAAAAAAAAAAAAAAAGGGGGGCAAAAGATAATTTTCAAAACATGGTAAAACAAATAGTTGCCGAGGTTGTTTAAATATGAGCATCTATTAAATGATAATTTTTAACTCAGATCAAATGTTTTCTAAAAATCATTTTAAACTGTAATAAATGTTTATAAAATGCTCATTTTGCACTTATCATAGAAGTAATATTTGTTATTTTCAGACATATGATATTAACTGGTTTAGTAGCTATAGCACAACACTTAGGTCCGTCCAGAGTTGAAGCTGAACTTCTTCCACAATGTTGGGAACAAGTGAGTTACCGAAAAAAACTTTTTTAACAGCATGTAATTTGAGTTTTGAAAATTGAAATTATTTATTGCTATCTTTGAACAGTTACATATCAAGCATGTTTAAATTTTCATTATCTAGATTACTCATCGTTATGTTGAGCGAAGGTTGTTGGTAGCTGAATCCTGTGGTGTTTTAGCTCCTTATGTTATGGTATGTATGAGAAATTTTACAAAATTTTTTTTTTTTGTACATTAAACATATTTTTATTTTTAGATGTTAAAGTTAAATTTTATTTTGCTTTAAGTTAAGTTTCCTCCTAAAAAGTTTAATCAACTTCAATTTCTTAAAATAAAAGCATAAACGCATTGAAATATTTTTCTACTTTGTGAAAAAAAGCATTGGTGTTGAAATAATTAGAGTAATCTCCAAATACTTAAAAGTAACAAAAAAATTTCAGTAAGACATTTTTTTATTATTTTTTTTTATGTATGCTACAAATAAATATGAATCTTCTAATATATATATAGTAGGCATTTTTTTAAAATTTTTTTAAACGTTTCATATTGAAATAATATAATTTAGAGAGTGAAATAAATCTATGAAAAGCATGTTTTATCCATAATTTATATTTGAATTCCAATTTGTTTATTAATGAAAATTTTCTAATTAAAATATTTATACATAATGATTATATATATTTTAAACATTACAAAGAATTCAATTAAAAAGTTTTCAAATAATTTTAAATTTAAAATTGTATTAGATTAATTAAAATTGTAGAAACTGTTTTATTTCTAGCATTAATTTTTTTAATAGTATTTTTTGCAATTTTTAGAGTGGTATACGTAGTTCTCTGTTGCTTTCAATGTTGCACCAAATGTTACAAGAAGATAAAGATGATTTAGTGAGAGAAACTGTAGTTAGGAATTTAGCTCTACTACTGCTATATGTTGATGATTCTGATAAATTTACCAAAGTAAGATTTTGCATTTTATTTAATTTCAAAACTGTTTAAAATTTTTTAAAGTACTGTAATTTTCTGATTGTAACCTTAGATAGTAAAAACAAAATTCAAAATAATCTGATGTAACCCTTTGATGATTTGTTCTTTTTTGTTTATTTTCTTAAACATAGCATGCACTTTTTATAAAGTTCTTTTGTGCACTTTTGGTTGAGATCTTAAAGTAAAAAAAAAGTTTTTAATTTTAAGAGCTTTTTGATATCTTGATAATATAAAAATTAAATATATTTTTGCATAAACAAGGAAGGTAGAAACTAATTAAAACTAAGATGTTTACTTATAAGGTAAGCATTTTTCTAGGTAATGGGGGAAAAAACAATAGAAGTACTTATCTTAACTATTCTATAAAAAATATAGCAAGTAAGGATATATAAAATAAGCAAAAATCTTGATTCGAGAATTAAAAAATTTCAACGATAAAAAGGATTGGAAAATTATAAAATAACAAATGGAACAAATTTAGAACTCTTTAATTAATCCTAATAATTGCTAGGAAGACAAAAATTATGATGTATGTTGCTGTTAATTGTTACTTTTGCTTTATTTTTCTCTTCAGTTGTTCTTATCATCTAATAAATAAATAAATAAATAAGAATAGTAATTCAGTGCTTTTCTGAATTTTTTGCCAGAATTTTCTGAAAAAGAAATCTGTTGATTTTATACAACACCTTTATGAACCACTTAAATGAATTCTTTTTTTAAATATATCATGTGCATATTATAAACAAGAAATTACATCAAATAATAAGTGTACAGAAATAGTTTAGCAGTTGAACAATTTCTATACTGATGTAAATAAATTAGATATTTTTCCTCAGTTATCTCTTATTTCAGGCATGTAAACTACTATTTCTATCTCTTGAAGACAGAGCTTTGAATGTTGTAGATTCAGGACTCAATACATTGTTACCTTCTATAGCAGCATGGTCTTTTGAATTGAGCAATCTAGAATCTCATCTTTTCCCACATGTAATGTCTGTACTCAATAATCATTTTAAGGTTTGTTCATTGTGCTTTATTTTTTTAGTTGACTTTAAGTACTGTTATTAAATATTAAGCAATTGTCACAAATGATGTTGACTTTTATTTAAGCTTTGAACTTACATGAGATATTTTAACAAAAATTGTGATTATTGATTAATTTTATTATTATTATTTTTAAAAAATATTTTTTATTTCTTTATACATGGTAAAAGTTGATTTTTTTTTATTTTAATGTATTTTAGAAAATCATTTAATTATAAAGTTAGTTGAGTATTAAATTTTCTATATATAATATTCGCCTATTTTCACTGACATTTAAAATATATTTTTAGGTTTTAAGTGACATTCCTCTCCCTTCAGTATTAGGAAGTATTCAGCCTGAAGAACAGCAAATCATCTTATTTTCCAGGACCATTTCTATGCTGCTTCCATTTCTCTTTGTATCTGTGATAAAATCTGGACCTTATGTGGAGAATCCAGATATATCTTGTAGCTCACCAGTTGAATTCGATGGTATAAATTATGCATTGATATTTAATTTAATAGTTTTTCAAGGTTATAAATATGCAACATGTATATAGAAAAAAAAAGGATAGGGATTAATTAGATTAATAAAAATGTACAAAATCAATCTCTGTGATTTCTTCCACTAGATGACAATGTCCAAGTGTTTTTCTCTATATATACATCAGCTGTCCAACTTGCAATTAATAGCTATTTCAAATATAGTCCAACATGAAAACCATAAATTTATGTATATTATAGAGACTTTTATTTAAAATAAAATTTTTGTATTATAGATTATTGTATTTTTCTAACACACTAGTGTAATTCTTTCTATAAGAGTTATAAAATACATATACTGATGTGTTATAATGATTCAAACTTAAATATAGTTCTGAATAGTTTAACCTATTCTTTATTTTAGTGGATCGTTTACCAACTTATCCTAGTTCTGTTTTGAATCCTTCCATAATATTTGGAGATGGGGATGAGTTGATGAGTGCAGTAAAAGCTTTTGACAGATATTTGAACTCAGAATGGTACAAACCTTGGGATCAGCATGATTGGGTAGTAAATGAATTGTAAGTTGATTCTTTTTTATGATATTATTTATTTATTTTATGTATAGATAGTTTTATTTTTCTGTTAAAATTACTATAAGTGTAGGAATGGAAATGAGAGTGAAAATTAGAGAATTTTTAAATAAAGTATATATTTTCACAAAACATTACTTAAGGATAAAATATTCTTTATTTTATTATTTCTGATGCAGTTATTTAGTAATATAGCTATATTTGTCATGTTTATGATTGAACTAACATTAAATAACTAACTTGAGATTTCAATAATTTAATTGCTTATTTGTATTAAATATTTTTTAGCTGGTACACTTACTGTAATTGTTAATTCATTAAATGACAACAAGAAAAAAAATCATAAAATTATCGAATATTAAAATATGTATTTATGAAATTTTTATGTAATATTCTATTTTATATGGGATATTGTATAATTCTTGAATAGAATTTACATAAATTTACACATCCTATATTCCGTTTTATTCTTTATTCGGATTTTTTTTTTTTTTTAATTCTTTCATTGGAATAAGAAGTAATTTATTATTTAATTAATTTTTAGAGTGTAATTAATTTTTATCTCTTTTTTATTTAACTCGAAATATTTGCTTCTGACATTTTATATGAAATTTAATAATACAATATTTGTGTTCTTTTGTTTTTTTTCTAGTTTGCCCTGGTTACATAGTATCTTCAGTTATGTAAATTCTCAACGTCAAGCAGTTGTCCATGATTTAGTAGAACTGCTTCACAATTTCTGCCATTTGTTTGGAAGATCTTTTACTCAGAAAAATATAAAGCCATCATTTTTATCTCGATTGTCAATAGTCGAATCTGAAAAGGGTAATTTTTAGACAATTCTTATTATTTGTTTCTATTTTTATTCATTTTGATTGAAGCCTTCATCCAGAAAATCTGATACATTAAAATAATACTCATAAGATAAGATATATGAAGGTTTAACCACTTGATTGGCATTAGCTGGAGTGCTCATAAATCAAGAAAAATGATGTAATATATGGGTACTTACATATTAACGATACCTTGGCAACAGTTGCGCCAATAAAGAGCACGCGCGCCAACCGCAGTTACAGATTTGACGGTTTTTAAGTGGCGCCAATCTACACTTAAAATGTTTGTTCCAAATAATAAAATATATAAAACACTTCATTTAAAATCAAAACGCTTTCAAAATTCAAAACACTTTCATCAATTTCCACAATGCAATCTGGTCCACCTACCTTCTTTTTTGGTTTATTCTCCATATCCAAGACACATAATTCACGCATGTAATTGTTCCAATCTATAACAGTTTTATCCGATAAATCAAGTCGCTTTTCACAAAATTTAATCGACGTCAACTCCTCGCACCAGCATTATATGAATCTCAAAGCTGTATAAAATGGAATTCTGCTTCCCTCAAACCAGTTGTCTTTTCTAAGTCCCACACGATAAGCACACTGACTGAAATTGCATTTCCAAAACTTATGTTCACCAAAATAAAGTTTCATGTCATGGGAATTGGGACATTTTCGTTGTTTTGGTAAAATATTTCGCTCCTGAAAAAATAAAATTTCATCTTGTTCTGTTTCTGGCAAATCCCAAATACGCATTTTCGTAGCACTACAAAAGGGCGTGAAAAACTCAGCAAATCTGCAGCTGTTAGATTGGCGCCACTTAAAAACCGCCAAATCTGTAGCTGTTAGATTGGCGACACTTAAAAACCGCCAAGGTATCGTTAATGCTTAAGTACCAATATATGTCACTGTGCATGGAAACATTATGCAGTATTATTCATATGATTCACAAAATGGTGCTTCGTGTCAATATCTTATACAATATCATGTCGGTGTCTTTTATAATATTTATTAAGTATTCATTTTTACTAATATCATTTATAGAAGTATTCCGATTTATTAATCTGTCCCTTCATATTTATTGTTTAATTGTTGTAATAAAAGTACGTTTCAATTAATTTTTCTGCTTTAAATATTCACTTTTGAATTACTTTTTCGTGCAGGAGCTCCTAATCGATCTACATATCAAGATGCTACTATTCCTATTTATGTTGCTGGAGTTTTAGGTGCATTGCATCAGGTATGTGATATATATATATTAATTATAATAACCTAGTATTTAAAATGTAGCAAAATATCTCATGAAGGAATATTTTGAACATTTACAATACACTTATTTTTAAGATTTAATTAAAAAAGGCTGAAAATTATTTATATATTAGTAATGATTATTTTATTACTTCTTTTAAATCATTTTTTTTTTTTTTTGTTGAAAATTATAATTTTTTTTTTTAAAGCATGTTTATAAAAAAAAAATCAAATTTGTATTTTAGTTATTTTTAAAATTATTTTTTGAAATCTGTAAATACAATTTTTATTATTTTAATTACGGGTATATTATCTTGTTTTTTATAGATCTTTTGTAACTAGCCCTCTAATAAGTAAATGAATTATGTGTGTAATTCACATTGTGCTATAGGGTTTAAACATCACATAAAATGTAATTTCTTTTCCTTGTTATTTTGTATGATATTCAAAAATAATATCTACTTTAATATTGCAATTTTTAATAAATTTAATATGCCAGTAATTGCATAAATATATGTGAAAATAACTTGTTTGTTTGAGAATAAATTTAATACATAAAAATTTTGTTTCATTTCCATATTACAGGCAGAAGATCGACAAGAACTGTTAGAATTTCTTCAAGACTTACTTTGCAGTGTTTCATTGAATCATCTTCCAGATACTAGCATAAAAGCAGCTTTAGTCGAACTAAGGTATTAACATTTTCGTTTACGTAGGTGTAACTTAAAGGTTTAAATTTGTTAAACTGTTTCATTTAATTTTTTTTAGGGTTATAGTTATTTTAAAATGAACTAAATTGCTTTTTGTATTCTATTGAGAGTTTTATACATTTGATATCATCTTTTCATTCGTGTGTTAAAAATAATTTTATTAGCTAGTATTTCTAAACTTATAGTTTGATAGTTCTGAACTTTTTCCAAACTTATGAAATTATTTTCATGTAAAAAAAAAAAAAAAAAAATCCCTATTTAAAACAGAAATCTCTTCACAGTTAATTATATATAAAATATTAATTTTTTAAATTTAAAAACATAATGTTTTATGTAATAGTTTTTAATTTTTGTATAAGAGTTTTATGGTCACTAGAATATTTTCTGAAATTTGATTTTAAAATAATCTATATTTTTAAATGAAATAATTCATTATTTTTCGATTAATTTTATAAAATTACAAGAACTTTAATTTAAAATGTTTATGTATTTGCTTTAAATTATTAAAACTTTTTAAAAACAAAATTACATTTTATTTTTTGATATTTTTTTTACAAATTTAATATTTTTTTCAATATCTGTATTAAAATTTTGATTCTCAAATGTAAACCTTTTTATTTATAGTAAAACCCTTCATATATTTAATTAATTTACAAAATACATACATTTTTATCAGTTCCAAAAAAGGCTATCATGAATTATTGCTGTCAGTTTTATGGGATGGTGTTGTACATAATTCTCCACTAGTCAGAGTTACAGCTGGAAGACTGTTCGAAATTTTAGTTGGTGTAGTAAGTGAAAGCTTGCTTCGTACTAGAGTGACACCAGCTCTTGTTACTCTAGCTAGTGATCCAGAAATGTAAGTATAATCTTATATACTGAATACTATAAATTGCTTTGATGTTCTAATTTTGCCATTTAAAGAGTAATTAAATATTTCCTATCAGACTTTACCATTTTTCCCTATAATAAATAGTAAATATAGTACTTAATATAATAAAATTGTTAATGAATAGAAATGTCTTATTAAAGTATCTTAACTGTAATTCATTAGAATTTTATGTTGATTAACAATAATATATGTAGTCATTTCTATATTTAAAAAAAAAAAATTCAAATGAATGTATCTAATTTTTTAAAAGTGTTTCATTTACTTGTGATCAAAATATTAATTAACTTTTTAAATGTATTTCTTGCTTTGAAAAATTGATTTAAAGTAGTAGTAAATTAAATATTTTCTTATTTATTGAATTTTATAAAAAGTATTTATCTTTTAAAATGTGTTTCAAAATAATAAATTTTAAATACACAGTAGTGTAAAAGTGCATTTTATTGAATTTTACAGTGTTGTCAGGATTGCTACTGTTCCAGCATTTGGAGCAATTATGGAATTGAGTTCACAGAAAGATGTAAGCAATCAAATGTTACAACTTTTTAAACATTAAGACATTATTACTCTTATTAAATAATTAATGTTAATGTATTCTTTAAAAATACTCAGGCAAATTAAAAATGAGTTTTTGCATCTCTAATAATTTAATAGAAAGAGTTAATTTATAATAATTATTAAAATGTTCTTCTTTAAAACCATTATAATAAAACTTTAAAACATATTCGATAATTTAGAAATTATATTTATATTTGTATCACATTTACAAATTATGTAAAATAAATTTCCTAATAAATTATTAGCATTTCTACCTTGTAATGTTAATTTATTAAAATTTCTGCTTTTAAAACTGTAAACCATAAGAATGTATCCTTGTTTCTATTTCAATGCTGCAATTTAGACTATGTCAAGCTTCATGAGACAGGTAATTAATAAGAGAGTACTTCTTTAGATATTGATACTAATTCATGCATTGTTAGTTTTTTTATTACTGTAGTTTACATTTTTTTTATTATTTATTTTTTGCATGATGCAAATAAAAAAATACTCAATCGACCTTAAGTTTGATTCAAATAGCATGTGATTTATTATAGAATTTTTATCTTTTTGTTAGCCTTTGTAATTGGCATTTTCCTTAGTAAATTTTAGGATTTTACATTAAAAAAATATAACTTCATGAATGATATATATATATATATTTATTTTAAAAAACTGGATTATTAAAAAAAAAAAAAAACTATAGGGTTTATTAAAAAATTATTTCAATCTTTTCATTATATAATTTCTTTATTGAAAACCTTTGTACAATATTGTATCTGTGTTGTATATTTTTCATGTTAATACATTATAAGAATTAAATATAGAAGATTATTATCAATCTTATTTTATATTTAATCATTGTATAAATCATTATAAGTTTATATATATATTTTTTATTATCAGTTATTAGAGAAAGCTCACATGCAGCTGCAAACTTTTCTGGATGATCAGCTATATCGAGACCAGCACTTATTATATGTTGAAGTTATCAGGACATTTGCCAAAATTGGTCCAAATACAGAACCCAAGTTTAGAGATGAATGTATGCAATGCATTTCTTTTTAAAACTGATCTGCTATGTTTAATGAATATAAATAATACATATATTTCTTTTTCAATTATATATGCATACAATTTTAACTAAGCTATTGAATGTGATATTGTTATTATTATAGAGATATATAATTTACAGTAAATTATGTATAATTTTTCAACAATAAATAAATTTTTGTATGTATGAATTTTTTTTTTTTTAATTTACAGATATTACATAAATTCTGTTTTGATATGAAGAACATTTTTAGTTTTATATAAATCGGAATTAATTGATTAAAAATTTTTTTGTTTTATATTCAAATTATTAGTGAATGCAGGTATTTTATTGTTTAATACATTGTTTCAACTGATTATGAAATTAAATCAAATTAAGCATTTAAATTGTTTTTTAACAAATAATAATTACTAACACTAAAAGTTAATTAAATTATTTAAAAATATTTATTATTAATATTTTTTGCATGTTTTATGGTATATTATTATATATATATATATATATATATATATATTTTATCATACTATGTTTTATTTTAGTTGTTTTACCCAGACTGACTGCATTAGCTGCAGAAAATAACAGTACAACCAATGAAACCAAAAAAATGGACATTGCATTGGCTCTGTTGGAAGCATATACTGCAATGTCTTGTTGCTGTATCCTTTACTAAATATTTTATTAGCAAAAAATAATAATAAATTTATTTAATAAAGAGTGTGATTCAAAATAAAGTCTGTGAATTGTAAGAGTTTTCATTGGGATACAAATAACACTAATTTTAAC
Organism: Caerostris darwini; assembly: GCA_021605075.1. NCBI lineage: Eukaryota > Metazoa > Arthropoda > Arachnida > Araneae > Araneidae > Caerostris > Caerostris darwini. The sequence continues at coordinate 176,546 of BPLQ01012168.1, read as the reverse complement.
ATAAAAAATTATTACTTTTCTGGTAGTGATTGCGTGTTGTTCTCTGTCTGATGAATAAAAATTGTGTCATTGAAAGTTTCAATGTTTATACCATAGTTTTGCTTAATGTGTACAGTTATGAGTGAGCAGCTGATTGCCGAGGCTTTCCTACCCGGTTTGAGGTGCTTAAAATTAGACCTTGAAGTGATTGCTCAGGAATATGTGGATTCTGTGACTAACATCATTCAAGAATTTGAAGCAAAACTTGATCTTGGAAGATCCGTTGATAGGTGATTTATTTTGTTATAATCATCAAGTTATTTTTATTTTCATTACAAATTCTTAAAATACATGAATATTGATTTGTAATGCCACAAGTAAACTGTAAAATGTCTGCTTTTTGTAACTATAAACATAATCAATATTTAGATTATAATTTTGAAAATAGAAGCTCTAAAGCCGTTCATTCATAATTATTTTTATCTTAATTTTGATTTGATTAGAGAATTAAATTTATATAAATTTTAATTAAAATATATTTTTTCCTTTTGATATGTTAAAATATAATGAAGAATTGTTACAAAAATTTTATCCGTATTTTTATTTTATACTTTGAAATAAAATATTCAGGTACCATGATTGTGATTTTATTCTTGGTCAATGTCTGCTTAATTTTTCCCAATTATCATATCATTCTTACTCTTGCTATTTTTTTAAGTAATTAATTTTAAAGTAAAATTTGCAAGTTCCATTAGGATGTTTAATTTTATATTAATTGATTTTTCTTAGCAATTTTGTACATTTTCTTCATTTTAGGAAAATATTATATGTCTAAAATATTTTTTAATTAATTTATTAATTGATTTTTCCTAGCAATTTTGTACATTTTCTTCATTTTAGGAATATATTATATGTCTAAAATATTTTTTTTTATTGTGTATATAAAAAAATTCTATTAAAATATATATTAAGATATCTGATTTATTTTTCCATTTTAATCCATTTCAACAATAGCTTATACAACTTCTTATTTTATTATTTAAAAATAAGGCTTCTATTATTTAAAAATATTTCATGGTAGACTAATGCTAAAATACTTAAATGAAGAATATTTGTTATAGTATTTTGTAATGCAGTTTTGAAAAATATCACTCTTGCTTCTGATATCTTTATTTTAATTATGTGATTTATAATGTTTTTGCTTGCATGGAAAATTTTTTATAATTTCATTTTATTCTTTATAAACTGGCTATGAATAAAACTGATTATGCAAAGTTTAAAAATTGAATTAAAACTATATATATCGGTTTAAATTTTTATTTAATACATTTGATTTGTGCAAGGTACAAAGAATGCATTTTCTATTTTATTAAGAAAGCATGTTTATGTTTAAATATTACCTGAAAATGGACAATGTCTAATTGGTAATTCTTCAACTTCTTCTCATTTATGTAGCATTTTAAGAAAATCCAAAAAATATCCATGCAATCAGTTGTTATAGCACAAAACATATTGTCAAAAAGGTGTATTTCCAGCATATGAATGTAATGATGCACACACTCAGTGATTCATCCAGGTCTATAAAGGAAATGCATACATATGCTCAAATTTATGACCATTTCCCACTTAGACCCAATGTGTTTTGTTAAATATTTAGTATTTCAAGGAATTCATATTTTTCTTTATCATTCTCACTTTTTATTGCAGCTGAATATGTTGATTAAACCTGCATTTTCCTGTTTAGTAGTACTAAATATTCATCGAAATATTTAAGTTGACATAAACAACATAATCAATGAGTTGGCAAAAGAGAAAGGATGATTGAATTTTAATTTATAATTTATGTAATTTTTTTTAGAAATTAAATTTTGATTTGTATAATTCTTAATAATACTTAGTTTTAATGTTGTTTTAAGTATTTGGATCAAAATAGTGCAATATAAAAATTATTAATAAAATAATTAATATATGAATTTTTTTACTTCAAATGCCTTTATTATTTCATGACCTATTGAGCCTCTATAAATGGTTGTTACTCTTTGTTTTATAGAATCCCTAAAATTTTTGTTGTCCCATCCCAAAATAAAAACCTGGGTGAATTAACTGTAACTAATGGGTAATAATAATGATAACGAAATACAATAAAGCTAATTACATAAAACTTTAAAAAAATGTTTTATGAACAAGTTCTTTAACTGTTAATTATTTTCTTACAGTCGTCCTCGTACTCTGTCTGTTACATCTCCTGGAAGCATGGAAGAGATGAAAAACAGAGTAACAAAAATGTTCAGTGCACGGTCAGCCGCTGTGAGGCCTAATATTCCAAATTTATTCCAGCTTCGTAAGAAGTGATGAAAAGTTTTAATTCCACCAGAGTTATAAATGAACATTCCATTATTTGGGTAGTTAGTATATTTTTGAAAACAGAAGAAAAAGATTTATTTTTCAAAAATCTTTTTTTATTGTAACTCTAACTTATTTTTATTTTAGAAATTAGTGAGAGTTTATGAATCTTCAACAAATTTTTAATTTTCTTATTTCAATGTTTTCCCCGCTGTTTCTCATTTTTATTATTATTATTATTATTTATGTTTTATAATAGTTATATATTTTTGAGTTATACCTTATTGAATGTGATATGCTAAAATATTTGTATTAATTTATGTAAATGCATAGATATATGTAATCAGAAAACAATGCATTCTTCTATATATGGTTAAATTTCAAATGAAATTAATGTGTACAATATATATATGTATTTGTTCAATTTAAAACTTGAAACAACATCCTCAATATTTGTTTGCTGAATATTTAATTTATATTGAGTCATTAAACATATTTTTTATGTTGCTATAAAATATTTTTCAAATAAAAATTCTTGATAAAGTTTTTAAAAATTTATTCAATTTTCATGAAATTTTTTGAGGAAGAAAAGTTTTGATGAATTTATAGTTTTAATTATGTTAAATTTGTTTAATATTCTATGATAAGTTTATTTTTAGTCATATTTATTTTTTAAAGTTTGATTTTTAAAATATTTATTAATACAAAATTGATTCATTAAGAATATTTTGCCAGTTGCTGATACAATTTTGTACTGAATTAATAACTGCAAAATATCTGTCATCAAAACATTAAATTATGAAAGTAAATTTATTCACTATGTATTACTAATATACATAAAATAATATAATTAATTAAAATAAAATAAGTAGTTATTAATAAACAATTAAAATATATTAAATAATTTTAGTAATAATCATCAGTTATTTAAATTTTTATAATTTGTCCTTAATTGCAAAGATGTGTTAAGTTTCAAGGATATTCTGTTATTTTTACACTACTTAAGTTTTATATGTAAAAGTTAATTATTTATTTATATGTTTTTAAAAATAATGTCTTATAGAAATATATTTGATCTATTAAAGTAGAATTGTTTTTAGTATACAAATTTGTTTTTCCAAAAAAATCTTAAATGTTCTGTAATTTCTTTTGAAAATTTTTAATACTCATTTTCCAACTAGTTTCTAAAATTTATTTGAATTCTCATATATAATATGCATTTGTGATAATGTGTAACTATACCTAAATAGAACTTTTGGCTTTAAATCTAAATAATTTTCTTTATTGCTTTATTGTAATATTTAATTAATTAAATTATTCATATTAAAGTATTATTTATAAAATCTATGCGAGTAAGGTTTATTTTCAAACCTTTTGGATATTATTGTTATTGAGTAAAAAGAAATTTTGCTTAAAACTTTCTGCTACATTTGATCTGATTTGTTATATACGATCCTAAATAAGTATTGTAAATAATTATTATAAATTGATGGATTATAGGAAAAAAAATAAATGGCAGTGCTGTGATTTTTAGTGAAAGACATTTTAAAATGAAATTTTAACTACCAAATTCATGAAGTGAATTGAACCCTTTTAGCACTATTGTATAACATAATGTCTCTTTTAGTTCAGTGGAAGTACGTCGAAATATCTATTGAAAGACTAAGATGTATAAATTTCATGAGTTTTAAATATTTTTCAGTTCTTTTAAAAAACTATTAACCAAAGTGAAATAACAATATTTTAAATACTCATTTTTGAAGATAAGGGTATATTAAATGAACGTATTAATGGGAATGAATGTATTTTATTCTATTAATATGCTTATATCCTTATAAAATATTCAAATATTTCTGCAAAATATTGAGGCTCATTGTGAAATGCGTTGTTAGTTAGAGTACAGCTCAATCTCATTTTTTTTTCTTCTTTGTGTCGAAATTAAGTGATTATAAGGAATATTCAGCATGTAACATAATTCATACTTTTGGCAGCTATTGTTGTTTGATGGGTAATAAATGTTAGCGTTTTATAATTTTTTACCAAGTAACATAAATGTAAATAATATCCATTTTAAAAATATAAATTTGTTACATTTTTTATTTACAATTGAAATTTGTATTTATTATTTGCAATAATTTTGTTTATGTATTACATTAAATTGTAAAATTAGTAGGTTTTTTTATAATAGATTAAAAAAATAAATAATTAAAATATACTTTTTTTAAAAAAATGAATACTAATATTCTAAAAAAATGATCTTATTTTGAAATGTTTTTTTTTTTTAATTTGAGGCAAATAATAATTCACAATTAATGAAAATTAAGTAGTCCTATGTTAAAATAATTTATATAATTTTACATTTATTTGTAGTTTTATTTCATTCAAATTTTTGTATTAATTTCAGATGTTGAAACCTGAATTAATGTTATTAATTCTGTCTAATAATGTTTTCTTATTTTAAATCCTTGGAAGCCATAGAAGCTTTTTTCATAAATGCTTTGAATAAAATACTCGAAAATTGCTTGATTTTTTTTTATCAAAGCAGTTTTCATAAGAAATGATATCATGTGATAATTATAAAAATGATATCATGTTCTTATTCATTATTTAAAAATACTCTTTCTATGCATATATAAACATAATGAGTGTTTCATAAAAGTAAAATTTTCGTATAAATATGACAATCTCTGTTTTGTTCATGTATGAGGACTTTTCAGTTATCAGTTATCTCAGATTGTCATGTTAGAAGTGTTTTCATTTGCATTACTTAAATATATAATTATTTTTACTATAAAAATGTCTTCTTTAAGGTTTATTTATATTTAAATTAGTAGTATTTCTTTATTGTTTATAAAACATCTGTATTATTTAAAAATATTTTAAGTCTGTGTGTAGATTTTTTTTTGTAGCCTTTAATAAATACAGTCATGAAAGAAAGTATAACATCACAAAAATATGGCATAAAACTAAAAATGTATATCATATTTTTATGAAATTTAAGGTTATGCTATGTTATAAGAAAATTGCAACAAAAAATCATTTAAGTTTAGTTACCTTATATGAAATTCTATGAGAAGTTACCATACAGTTGAAGTTGGAAAAAGTATGGAGGCGATGTGATTTATTCTCTACTGAGCAATGTGAGAATCTCTTTTTTTTTATTACTTGTATTAATCAATGCTCATAATACCAGACAGATGTATGGGTCAATGTGGTTCCAGCAATTTTTAGATCCGACTTTCTATTGTACTGCCTCACATTTTTGTAAACATCTCATCCAGAATACTACAAAGCTTTTCCATTGTATTAAGGTCTGGACTTCGAGAAGGCCATTTAAGAGGTTTTATCTTGTTCGCCTTCATCCAATATTTTCTAGAGCACAAAATATGCTCAGATGTATTGTCTTGTTGAACTGTTCAATCTCCTGATGTAATCGGAGGAGCAAGCTTTCTGGTAGAATGTCCTGATATAATACGGAATTCATTTTGTTTTGACAAAAACTATTTCAGTTGCACCACCGGCTGCAAATTCGACTTTAACCATGACAGATCCTCCTCCAAATTGGTGTTCTTTATGCAGTATCATAAATTCTCAGATTTTCATTTAAGAAGTGTTTTCATTTGCATTACTTAAATATATAATTATTTTTACTATAAAAGTGTCTTCTTTAAGGTTTAGTTATATTTAAATTAGTAGTATTTCTTTATTGTTTATAAAACGTTTGTATTATATGTTTTGACAAAAACTATTTCAGTTTCACCACCGGCTGCAAATTCGACTTTAACCATGACAGATCCTCCTCCAAATTGGTGTTCTTTATGCAGATCACATCTGTAAAACTTAAATCCATCTGGCCCATCTAAATTAATTTTTTTTCCATCTAAAAACACCACATTCCAGTTGTGCCAGCCGTTAAATGCAAACATAAACTTTAATTAATATGCAGCTTAGAAAGTGGAAGTTTTCCTTCCAACTTCTTATACACAATATTAGGATTTCTATGCAATACATTTCTTATTGTTCGTTTGGGGCAGGGCAACTACATCACATCAACTTTCTAGGAAGATAGTTTTGGCTTGAAAGAAAACCTCAGTATCTGCTTCTCTTGATTCCAAGAAATTATCTTTGGCCTTATTGTACCCTGTTTAGTACTACAGGTATTAAGAAGAAAGCGGTTAATTACAGCCCTCAATCTTCCAATTTTTTATGCAAGTTCAGCACCACTGCAGCTAGCATATTTAAAATTTATTATTTTGCCTTGTTCCATTTCTGATGTGTAATCTTCTCTGTGTGGTATAAAATACACAAGAAAAAACACTTCTTTATCCAGAAAACTTTCGTTTGTTTCTAAAATTGGAGTACTGTGCTTTTAGGTTTATTTATTCTTTCAGATGATGTAATCAGCAGACAACTTTATACTTTTTTCCAAGCTGCCATTCTACCTTTTTGATAATTTTTACATAATCCAAACCAAAAATAACAGGATTTTTTTTTTTTACAAATGTATTTTAGTTTATTACGCAGTAGCATTAATTTTAAGTCGTAAAAAATTTTCATAGTTTGAAATTCTCAGTTGTTATCTATATTTGGTGATTTTTTTGCTTGGTGTGCTATGCTTTTTTTACCACGGCTGTATAAATGTATTTTTATTATTATAATAGATTTTGATAATTATTTATTTATTTTTCTGAACATGCCAGTGATTTTATTTTTATTATTATGAGTATTAAACTATTCCTTCGATATTGGAAAAAAAAAATATTTACTTATTTCTTAACAGTCAGAAGTCATTATTTAAAAATGTTTAATACACAGGTTTTAGTTTTATCCTGTTTTAAATTTTAATAAAAAGTTTTAATAAAATTAAAATTTTCTATAAAAAGTTCTGTCAAATTTCATTGTATATAATCTAAAACTATTTTTTTTCTTCTTTACATTGCTGTATATTATCTATATTATTATTCCTGTTAATTAAAACTCATAAAAACATTTTGTTTGTTTTGGCATTGTCTATTTATTATTATTATTTTATGACAATGATGACATGACTTCTATCAATATTATAAAAGGAACTCTAAAGGTATTTTTGTCAAATTTTTTAAATGTTTAAAAAAAGGAACTTGACTATATAACTCAGCACATGTTTTGCCAACTAACATTTCATAGGTTTGGGGCTTGTTGCATATATGAATGTGGGTTGTATTTTATTTTGTGTTGTATTTTGCATTAATCCTGCCTAGTAGTTGTATATTTTGTACATAAAAAGGTTTTTAACAAGGATTTATAAGACTGCTCCTTGCAAGAGTGATTTTGTAGAGATGTTATTTATTATAATGCAGATTGACTTATTGTGATTTAAATAAAATAAAATTCTTACACTTGGTGTTTTATTTTGCATGCTAAAATAATAATAAAAAAAATCTAGCAATTAAGACAATAAATAATTGTAATAAAAATCTCATGTAAATTTGTAAATAATTAGATATTTTTAGCTAATTATAACAGATATCACTGTGGATTTATTGACTGGTGATATATTAATATAAAGTCTAGCGTTTACATAAAGCTGTTTCAACCCTTGTGTCAACATGTGTGTGTGCCTAATTCTCAGTGTCCTTCAGTGTGGGACGTACATCCCACGATTAGTCTACTCATGAATGGAGGGAAAGGGGCAGCTACTGTTATGAGGGAGCACCCGTAGGTAGAAGTTTGATTTCTACTGCGTGTCGCTGACGAAAGAGATCAGTGCCTTTTGGGAGGTCTTTTAAGGGGAACTACCCCGCATTGCGTATCGTGTGGGTGAAAATCCAGAAAAACTCCCACCAGGTAGTTCGATTCACTAGGCTAGATGCTTAACACCATCGAGTAACCGCGTTTTTTGAAACAGTGTCTACAACAATGCTGGCAGGGGATTGAACCTCACCCTCAATGCTCGCCAGATGGCGTACGTTGCCACGAGTCGGGCGTGTAAACATGTTACTTGCCAAGTGTTTTAACAAAATTGTGAGGGAGGATTACAACTAGCATCTGTCATGGTAAGTTGAGTGTTTTAAAGGTTTGGTTTTGGAGATTAAATCTTTACTACACACTTATTAAACACCTGTGAATAATAATGGAAAAATTTAGAAAACTTAATTTTTTTTTTAACGATATTGCAATGATTAACATTTGTTTAAAAGATTGGAGTGACCAGTGGATATTTATAACTGCGAATTAAATTAGTTATTTGGCATGGATTAAAAAGCGGAAGTCATTTTAATAAGGAAGTGACAAAAATTCAATTTATTATAATGTTTAAATTAAAATATTTCAATATTTAAAATATATTACTTATTATACTTTAAGAAAATTTGAAAGACTGAGATTATTACTATTCGGTAATCTTTTGCAACGCCACTCTGTGACTTTTTTGGTATTTTTTTTCATTAAAAAGAATTATATTAGTGTTCAATATGCAGAATAAAAAGAATGTAAATGAAATGTTGACATAATAGCAGTTGGGATTTGGCGTTAAAAAAATCTTTTTTGCTAAACTACGACAAGTAATGGGTTGAGATTGTAAGTGAAGTGAAATAAAAACAGTACTAGAAATACGGGTTACCAAATTTGGCAACTTATCGCTCAGTTGACGCTACAAAAAGCGTCGCCAAATCTCTAAGGCCCCAATTTTGCTATTTGGCCGAAAAAGTTTAACTTTTATAAGAAATTTTTTCATATTCTACAATTTTAATAATAACATGAATTAGTTTTTTAACATTTGAAAAAATAGTGACTCAACGAAAATAACTATTATTGTTCTTTACAGCCATTTTTTTTTTCTATATTCAATGATTACAGTAAAAATAATTAGCACATAAATACTTCAGTAACTAATATTTATGTTTCATGTATTTTGTTTTAAAATGCGTTTTAGAATAGTGGTTTTCCTTTGTGTTTTCACCTTAATTTATCTTCCTTTGTTAAAATTGCCTTGGTGAGAAAATTAATTTATAAAAACTATTTCAAAATTCAATCGACATTAAAATACTTGGAAATAAATACCAGGGATATATTTATGCACTGAAGGAATTCAAATAAATTTATGAAAGGTTTTTGTGCAGTAAATGTCAAATCTTGAAAATTCTTAAAATCAAAGTTAATTTCTCATAATCTCTCAATGAAATTATTCTAATAATTTTTTAATTCCGTCATTTTTTTTATTTTTATTTTTATTTTTTTGAATCTGTTATTGCTGAAAACATTTTCATTTAAATTTCAAAACGATTTGGAGGGTGAAAAAATTTTTTTTCACTTTCAATAGAATTGTTTCATGTAAATTTTTGTAAAAGTTTTCGGTAAAATCGCAGAAGATGGACCATTGGAATTTGGCATCAAAATTTTCTGTCACCAAATAAAGGAAATAAAGGATTGCAAACATTAAATGATTTTGATGAATTTGCATCAGTTTCGAATTAAAAGAGTATGATTAGTGATTTTTGTAGAAATAGGGCTAAAATCGCAGAATAGCGGTTGTTGAGGTTTGGCATCAAAAATATTTTCATCAAAGTGCGCCAAGTAACGGGTTGTGATTGTAAGTGAAGAAACCCGGTTACAAATAATACAAGAAACCCGGTTTACCACATTTGGCGACTTATATCTCAGTTGGCGCTGCAAAAAGTCACCAAATCCCAACAGTCCCTATTTTATGACTTGACCAAGTTTTCAACATACGCAATTGATATCTTGAATGCTTAATTGAGTAAACAAAAAAAGAAAAATCGGCAAAACCGCAAAATAGGGGCCGCTGGGATTTGGCATCAAAATTTCATTTCGCCAGAGGGCGCCAAGAAAAGGGTTGCGATTGTAAGTGAAGTGGCAAATAGTATAAGAAATGCGGGTTACTACATATGGCGACTTATCGACACAAAAAGTCGCCAAATCCAAGCCAGCCCGATTTTGCGATTTGACCAAAAATTCAATCTGCTCGTTAATATGGCTTTATAATTTATTAAATCTGGAAAATCGGAACATATTACAACAAAAACCTATATTATACAATCAGAGAATGCTTATGATATTTAAAAATTCTAAACTGAAACTGAATTTGTTTAGTGTTCTTATATTTTTTAGAATTGGCTTTGAAACTTCGATGTTTATTAATAAATTTTATAATCACAGTAGAGTTGGATCAAGATGGAATTCGTAGACAGCAAGAGTTGGCACAGAATCTCGACTCCACCATCCCAAGCTGAAGCCCAAGACGAAAGTTAAGACATTGGTGGCAAAAAGGGCAAGCATCAAACCAGAAGTGGACACTATGAAATCTCCACGTCTCAGTCTTCTGTGCTTCTGTTTACGTTCTGCTTTTTTTTGTATTTTAATCGTTGGCTTTTTATCACTGGAGTTCGTCAACCACTTCGTGTTTTTGTGAACTTTTCGTTTGAATCCCACCAATGGGCAAGCATCGGTCGTCAGATTTCCAAAGGCAAAAGTAGTTTGTTGCTGTGTAAATACATTTTCTCTTACCTTCAAAAAGTCTGATACAGTTGGGAGTGGGTATTCTGTTAGCACCTCGAAAGAGGGCAGTCTTTGCAAAGCTGTAATACCTTCTACTGGTTGTTGATTTCGAGTTGTAGAATCTTTGGGTGCCTCGCAATTTTCCTCCTTTTCAATTTCGCCGGTCAGATCTTCCCAAGAATCATCTTTATCTTCATCTTCCAGATTTTCTGGTTTAGATTCTGTTAGAACTTCTTGCATGACTTTAAAAAAAAAAAAAGAATTCCTGTATTTTGAAATAAAATTTTAGTGATAATAAATTGACATCGCAGTTGGAAAATTATACTTCTAAAGGCTACTGCTCAATAGTAATTTAAGATGCTTTTTCAAAATTGTAATTGTTCCTGCAAATGATAGCCTTGCAAGAAAACAAAGTGATCACGTTAGAGCATGCTTAAATGTGTAATCAAAATCTGAGCCAGTCTCGATCCTAATAAAATTTCTAACTCTGAATATATAATTGTATGGCGTTTGTATAGTACTGCTCGTGATAATATTTAATAAACTCGGTAATTTGCTTACTGAGAATATCTAAGTGTGTTTAAAATTAGGCCGCTCAAAGGCCAGTGTGGTTAAGCCTATTTTTGACATTTTTTGATTTTTTAAAAATATTTTAATGGAATAAATAATGTTCTTTTAGTTCAGAGATGGCCAACCCGCGGACCGCCTTAAACCTTTTTCCGCCCCGTGAGATTTATCACACTTTTATAAAATATATTTATTTTAGAATGGCCAAAGTAGTGAAAAACAATATATTAAAAAAATACATCAAGTGTGCATCCATATATTCAAAAATGAACTGCCGAAATTATGAGAAAAAATTAACCTTGATTTTAAAGTAATATTCCTGCGAATATATGACAGATATTGCCTGTTTTATTTATGAGTTTACAGTTATGAGTTCGCAGAATAATTAAATTATAAACACCAATTACGATAAACACCAATTACAATTATGATTTTAACACAGTTACGATGTGCAACTACTCAAATTGAGATCGATTTGCAAAATCTAAGTGAAAGAATTGAGAAACAAATTTCACACTAGTAAAATAAATATTTTTTGAAGATTTCATTTATGTTTATATATTTTATATATTTCATTTTTAGTGTTATATATTTCTTTGCAATGTGAATTTAGTATCATTATTATTATATTGCCTATGTTTACATGTAAGAATATTAGTAAACACAAAAATAATAACCCATCATGTTTCAATTTTCCATTCCAAAAAAATATCTACTAGTGGGTCTAATGTGGGAATATATAGTTTTATATGCAGCCCGCGGAGTTATGATGCATTTCCAAAGTAACCCGTAAGATCATTTGGGTTGGCCACTCCTGTTTTAGTTATTGAATGATTTACTTTTTCTAGATCGGAATGCCTTTTATTAAAGTTTCTGAATATGTCCTACATAAACTCATGTTTGTGAAAATTGCAACACCACGAAGGAATCGTCATAATTTAATGAAATTTAATACACAGTTGAGTGGTAGTGGTACAAATAAATTATTAAATGTTCAAAGCAAGCAAGCAATAACAAGAGATCGGAATCAGGATTTTGTGTAGCCACCACGCGCCGCAATAAGTGCTGCTACACGACGAGGCATGGAGTCAAACAAATTTTGAATGTCTGCCTGAGAAAGAGCATTCCATATTGTTTGTATGCGCACCCAAAGTTCATCTGCAGAAGCAACAGGACGAGGATCACGAGCCAGACGCCGACCAACGAAATCCCACACATGTTCAATCGGCGACATATCCGGGGAATACGCAGGCCAAGGAAGAAGCTGTACCTGCCGCGTTGCAAAGAAGGATTGAACAGTCCTAGCGATATGAGAGCGGGCATTGTCCTGTTGAAATACAGCGCCTGGCAAGTTTGAAGGAAGGGAACAGCTTGGGGCAGTAGAACTTCACTGATGTACCGGTTGCTGTTCAGTTTGCCCACAATTCTTAGCAATTGAGATCGTCCATGATATGCTATGGCACCCCAGACCGTAACTCCGGGTGTTCGTCCACTGTGGCGTTCGATAATGCACACCGGAAGGTGGCGTTCACCGGCATAGCGTCTGACACGAATGCGGCCATCATGGTACCACAAATTAAAGCGGGATTCGCCAGAAAACACGACATGCTGCCAATCAGCACGCCAGTCTCTATGCTGAGTGGCCCATTGTAGCCGCAGGCGGCGATGGTTTAGCGTGAGAGGGATCCTGTATAAAGGAGTCCTTGCACGCAGTCCACGCTGCAGCAGACGTCTACGAATTGATGAAGCACACAATGAAACACATGTATCTATTGTCCATTGTGCTGCCAATTGTCTAGAGGAAGCTGTACGGTCCGTCAGCGCCATGCGGACCAGGTGTCTATCATCGCGAGCTGACGTCACATTTCGGGGTCCACTCCCGGATTTCCGAGTTGTCCGACATGCGTGCGTCCACTGCTTCCAAAGAAGCATCACTGTGCTGCTGTTACGCTGCACACGAGCGGCTACTGCACGATAAGACAATCCAGCTTCACGAAGGCCGATGATTCTCCCTCGTTCAAACTCTGTAAGTTGTTCAAATCTCGCTCTCTTTCGTCGAAGAGGCATAAGTAACGATTGAGCTAACGTTTACCACTAGCAGATAACCACCGATAACCATACACGCCTCGCTACAGCCGTCTATTTATTCGGATCCATCCGCCGTTCAGATGGCGCTGCTCAGCACACGCATGCGCTACGGATTTGAAATTCTAATCATTTGTATATCATGCGCTAATTTGCATTTCCAAAAAATTTCAGCTCACTCGCGTAAGTCTTTCATGGTGTTGCAATTTTCACAAACATGAGTTTAAATATTAATTTTCTCAATTTTTTTTCTGGACTTGCATTGGCTTCTGAGCAACTCGATTATAATTGAAATATTAATTTTAGGCTTAATGTTTACTGGAATACTTCGTCCCTTAAAGGAGGATTCCATCTTTTTTCGGATAGATTTGCAAACTGGAAAAACGTGATATTTGCCCAGGGTAGTTAAATAAGGTAAAAAGGAAAAAGAGATCAAAGGAAATGGAATGAAAAGCACTATTGAATGAAAGTTTAATTCGGGAAAAAATAAAAAGAGTTCCATTAAAATTCTTATGGGTCTTCTAACGTTAGTATCTGAAGAATACACTTCTATTTATTAAATTGCTGCGTTTGCAAGAAGATTTAATTTTTTTTTTGTCGCTCTACGATCATCTTTTGCTTATTTTAGGCTGATTAGACAGGGACCTACAGTTTAACGTGGATTCCGAACCACTGGCACATCCAAGCTATTGCCAGAATTCGCACCTGAAATCTAAATCATTAAGGTTAAAAATCCTTAATTTAAATCCTTAAGGTTAAAAATAGATTTTTGTTTATGCTATGAACTCAAGCTTAACATTTTAATCACTAAAACAAGCTTGTTTTTAGTTATTATTATTTTTTTTTAATTTCAGTCGAAGCGTTTTTATTTAATAATGATGGAAAAGATGGTGCCATAGACTTATTGACACCATTTTTATGATTATGATAAAGGATTTCTAAATCTTTATGATTAATGATTGTAAAATTAAATCCATTCATAAATAGTTTGGTATTATTGAACAAAAAGGTACATATTGTTTCCTTGCATATTTCATCATTTTTCCCTGCCCTAGAAATAGGATTTATTACGCAAGATAACCAATAATTTCTTTAAAAAATTTGTTCACACTTTAAGTTGTTTGTAATTAAGTTGTTAAGTTGTTTGTCTCATTCCAATTGCTGCATCTTTTTTTTTTCTCCTATCACGCAATATATTTCTGCAAACTCTACAACTTTTTGGTTTTTGTAGCACTAAAGTTATGTTGTGACTCGGCAGTGTCCTACTCATTGATGGAGGGAAAGGAAGCAGCTTCTGTTATGATGGACCACTCGTAGATAGAAGTCTGACTTAGCTCCAAGTCAAGCTAAAGTACATTAATATGAAAGGTGAAAAAGAAATAAAAGTAAAAATGTACTTCAGATTCTTTTTTTTTTTTTTTTTTTTTTCAAAATTGGATGATGAAAATTCAGCTAAATAATGTCCTTTCTTTTGTATTTTTTAAGGTTTTGTTGTTAAAATGTCCGGTTTAGCTTCCTGTTGCATGAAATATTTCCAGAGTTATTGGATGAATGCACCAGCAATAATATTGCATCATATTTACACCCCAAAGACATTGGTATCGTTTTTCTACTTCCCTAATATATAAAAAAAACAAAAAAAAACGCTGATCTATTAGTTCTCCAATAAGAATTTTAGGGGTATTAACTCAAGTTCTAGTGCGATGAAAAAATTGCCTTTTATGGAGTTCACCAATAATGATTTCAAAATGTTTTAGCGTCTCATTATATTTCCCACCCACGACCAGAGTAATCTTGGTCTACCGTATCGTAAATTAACCTTATTATTACCATTATTATAAATTCCATCGTAAATTATCAAGTTCTTTCAATTGTTATGTATTTACTATAATCTTTCACGAGAATTCGGAGCTCTTTCGATTACCATTTCTTCTAGTAAAAACAAAAAAGAAAAACTTTTTGCAAATCTATTTTTTTCCGCTCTAGCATGCGAAATTTCAAGGCTAAAAGAAAAACTTTCCTTTTCCCATTTCAAAGAAATGACACATCAGAGACTAATGATAATTTTTTGATAGGAAACTCTCAATCAGATTCATCTGATAACAATACTAATAACGGCAACTGTAGAAAACTCGCAGGAAGTAAATTGAATATCTAATACTATTTGTGAGAATCGCGACACAGCTCCGAATGAGATTAAAGCCGCTCTGGCTGATAAAGATTTTAATGTCGAGAAAGTAGTACAGCTGACCAGGACTAGGGATAAGCAGCCTCTCCCTATTTTTCAAATCACATTGCCACGATCGAATAAAAATCAAGAAATTTTTTAAGTAAATCGTCTCCTGTATTTAGCTGTTGTAGTTGAGAAATTCAACAAAAAGCCTGTTACACTTCAGTGTTTCAAGTGTAATTTTTTTCACCACAGTTCAAACAACTGTGGCTTTAAAGCCCGGTTTTTGAAGTGTGGTGAGGAACATTCACATAAGGACTGTAAACTATTTGATAAGCTTGAAATTCCAACTTGCATTAACTGCGGACAGTCGGGACACACAGCCGCCTGGAGAGGTTGCGCCAAGTTTCCCAAAATAAAAGTTAACTCCACCAAGTACGCCACATACCC
The DNA here is from genome assembly GCA_021605075.1 of Caerostris darwini. Classification (NCBI taxonomy): domain Eukaryota; kingdom Metazoa; phylum Arthropoda; class Arachnida; order Araneae; family Araneidae; genus Caerostris; species Caerostris darwini. The sequence continues at coordinate 160,456 of BPLQ01012168.1, read as the reverse complement.
AAAACACGTATCAGCCAGACAGGTGACACCAAACTTTTCCTATGCTTCGGCAACGAAAAATCAACCACCATCTCAACAACCAGCCACTACTGCCACCATCAACAATGACTTCTCCCAAAATCAATTGACTCACTTACGGAGCATCGCGGATCAAGCCCCCTTTATCCAAAATGCTTTGCTACTTATGAAAGAATTTGTATCCATTTTCTCGAAATTAAAAAACTCTGGAGAACTTCTCCAACAAATTAGAAACGCGGATAACAAGGTAGATAAATTGCAGGTCTTCATTAATGGCCTAGCAACTCAAACAACCCAAGTTTCCAAGTTCTAAGTTTTTATTTTTACTTTAAAATTATGCAATGCATTTTACATTTACTATGGGCCTTGAGCCAACTGACAATATTTTTATGTTGCAACTAGGAGGTTTGGTCGCTTCGCGACCAAGGTACTCCGTTCACCTACACCGATTCGACTATTTGTGAGATAGATGAAATATTGCTTTCGGATGTTACGATTCCGCCGGCAAAATTATTTTTATAACTGAAAGTGAAACGCCTAGAATCTACGATTCAAGAGTAGAGGTGAGGTATTGGAGAATGGATATTTTTGGCTTATTTTTTTACCAAGTTCGTAACTATTTGTAAGCCTCGTTTTTCCTCTTGTTTCACTCAAAAATATTTTGCAGAAATATTGCAAAATTTGAATTGGCATGATTTAGCATTTGACAAGCAGATGAAAAAGGGATTAAATTTCAAGTGAACATTTTACAACAAAAACTGGTTGCTTTCATGCATCTACTTTGTGAATCATGGAACAAGCTATAGGTAGTTTTAAGCAAGGAACTAAATTAAAATATGTTGTTGTCTTTACTACCTATGGCTTTATTAGAACTCAATCTTCACAAATTTTGCCACTTTCCGTCGAAACAAAAAGAATATATAAACAAATCAAAATTACTAAAGGAAAAGACCAGACATTTTAAACAAAAAAGACAAAAAGGCTTTAAAAGCAGTTCAAAACAATTTAAATGTTCTAAGGATAACAATAGCGAGTTTTTGCATACCGTACGTTAGACCGTCCGTTAGCTTTTTCTCCCTAGCGCGCATGCTCATAGGAAACTGCGCATGCGCGCTAGGGAGAAAAAGCTAACGGACGTCCTACGGTAACTAACGTACGGTATGCAAAAACTCTCTATTTAAAAAGCTAGAAGCACCCTAATAAAAGTCCGTTTGATCACGACTTGTTTTCTCTGGTCCTCCAGTAAAAAGTACACAAATGACCATTCTGTTATAAGGTAGAGCACAGTCCCGACCAAATAAGTAGATGGGCATTATTCATTTTCTTTGCTTTACATAAAACACAAATATCAGAGTTCAAAATCCCTATTTTGGCCAGATGTTCGGCCATGCAGTTGTGTCCAGTTCTTAATCTGAAATTGGCAACAGCCTCTTTGCGAGTGTTTCCACTCAATTTTTTCTAGTCATCCCTGTTTGTCTCCCAGACTTTTCCTTTGGTGTTAAGATAATAATTCATTAATATACGATGGCTTAGTTTTATCCTGTGTAGTTCTCTTAAAAGAGCTAAGAGTGATAGGTTATTGTCCAGGAACTTCTTTTGTTCTTTTGTCAAAAGACCTGCTCTTCCGTTTCCATTAATTCCAACATATGTTGGAATCCATTGGAAAATGATGTATTTACCATTTTCATTAAGGAACTTGATATCTTGATTTTTTTACTGTGATATTTGCCTATAGGATTGCCAGAACATCAATATCTCTCTGCACAAATCTTTTTAATTTCTTGAAACATAATTTCTTTAAAGCAAATTAAGTTGAACATACTGGTGAAAGCAGAACAGCATAGGCCAAACATATCAAAGTTAACAAAATATGTTTTGAGAATTATGATTTCACCAATTGATACATAGCTCGAGTTAGAATAATCAATTTTCTTACAATCTTTTTTCAAAATAATTGTTTTTGGACTCTTAAATAACATAACAATTCACCATTCATAGTTTAAATTAAAAGCAAAAGTATTCATTCTAAAGAAAAAAAAATGAGTAGCTATACGGAATGCGGTGTTGCTTCATTTGTGCAGTTCACCGCTGTTGTTGGCCTTATAAGTAAGTGTGCTAAATCTTTTAAAAATATATTAAACATCCATTTAGCAGCATTCTTTTTGCTCAATAAAAACAAATTAGTGATGAATATTTAAATTTATTTCATATATTTCTTGTTAATCTTTTTGTAAGCAATCATTTGTTCTTAAACTATTGACGCTGTTAAAACTTTACAATTGGCTAACTTTTTTCGGCAAAATCGCAGAATAGGGGCCGTTGGGATTTAGCATCAAAAATTGTTTTGGTACTTACGTATTAACGCCATCGCAGTTACAGATTTGGCGGTTTTTAAGTGGCGCCAATCTACACTTAAAATTTTCGTGACAAATCATAAAATATATATATTTTTTTTGTTCTAAGGCAGCTGTCACTTAGACAGCTTGGTCTTGTATGCCTTAAGGCAAGCGCTGCACAGATGTTACTTACTTTGCATTACCCAGGGGGCGCGTGTAACTTGAAGATAAGCCACGGACGCGGAGTAACAATGCCCCAAATATTAAAATATATAAAGCACTTTATTTAAAATCAAAACATTTTCAAAATTCAAAACACTTTATTTAAAAACAAAGTAGTCAATCGGATTTCGGTAGAAAATGGGCCGGTATAGAGTTTAACACAGATTCAAAACAGTCTCTATTTTGGCGCATTGGCAGCTCTTTATTGACGCAACTTCTGCTGCGGTGGTGTTAATACGTAAGTACCATTGTTTTCGCCAAAGTGCGCCAAAAAAGGGTTGCGATTGTAAGTAAAGATAATTGCAAACAGTACAAGAAATCTGGGTTACCACATTTAATAACCTATCGCTCAGTTGGCGCCACAAAAAAAAAACTCCAAATCCCAACGTCCCCTAATTTTCGATTTGGCCCCTTTTTCTTGTAATAACTTAGAATTAACATTCATTATTCATATTAATTTTCCTTAACTTTTATTTTTTAGGCTGCGTGATTCTGTATATTCGAAGATATTTCGACAAGGTAAAGCAAAGTTATTTATTTTATTACTAAACTTTCCAATAATCTCTTATGAATTAATTAACTTAATTTAACCCTTAATTAACGCAGGCGACCTCTAAGAAAATTCATTAATTGAATTAATTAAATAACATATCTAATAAAATTCTTTATTTTCATGACTTCCTAGGAATTTCCCAATTCAAATAACATTTTTAATATATATTCAAACGAATAAAAACAAATATTGGTATTCGACTTAAAGCCAAAAATAGCATCGCTGGATCGCAAAATAGGAGCCTTCGAGATTTGGCGAATTTTTATGGCGCTAACTGAGAGATAAGTCGACAAATATCGTAACCCGCATTTCTTGTAAATCTGCAATTCACTTCACTTGCAATCGCAACCTTTTTCGGAAAGACACTTTGGCGGAAAGAATTTTTGACGCCAAATCACAGCGGATCATATTCTGCGATTTTGCCAGGCTGTATTATAAACAATTTTAATAAAAATTTAAATTTTATGTAAGAAAAATAACATGATTCATTACTATTGCGGCCCAATTGCAAAATAAGGGACGTTGGGATTTTATAACTTTTTTTTTGGAGCCAGTTGGGCGATGAATTGCCATATAAGTGCCAGGTTTCTTATACTGTTTGCAATTCACTTCACTTACAATCACAACTCATTACTTGGCGCACTTTGATGAAAATATTTTTTGATGACAAATCCAAACGGCGCCTATTCTGCTATTTTAGCCCTATTTCTAACCCCCCCCAAAAAAAAAAAATCACTAATTAAAATCTTTTAATTCGAAACTGATGCAAATTCCTAAAAATCTTTTAATGTGTTTTGAAAAAAAAAAAAAAAATCGTCAGGCAGTATTTCTAAAGTTAAGTCTAGATAGGCGTTATGACTAAGCTATTAAGTCCGATATCAGAATATAAATCTTCAAACATAATTTTGTGTTTCATTTTTAGAAGTATTTATCAGATACTTTTATTGCCTGCCTTTAAGCAAATACGTTTTTCTGTTAGTGAGGGTCCAGTGTGGGCCAATTTTCAAAACATCGCCAATTATAATGCAAGGTCTCACGATATTTTTCGAAATTTCTGATAAATCTTAGATATATTTGTGCAGATTTTGCATGATACCTCGCCAAAGCCAAGTACCATTTATCATGACCACTAAATTGAAATGACCATGTTTTTAATTAGTAAGAATTTTCGATGGCTCACATAAAGCCAATTAGTTGTTCCAGTTGTCTTTCATTGAAATTTTAGAGTGAATTTATATTTTTTTAAATGCGAACTAACACAATTAAAAATTATACAAAACAGATGAGAGATTGAGAGATGAGAGATTAATATTTTCATCAACTTTTTATTTTACCAAGCCCGGACCACGTGTATCTTTTGCTGGTGAAGATGTAACGACTCTGGGAAAAGATTTCTCGCCGTCTGAAATAGCCGCCATTTTAAGATTCAAAGAATATCTTCTGCAATTAAACAATTTGGCACAAAAAGTAAGTTGCTTTAAAAAAAATCTTAAGTTTTATAGGGTTGAATATATTTTTTATATTTTTGTGGCGATCTAAAAGCAGATAAGAATTAGGTTTTTAAAACTCAATTTTGTTATTTGTCAGGTTTTCTTGTACCCCATGGCGGGCCAAGGCCGTCTGCCTACTGGCAGATTTCGAGACAGGAGAGATGGTTTATTTTTACGGGCTATGATTGTCAGCACTACACCCAACGCTCTACAGTCATATTAGACCAGAGGCCTCAATAGCCGAGTGTCCAGCTCTCTGGCGCTCGGTGCCACAGGTTTCGGGTTCGAGTCCAGGCGGTACCATAGATGTTTGCAGTGGTTTGGAATCCACTTTAAACCGTAGGTCCTGGTCTCATATGACTGTAAGAGCGTCACGAAGCCCAGTCAGACTTCTCTCACCCACATCATTCCCAAATTGTGTAGGGGCAACTCAGCTCTAGGCACATTGATGTGGTGTGGTATAGTAGTAATAGTCATATTAGATCGGGACTTACGGTTTAAAGTGGATTTCGAATCACTACAAACATCCATGGCACCTCCGGGACTCGAGCCAGAAACTTGTGTCACCGAGAGCCAGAGAGCTAGTCACTCGGTCATCAGGCCCCATCGTAAATATATTAGTAATTCTGAAATATTACCGAATCGAGTAATCTCATTCAAACAACATAATTGGTGACAACACATATACTATACATACTATACATGTACTAATGCTCTTGTTAATGCATATCAATAGCATTAACAAAAATTATCAGCCCCATGATGGGCCAAGACCCTCTACATACTAGCAGATTTTGAGACAGGAGAGATGATTTTTTACGGGGTAGTGATGTCAGCCCTACTCTCTACAGTCATATTTTATCGGAGCCTACGATTTAAAATGGATTCCGAACGAATGTTTCCACTACAAACATCCAGGGCACCTCCGGTACTCCAGCCCGAAACCTGTTCACCAGCTCCAGTGACCTAGTCACTCGCCCATCAGGCTCCATCTTAAATATACTAGTAATTCTGAAATATTATCGATTGAAGTAATCTCATTCAAATAAAGATCAAAGAATCGTCTTTACAACATAATTAGTGGTCACAATGCATACAACAACACATGTACTATGCATGCTAATGCTCTTCTGAATGCATATCAGTAGCATAAACAAGAACATTAATATGCATAGAAGTAACATTCAGCAATATTAAATTTTTACATACATTACATACCATGATATGCTACATGAATTCAACACAAAACCTTTCTGTATGTGTAAGCATTTAAATCATTTGCAACAGTTAAAGATGCTTCATAAAAGATCGAAACTAAAAGATATTTTGTAGAAAACTATAGATTTAACTTAAGAATATAAAGCTTATTACTTCCATTATCAGTGGTTTTTTTTCTTTCTTTTTTTGTGGCAATTATAAATCTAACAAATTTGAATGTCTCCAAATACAATTTCTCTGCAAGAAAAACTAAAAACACTTAAGCTGTGTCATAAAAATCATTATTTCAGACATCTCTGGAAAAGATTCGCTTTTTTGAAGCCGACAAAAAAGACAGTTTCACGTTCGATGATGGCGCCTTCACACAAATGACCAAGAAATACGCTTCCGTGAAGGATCTGCTAAATGGAGAACTGGAGAGAAAACGGTACAAGACGGATCACCAGTTCGAAGAAGCCCACGAGCAGATAAACGATCTGCGAAAAGAGATCGTCTCGTTCAAGGAGAGCTTCGAAAAATATTTCCCTGCAGAAGACCAGAATCGAATGTTTTTGGAAGATGCACCTTGGAAAGTTGAGCAGACGACTCAAACGAACGAGGAGGAACATTACCAGAGAGAGAGGATGGACATTTTTACATTGGAGGTAATTTTTTCAATTCCTTTTATTAGGTCACACTCTCCCTATATATATCTAGTTCAAATTCTCAATCGTTAATGAAATACTTTTTATTCATCCACTACAAGTTCAAATAAATTTTTTTAAACTTGTAGTGGATGACACTGGATGTTAATGCAGTTTCTTCAAATATAATTCATTCATTAAATTTAATTAATTAATTTTAGTTTTTTTTTAAATTTAAGTTGCATATATCTACTAATAGATGGCGCGAGATGTAAGAGCAAAATTTCAACTTTATTTGTAAAGGACTTTTCTGCAATATAGTAAAAAAACAGTAGGAACTGACTTTAAAAATTTTTTTTGTATATTACTTGTTAATTTCAATTTATTTAGGTACAAAAGATTTAAAAAAAAAATATGTGTAAATCTTTTGCTTTGGATTTGCGGTTCTTAGTTCGCTTTTATCTTTTTACTTTGCTATTGTAACACATGGGTATATTGGAAATCAATCCAATACAATAAGGAGCACACACAAACAAGGAACAAGCAGAGCAAAACATACATGCAGCAAGACATCAATCGGCAATAAGTCTGTCTCACATACCACAAAAAGTCATAGGGAAAGAGAGTAAATAAAGGCGGTACACTCTTTATTTTAGTCCATGAGGCTCGGCCTCCCTATACAACCGCAAGACCTCTCCCTGGCGTTGAAGCCTCCCTGTTCAGTCCTGGACATTTCAAAAGATGTTCTGAATTCATTATTTCAGCTCTACATATTGGGAAAGTGTCCGAGGCGTGGACACCTATCCTGTTTAGGTTTCCCCCAAAACAATCGTGTCCGGTTTTTAATCGAAAGTTGGCAACTCCCTCTTTTCGTGGTCTAGTGTTAAAGATTTTCCAGCTGTCTTGAATACTGTGCCACTTTTTTACCTTCAGATTTAGTTATGAGATTATCTTTCAGTTTCTTAAAAATTTCCCTATGAATATATATCTTGAAAGTCTTTTTACTTTGTAACTGAACACATTGGAAATAATCGATTTACGATGGATTTTAATTACAAAATGTGTTCCCCAGATAGCTGCATTGACACAAGAGTCACAAGTAAACCAAAAAAGTATGGGGGTTTCTCCCGACATAATTCTCACAAAGATTTAATTTTGACACATTACATACATCCCAATTGTTAAAGAGGCAATATTCAGACACCTTCTAGAGCAGGGGTGGCCAACCCGAATGATCTTGCGGACCACTTGATCTTGCGGAAAATGCATAATTCCGTGGGCAGCATATAAAATTATATATCCCCCTATTAGATTTAGACCTACAATAGACATTTTTTTGGAGTGAAAAATTGAAACATAATGAGTTATTATTACTGTGTTTACTGTTATTCTTATATGTAAACATAGATAATATAAAAATAATGATTCGAAATTCACACTGTAAAGAAATGTATAACACTTAAAATGAAATATAAAAGTATATGAATATAAATAAAATAAAATCACTAAAATTATTATTTTAAAATCAAAGTTAATTTTTTCTCATAATTTCAACAGTTAATAGTTTCAACAGTTAATTAACAGCCTCCATAAATATATGGATGCACAAATAATTTATTTTTTATGCATTGGTTTTCACTAGTTTGGCCATTATAAAATAAATATATTTTGTAAAAGTGTGATAAATCTCACTGACCGGAAAAATATTCAATGCGGGCCGCGGGTTGGCCATCCCTGTTCTACGGGAAGGACGGAATTTAAGTTGAATGCGACATTCAGACACCTTGAAGAGGAGGAAGGACGGAATTTAAGTTGAATGCGACATTCAGACATTGATATCCATCCGTCTATCCATCAATCCATCCATAAAATACATCCACCTTCAAGAGGATGGATGGATTTTAAATTGAATGCGATGTTGGATTTTAAGTTGTGACAATTTAACTGAATGTTAGGATTCTGACTGATGTAGTTTACAAGGACTAACAACTTAAGGCTAAAAGTGCAGCAAATCAGAAGTCTTTTTGGCCATATGATGCATTCAACTTAGATTTAACTCATCTTCTTGACTGTAAGTCACAACAAGACGCATTTTTAAACAATAAGAAATCTGAATCTCTTAATACTTTAAGCCACTAGTTCCCCATAGGGGGCGCAGTGCACCTTCTACGGCGAAATGGAACTTTAAGATATATATATAATTCAAAAGTAATTTTGTTAATGAAAATTTTAAAAAAATATTTCATTAATATGCCATACATTTATATCACTCTCAATTACAGTATAAGAAAATAAGTTTCCAATCAGAAAGTACTTCAGGGCTTTTTTTAAAAATATTTAAATAAATATGTAAACTTTTAAAATTGGGCCAAATGATAATAACTGTGTTTTTTTTCCAAGGTATTCAATAACGAAAATGTTAGCATCATGTTGACTGCCATCAAAGATTGTATGAACACAATAGTCCACGAATCTGAATCGAATTTGAAAAACACAACCGAAGAAATTTCAAAATTTCTCAAAAATAACCACAACATAACGAAGAGCCAACTGGAATCTACTGTCATGGAATATTTAAACAGGTACGAGCAATACAGAATCTCGGCCTGCGAATCACTGTTATTCCAGACTGCAAACATCGAGAAACAACTACTAGACTTATTCCTGTTCCTGGAAAGACAACTAGTCGACGTGCAAGCCGTGGACGAAACCCTGAGATTTTTCAACAGGAAGTTTGTCCATTTCGAGCAGAAGTGCGACAAGAGGTGGGAAGATTCTTGCAACCAGTATCTCGTGACTTGCCACCGCGTGCAGGACACTCAGGACAGCATGGATCGCAGTTCTTGCAGGATGTCCAATGTCTCCTTATACCTCAACCAGCATTCTGAAGAACTGGTAAACTTGCTGAAAGACTTCGGAGTTCTGGACCAGACTGTCAAAGTCGTCATGGCATCTGGAGAACTGGAAGCCCAAAGGAAAGAACAAGTGGAAGAAGCTTGTCTCTTGATGGAAGAACTGGAACAAAGGGTGTTCAAGATAGAAGATGTCTACAGATTCAACATACGATGTATTCTTGAACTGATAGAGAAGCCTGGCAAGAGATTGGAATCTCTGCTCCAGTACATCGAGGAGTTGGGTGTTCTGAGCGATTTCGTGAAGAACATAACAAAGTCGTACGAAAATATAATTTCTTTGCCGTCAACTAGTATCTCCCCATCAGAAAATAACACTACCACCCAGTTATGTTCTCTCGAAGAAACGAAAGACACTGATTCTTGTAGAGATGAAGATGATTCTTGTCAAGATGGAGACGGAACATCTCAAATTTCTTTTTGGACTGATAATTCTATGACCCTGCAGACTCAAAACAGAACTGACAAAGATGTTTCACCCAAAATAATAATATCGATGCTTAACAAAGCTATCAAGAAAACAGCTTCAGAAATGTCTAAAGGTTTCCATGTCCCGTCACTTAAAAAACTCTCGAAAGATCAAATTACAGAAAATTATACTCCTTCACAATCTGAAGTAAGAAAACAGAATTTTTTTTTTTTCGGTATTCAGCATTTTAATTTATTGTATTAATTCAATTCTATCAATTATTAATTAAGGTTTTCATTTTTTTTTTATGCAGCAAATCAATGGACAATGTTTCTGAAATAAGAAGTAAAATAAGTAATTGTACGCATAATATGAAATTATTATATAAATTAATTATAGCTATGAAATTACAAAATTATAAATTTACATTATCTCTAATGGACAAAAAATATTGTTTTAATTACATTTAAATTAATTAAATATGTAGTGTTGTCCGTTCGAGCAGGCCCCACGTTGGTTGATTGCCCCAGATTGAGTGTGGTCGGTTGTGCAGCTGTATTGTAACTGGGTGTGGTTGAACCTTGAGACAGGTTTGAGAACACACAGCTTTATTTACACGCGCACAAACACCACATACACATATAATTAAAACATACAATATTTAACAAGTTTAAAAACATGTAGGCCAACTGTTACACAGTGTTGCGTTGAATATATTTTCCTCTCGGGATGAGAGATTAAAAACTAAACGTTTCTCAGCCGGAACACCGGTTGCGCTGTCCTTCCTCTCGGATGAGAGTCTCGAGGCCTACTGATCATTTCTGCTGAACGCCACAGGGGGCGCTCTTGCAGTAAGTAAGTGGAAACACGGTTACAAATACAAATTGCACAGAAATCTTATTAATATGTAGTACATTGGTTCTATTAAAAGGAAACAATAATTTTAGTCTTAAAACCCATAAAATAAGAATTACTTCTTCTCCTTAAAAGCTAATTGGTACTTCTTTTCCTTAAAAGGTAATTGGTATATCTTTCTTTCGTTATCTTCCTATGAAGATTATATCATAAATGTAGACTTCGGCCGCTTGCAATAGATTCATCCCGACCGAGCCCACAGTTTTTGTAGACTTAGGCCGCTTGCAAAAGACGCATCCGCCGAAACCCCAATTTATGTAGATTTACACCGGTTTCAACTGATGCATCCCGTCCGAACCTACAGTTTTGTTAGACTTCTCTACCAGTCTAACAGTGGTTGTACTTTTGCAGTGGGTGTCTAGGGGTGTATTTCCAAACACATCAACGAAGCGTTGGTTTTCTCTCAACAACACATATTTAATGAATATATTTACATTAATTGTTAATCATTCACAACCATTTTCTACCGCTGCTTGACGCAGCGCGTTGCAGTTTCGCCATCTCCCAGCGTTCTTCTCTCGCGCCCAACTACGGGGTTTCTTCCCTTCTTCCAGGGCCAGAGTTCAAGGTCCAATACTGCCACTACATGGCAAAAGGTTGGTGTGAAAGACACATAGTCCGTGATGTGTTTCCATCTGGTACTTAGCAGGTAAACAAATCCTACATTAATGTCCAAAAAATTATTTCAAATCATAGAAGACAACAGTCATTGAAATTCTTTTTTTTAAAGCAACAGTAATTAGTTTTACAATTCAGTTGTTTAAGAATATATTTGCTTAAATTAAAATTGGTTTAAATATCCTTTTTGTCCAAATGAATTACAATTAGCAATTAACTAAAATTTAAATATTTTTCACTTATTTCAATTGAAACAAACTCTTGAAATTAACTCTGAGATTTGCAATTAAGATAAATACATGTCTCAGGAAACAAAGGTGACGAATTTTAGAAATATTTTACTAAAAGTCAATGTTTGTGGATCAATTAAATTTGGATTTGAAAACTATTATTCAAATTTGCTGTCTCTTCTTTCAGGTGAATAACCCCACCACCTGGAGTCTGCTGAGTTCTGCGACCAATCTGAACGACATCAACAGCGACTGTCTCATTCCCAGGTCTGACCAATCGTCATCGTGTGACGACGAGCGCTAAATGGCAAACATGAATGGATAAAATAGTTCCAATTATTAAAATTCATTTTTTTTTTTTTTACTGTCTTATTTTATTAGAATTATTTTGGTTGATTTCGAAACGAATTTACTGAAAAAAGTTTCAGGTCAGTCTTCTTTTTTTAGAGTTTATATGAGATCAACTTGCCTGCTTAAATTGTCATTTTCCGCATAAATGAATTTGGTCTGCAGCTGATGGCTATTTTATTATTAAGTTATAAAAACTACAATGTGTAGGTTTGCAATGTGTAGGTTTTACAATGTGTAGGTTTGCAAATAAAATATATAGTGTGTAGGTTTTGCAACTGGATCGTAATTGGGTGTGGTTGGCTTGAAATACTTAAGGCACAGGTTGGACAACTCGCAGCTTTATTGATACACGCACAAATCACAATATTTAACACATTTAAAGACATAATTATAGATTCGACTAAGAATTCTACTTCTAAGCCGAAAACCCGATACTCAGGTTCGCGGAGGAAGCGCGTAATATATTTTCTCTCCGGATGAGAGTCTGTAGGTCAACTATTACGCAGGTTGCATTAAATATATTTCCTCTCGTTATGAGAGACAGATCAACTAAACGTTTCTCAACGGCAGTGCATGTTGTACGTCCTTTTGGGCTAGAGTCTCGAAGCAACAATATTTACAATATTTGTTGTTGTTGTTGTTTGTTGTTTCTTATCCCACTTGGCTGGCCAAGCCCACGAGCCCATATGGACTCATGGTTGAAGGGGAAGGAAGCAGTTTCTGTTGTGATGGAGCACCCCGTAGGTAGAAGCCTGACTTTTGCTCCGTGACGCTCTTACAGTCATAGAAGACCAGGACCTACGGCTTAAAGTGGATTCCGAACCACTACAAACATCCATGGCACAGCCGGGATTCGAACCCGAAACCTGTGACACCGAGCGCCAGAGCGCTAGACACTCGGCCATTCAGGTCCCAAATTTGCCAACGGCACGCGGTGTTCCCAGGTGGTCACCCACCCAAGTACTGACCGCGCCCAATGATGCTCCACTTCGGTGATCTAACGAGAACCGGTATATTCAGCATGGTATGGCCGTTGGATTGATTGGCTACAATATTTGTACAATACGAGAGCAACAATATAATATTTGTAATGTACAATATTTTTTTTTCTAATTTCTAATTTCTTTTTAAATATAAAAATACAAATCATGAAGCAATTTATTCTGTATATGAGTATTTCTACTATCTGAATTAATACATCGAAAGTAACGAACTATACAATAATATATTTCACTATTATTAAAACAAACATTCATATTATATAAACAGTGAAAAATATTTCTGCATAAAATTTGATTAATTTTATAGATACAACTTCTTTAAAAACAACAACAAAAAAAAAATATTTGATTCAAAAGTCATAACGCAAATTCAATGTGATTATGTTTTACGAGAGGTAAATTCAATGTACTAAATCTGAAAAAAAAAAAAACCACGTGAATTAAACATGCAAATCTAACACATCCTTTCTAATTTATAATAGAAAATAATGACAGATGCAGTTTAGAAAAGATGGAAATTTGGCGTCGCCAAAATCAGTTGGCGTCGCCAATGACAATTTGGCATTGTCTTACCATCTAAATACGGTAAGGCAGATTTCTCTCCTCCTATAATTTACCCCGAAGACAGGCTTAAGTTTTTTTTTTTTTTTTTTTCCTTTTTTTTAAACTTGTTTTGCTTACAATGGCCTGATGTGGGATAAGGCAATGGAAAATACCCCCTCCCCCCAAAAAAATTTCCCCTACAATTTGTAGGTAATTGAACTAGATCCCGTAGTAACTCTCATATTTTCTCACCCGATCTCTGAATTTTCCCTAGATTCGTATTTCTTTTCCCCATTATATTTATACCTACTCTGAAAGCTTCAATATTAGCAATAACTTCTTTTAACTACTTCTAGGATTTTTTTGTAACTTATTTCCCTTCTTTTAAATACCTTTCACAATTTTCTTTGTCTATCTTAATTTATTTAATTCTTAAAAAAATCTAGAATTAATAAATTGTTTTTTTACTGTAAAACAAACTTTTCTTCCTATTTTTTTTTTTTTCTATTTAAACTCGTTAAGTAATGAGCAAATATACACCCACTCACCCAATGTAATTCCATCTACCAAGTAAATTAAGATCAAGATAGTAATGAATATGCTTCAATAAACTTCAAACCGATGTTCTTTTTTTAAATTCTGATTTAGTTGGTATTAATCATTGCTGCTTTTTTTTTTTTTTTTTATCTTGTATGCTTACTGGTAACTTCCGCGTAATGTCTGGAAATAATGATTTTGCACTTCGAGAAAGGAATCTAGGCGTTATAAGATAGATTTATTTAAGGAACGATTTTTGCACCTAGACAAGTTCATAAAAAAAAAAAAATTCTATAATTTAAAAAAAAAATAAATTCGTTTTTCTTAAAAATCTGTTCACTATCGTAGTTTCTTCATTTAAAAATGTTTCATAAATAAAAAAAACGTTTTTTTTTTTTTGTTTTTTTCTTTAAAATTTGTGGCATGAAATTGGCGAAATCGGCGTTACAGATTTACCTTTCAACTGGAGATATGACAGATACTACTGTGGCCAAAAAATAAGACCAATTATTATTTTTTTTTCAAAAACACATTATTTATTCTTCCAAATTTATTTCATCGCCTTCAGAGTAATCCCCTCCGGACACAATGCACTTATGCCAATTTTTTTTCCGATCCTCAAAGTCATCGGCAGAGATGGCCTTCAAAGCTCGCGGTGATTCAAGTTGAATCTCTTCAATCGACTCAAAACGGTGTCCTCGGAGTGGTCTTTTAAGTTTAGGGAATAGAAAAACGATATAGGTTTGTGGAACGATATAGGTTTCATTTTTGGCGAAACGTTCATGAAGAATCCATGCAGTGTGAGCTGGCGCATTCAGTGTTTTCGGTACCAATCGAGATTTGAGCGTTTGAGGCCCAAAATGGAATTGACAAATCCTTTTGAAATTCCAACATCATAAGCAAGGTCTCTAATTATATATCGACGGTTTGCAAGCATCATATCTTTAATTTTTTGGACGTGAGCTTCGTCGGTTGAGGTGGAGGGTCGACCAGAGGATCCTCGTCTTCAACGCGTTCTCTGCCTTCTTTGGACTGTTTATATAACTTGTAAGCATTTCTTTCCGATATAGGAATGCTCACAGAATGCCTTCTGAGACATTCTATACGTTTTCGCAAACAAAATTGAATGCAAGTCCTTTGCTCAATGAATTCAGACATTTCAAAAATCGCCGGAATCCGTTTTAGCGTCTCACAAAGCCGAGCGTAACTCAAACACTAGTGAATGTTTTGACTTGAAATTTCACACAGATGTCAAGGACAGTGCCAGCAGCCTAAAAAAGAAAAGCAAATTGAAATTCCATAAGCCCCGGAAAATTTAAATTGAAAATTTGTCTTACTTCTTGGACACAGTAGTAGTTTGTTTCAAATTGTCGTCCAAATATTCCGCCAAAATTTCTTTGATCCCTATAGTGTAGTGTTACCGAAACTAACATGGATTTACCATTCGTCAGAAAATGATTCAATTATTTCCATGTATCTCATGACGGTCAGTTGCGTAGCCGATTCTTCTGTTGATTTTGGATGATTTATTACTACTTCCACCCGTTCATCGGAAGTATTAATTCTACTGTGTCCAAAAAATAGGAGCAAGTTTCAATTTAAATTTCCCGGGCATATGGTATTTTAATTTTTTTTTCTTTTTTAAGTTGCTGGCACAGTCCTTCACATCTGTGGGAAATTTGACGTCAAAATATGGATTAGTGTTTCAATTACGCTTGGTTTTGTGAGATGCTAAAACTGATTCCGGCGTTTTTTTGAAATGTCTGAATTAATTGAGCAAAGAACAACTTGCATTCGATTTTGTTTGCGTAAACGTATAGAAATATTGCAGAAGGCATTCGGTGAGCATTCCTATATCGGAACGAAATGTTTAGAAGTAGTATAAACAGTTCAAAGAAGACAGAGAAAGCGTGGAAGATGAAGAGCTCTCTGGTCGATCCTCAACCTCAACCAACGTAGCTTACTTCCGAAAAATTAAAGATTTGGTGCTTGCAAACCGTCGATTTACAATTAGACATTGTTGTTGACGTTGGTATTTCAAAATTAAATTTTAAAAAGTGTTTCGGGCCTCAAACGCGTCAAATCTCGATTGGTACCGAAAACACTGAATGCGCCAGCTCACACTGCATTGATTCTTCGTAACTTTTTCTCCAAAAATGAAACCCATATCGTTCCACAACCACCATATTCACCTGATTTAATATCGTGCTACTTCTGGCTATTCCCTAAACTCAAAAGACCACTCCGGTGACACCGTTTTGAATCGATTGAAGAGACATTTCAAAAATCGCCGGAATTAGTTTTAGCGTTTCACAAAGCCAAGCTAACTCAAACACTAATGAATATTTTGACGTGAAATTTCCCACAGATGTCAAGGACAGTGCTAACAACCTAAAAAAGAGAAAAAAAAAATTGAAATACCAGATGCCCGGGAAATTTAAATTGAAAACTGGTCTAGTATGTGCAGTTATTATGTTATATCATGTAGATATGATATCATGTCTTCGATACGTGTAGGTCCTTTGCAATCGTCAGTCCTTTGGAGAGACAAAGAAATAAAGTGTGGATAACTGCTGTCATACATCTTGGAACATACAAGTAGGATTTGTAATATAACCATCCTCTCTATACCAATAGTAATCGAAATTTTCTGCGATCTACGTGAAATTGAATCTATTTCTTTGCAGAACATAATTGAATGCCATATTTCTTTCCTCAAACAATGAACAACGTGATATGGAAACTGGAAGTATGCACAGTAATGTTTTAAAAACGCAAACGCAGCTTAATAATCTGACCATCAGACACTTTGTTGCATCAGTGCCTGTTGTAAATTGGAACTGCATGGTGATATTGTAGGTGTCAGCCAAAAATATAATGCAAGTCACTATTTTGCAGTTTTGATGCAATATATTCAATATCAATATATATTATTATTTTACGTAATTGGAGTGGATGTATATAACTCAAAATATTAAGTTAAGAATTTGAAGTTTGAGCATTGATTTTTTTCTTACAAACTGCAAAAATTTATGTTTAACAAAAACAAGTAATATAAAAAAAAAATTTTAAAGTCAATTCCTACTTTTTTTGCACTCTATTGCAGAAAGTCCTTTATAAATAATTTTCATTCATTTTTTTTGAAGTTTATCTGGCGCTATCTATTGGTAGATTCATGCAACTTAAAGCTAAAAAAAACTAAAATTAATTAATTAAATTTAATTAATGAGTTAATATTTGAAGAAACTGTATTAACATCCAGTGTCATCCACTACAAGTTCAAAAAAATGTATTCGAACTTGAGTGGATGAATAAAAAGTATTTCATGAACGATTGAAAATTTTAACAAGATATATATAGGGAGAGTGTGAGCTAATAGAAAGAATTGAAAAAAAAAAAAAATAATTGTTAAAATTCAAGTTAAATATCTGGTAGGCATGGATTAAAACGTACAAAAATTGTACACATAAAGTTATACATACATGTTTGAATTTTGAACTTGATTGTTAAATGGATTATGATATAAACCTTCAAAATTATTTTTAAAAAGTCATAATTCTTGTTTATTAATAAGATGTTTATTATTTGTTTATATAAACATATAAGTATTTATTGTACAAATGGATTAAAAATATTGAAAGGAAATTTGACTCTTAGACCATTTTGAAATGGTTTGGTTGAGAGATTAACCACCAAAAAGAATTATGTTTTAAATTAAATGTTGAACTCATTAAATTAATTATTTTGAAAAAAATAATTCTAAAAAATATACATTTTGAATTCAACGCTTTGTTATAAAATAAATTATTAAAATTTTGAACATCTATGTTTAAATTTTAATAGTTTTTTTAAAAAATCACTTTGATGAAAAAATGTTGTATTGTAAATGGTAATAATTTTATTATTTCAAAAAGATTATTTTAGAATAAACATTTAGTTTGTTTATAGTTCCATAGATGGCGCTGTCCTCAATAAACGATAATAATTCAATAAAATTATTCAATTTATTCTATCAGCACACTTTTACTTGATAAAAAAAATAATGAAAAAAATTTTGTTTTGAAATGTTTATTATTTTTTTATTTATTCATGATACAATGAAATTTGTTGCAACATTTTCAGGGAAATATTTTTAGAAAAGAAGTATTTTGGAAGGAATTGTAATTTAATGTTATACAACTTTTAACCAGATCATATTTAAATCAATTTGTAAATTTTGAATACTCATGAAATACACGTGTATTTTATGAGTATTTAAAATTTACATCATTTTCATTAAATTTACATGTTTATAAATCCACAATTAACCAATTTAAGAGGTAAGTAATTGAAATAAAAAAAAACAAGCCTTGATTAAGCAATAATTGTTAAATTCAGGGTTAAAAAAGAATGTCCTAATTTATATATAAAGTTATCCAATGTTTTTCTTTACAACTGAATTATTTTAAATGAATTAATGAAAAGTATTTATTACTGTAACATTGTTAAATAATATTTCTTAAAGAAGTTTTTCAAATGTGTATTATTATTATTATTTTTTTCATTTCTTATTGTTGCGTCTACGACGTCAGTTAATGGTTGGCATTTCTAATATGACAGACAAGCAGATAATACTGTACTATAAAAAAAGACTAGAAGAGATAGAAATGAGGTATCTTTACAGAGCCACTTCAACAATGAATTTCATGTGAGATTCCTTGTTGGCTCGCAATACGTCCAAGCGATACATGATTTCATATATATAGTATAGACAAGTATTTGACGGTATATAGAATTAATAGCAATTGTAACATACTGCTTCAATTCCTGCAGATTAATACGAGTTGCCCAATAAATTGTTTTCTTCTATCAATACATGAAAAAATTTCTATAGAGTTTAACACAGAAAGTATCCATTTAGAATTCCACAACTCTTCATGCTTGTGGCATAAAACAAAGTTGTCTGTTGTTGTGTGCGTTGCATCTAATAATCAGTGTCCTGCAGTGCGGGACGGACACCCGATGAGTAGTCTTCTCATGGATGAAGGGAAAGGGAGCAGCTTCTGTCGTGATGGAACACCCGTAGGTAGTAGTCTAACTTGGCTCTGAGTCGCTGAAGAAGAAGGCCAGTGTCTTCCAGTAGAATTTTAAGGGGAACTACCCCACATTTGACAATCGTATGGGAGGGAACACTGAAAACTCCCAATAGGCATCCTGACTAATGAAGCAAGATGCTGAATATTCCTAATGCCATCGAGTCTCCTCGTTTTTTGAAACAGTATTTACAACGAAGTAATCAGTTGACTGAATCTCAGCCTTAATGACGAACAGCAGCGCACATTGCCACTGAGCCACGAGTCGGGCGAAAAATAAAGTATCACTTACATTAGGAAAAACATATAGTCAATCTCTTATAATTATTAAATACTCTGCCCACAAATTCATTTACTCTATTAATTTCCTATTTTCATAAGTTATTTTAAGAAATATACATATATATATATATATATATATATATATATAACTGAGGTGGAACATTCAATATTTTCTTTTTCTTCCTATGTATCGAAACGAATAAGTAATGAGAATACCCGGTTGCGAGTAATTAGAGTGGTTAAAAAAAAAAACTATAAAACTATAAGAACTGGACTAACAAAATTTAAGAAGCAATTAGTTCAATAAAAAAATTATCTTGAATAAATTTTCTGGGCATGTTTTATTTTATTAGCAAAAACCTTGTGATACTGGGTAAAAAAAGAAATACGACATTGTATGACCTAATAGTATACCGAAATAGTATGAATTATAAAAGAGCAACTTATTTTTTTCTAATGATTTGCTTTATTTAATTCAATCTATTGTGTTTTACTTCTACTGAGTTTTATTTTGAAACAGATTTTACAAACACATATTTTTTTTAAGGTTAACGCATTCCTCAACATTGGATGAAAAAAAAAAATCCACAAAACTCCCAAAAACCATATTACATGATGCATCAACATAACCCCATCCTTGTTTAAAAAACAAACAACTTTCCTCTGAACAATGTAACTATCCCATTATGAGCCTCTCCTTCCAAACAAACATGCTCATTACTATCATCGATAGGAAGGAGAAAAAATGGTTGCCTAATCTTTGCCCATATTGGGGCTGTCAGGGTTTTTTGACATCAAGGTGTAAGGGCGAAGGAAATGTCAAAAATAATGGCCAATTTTTGCAGCCAAGGTCAGATCTCCATTCATCTGCTAATGGCGGGCGACGACGCAAGCGGAGATGCAAAGGAAATTGTGAAAGCCCTTTCTCAATGTCCAGACCTCATCTTGTGGATGCAGTTGGCAACCTGTTCTAGGAAAAAATATCATTATTCTATGGAATGTTATGATGCAGTAGGATTGCTTTGTATTGCTTATACTGAAGTTATTAATTTATTAATCAGAATTAAATACTCAAATTGGATAACCTTACTTCTATAATTTTTGTTTTTGTTTTATGTTTTCTAAGAAGTTCTGTCATCTGCTTATTTAAGCTAGCCAGTCTGAAAAATTATTGATCATCCTGTTGACTATCCTATTTGATTAATATTACCAACCATGAAGCGGCCTGATGGCCAATTGACTAGCGCTCTGGCCTTTGGTGCTTCAGGTTCGGAATCCTGGAGGTGGCATGGATGTTTGTGAGTGGTTCGGAATCCACGTTAAACTGTAGGTCCCGGTCTAATTAGCCTAAGTGTGCATAAAATGACGGTAGAGCGGCAAACCAAACAAAATATCAATCATGCTTACATTACCAACCATGCAACCATATTTGGTGCTATTTGGGTTGAATTGCCAATCTGTTCTAACTGTAATTTTAGCGGAAATAAACAGAAAAAAATAATATGTGCTTTTATGAAACAATGTTCTCAACAATTTGAAAATATTTTCTGGTATTAAAACTCCAACATTCTGACAATATTAAATACATTTTTCTTCTTCAATTATCAAGTTGCATAAAATTCGCAATTTTCATTTATGAGACTTCAATAATATTTCTTCATATTAGTCTCGAGACACATTTTTGCGATGACTTTCTTTAAAGAAGAAAGAAGATTTTCCAATTCTGCACTAATATCAAAATATTAATTTTAAAACTTTTAAAAATATTAATGCATTTATATAAATGTATTCGAAATCCAAGAGGATTTCCCAAATAAACAAAATCGCATGAAGCTTTTTATTTGATTTTATCAACATTTCTAATGAATTTATAGAGTTGGGGGGCGGGGGGTAGGCAACGTCAAAGAAAAGACCAGTACATCCAAGAACTTCGGAATTCAAATGGATATTACTGTTATAATGAAAGAGATCGAAATCATACTATTAAAAGTGTTTTGGTCTATATAATGCACACAGCACAGGAAATGAAGAATCGGAGAGAGAGTTCCTATGCATAATTTTAAGGCAGCGAATAATTATAAAAATAATTATTATTAGAAAATGTGAGATTTGCCATAAATGAACCTTCTAATTAAAGATTGGAAAATCGGAAAAAGCAAAATGGATGTTATTGCATATATATTACAGAAATGTTGAAAAAATAGCCTGTTTTTAAGAATTCTGAATGGCAACATTGATTAAAACGAGTGTAAGTAATACTACCCAGCAAAAAGAAAACAAATCGTTTCGGAATTTGCAAGTAGGCAGACGGCCTTGGTGCACCATAGGGATGTTGCACCATTGAAGAAGAGTATACTTATGACACTTATATGACTTTAAAGCGTTGGCCCGGTCTTATATGACTGTAAGACGTAGGGCTGACAACCTTACATCTTAAAAAGTCAGCGTCGCGGAGTCAAGTCGGACTTCTACCTACGGGTGCTCCATCACAACAGAAGTTGCCCCTCCCCTTTTCCCTCCTTCCGTGAGACCACACGGGTTTTGATGTTGCTGGCTGTTGGTCTAGATGTTGCTGTCAACCAAGTGGTACAAGAAACAACTTATTATGTTCAGAGATTTTAACGCTAAAAGACGTTACCGAACGAAGACCTGAAGTGACCACCTACTTCGTTACATTTAGTTGCCAATGAAATGTTAAATTTTTTATTGCTATTCTTACTGGCCTTCAAGACAGGAGTTTAAGAAAGTTTATCTCGGTGTATGAGAAGTTTACATATGAATGGCGATTATATGAAAAAAAAAAAGATACGGATATACTTAAAGGATTACTTTGAAGGCGATGAAATAAATTTGGAAGAATAAATAAAAAGTTTTTGAAAAAAAAGTAATTGGTCTTACTTTTTTGGCACAATATTATGTGGAGTCATTAATGAAAATTTGTATCTATTCCTTTGTATAACCAACTGTCCTTTTTTTTTGCAATTTACCTCACATAAATGGGACAATTAATACAATGCAATAAATAATATATGTATGATGACAAAAAGAAGGATTATTTTTTCATGTTTTGCTATAGAAAGAGAGTACGTGACAGTATTATGGAATGAGCGCCTGTTTAAATACAAAGCTGCACCATTCAGTTATTTGCGTGCCATTTAGTTTCACGCACCTGGACTTCATGTTTGCGCCCTCTCTGAGATGAAAAATAGTGAAAGTCAGCTAATATGAACAACAATTTAAATAGCATTAAATTCTATTTTTTACACATGATATTGGAAAATATATTTACAGCTAAAATTTAAAACATCTTATGTTAACTTGCATTTTATAGTGTTTTCTCTATAATTTGTTATAAATTTCCATTTAGAATGCCATTTTTGTTTATTTATTTTTAACTATAAGGTATTTTGCAATTGCAATCGTGTATTTAAAAGGCTGTACTATACATCAAATTTTACAATGCACTGAGAAAGAAAAAACATGAAATTATTTTTCTTTTTCTGCTTAGAGAAATCTACGTTAAACTGCAGGTTCCGGCCTAATTAGATCAAAGTGTGCACAACATTACTGTAGAGCGACAAATCAATCAACTTTCTGCTTAGAATTGTATTTTCCCTTAAGGATTGATTTTAGTACCACAGGCTTCAGGTTCGAATCCTGGTGGTGGCATGGATGTTTGTTAGCAGTTCGGAATCCGCGTTAAACTGTAGGTCCCGGTCTAATGAGCCCAAAGTGCGCACAGAATGACCGTAGAGGGACAAACCAATTTGTTAATTTGCGAACAAGTCAATCAATTTTAATAGTTAAATGGATATATGAAGCAGAAATTAATGCTTTAGATCAATTATGAGTAATTTAGTGATACTAATCTGGTTTCCAAAAAATTAGGGGGAAAATCAGAAAAATTGACGATATGGACAAAAATGAGTAAATTTTCATAAAAGTTAAGTAGCAAAAATTATAGCTGCATCAGAATATAATATGTAAATGAATAGAAATTCTAATTAATATCATTTGAATGATATTAATGTGGCCGAAAACCGGTCTTAAAATTTGCAATTTCTACAAATAAAAGCTACGTAACGAAATTTCAAGATAACCATGTTTTAGTTATGAATAGTCAATATCTGATGAATTACTTAATAGCTTTTATTTGTAGAATTACGTTGGCCAGAAATAATAGGAGATGGCTAAAGTCAGTACTACGTAGAAAGACAATCGTATTCCTTCTATGATTCACAGGCTAAAGGGGCAGCTTCTGTTGTGATGGAGCACCCGTACGCAGAAGTCTGACTTGGCTCCGTGACGCTGAAGAAGAAGGGCAGGAAGAAGAGGAAGGAATCATTCTTATGCCTTCCGGGAGGTCTTTTAGGGGTAATTACCCCGCATGTGGGTATAGTATGGGAGAACATCCACAAAACTCCCACCAGGTAATCCGACTCACGAGGCAAGATGCTGAACATCCCAAAAGCCATCGATACTCTTCGTTTTTTGAAACAGTATTTACAACAAAGCCCTCAGCCCTCATGCTCACCAACGGCACACGCTGCCACTGGGCCACGAATCGGGCTCGTATACATTAATGGTATACATAAGAGAAAGATTCTTATGCATTGATGGTATAAGTGAAAGGCTCGTATGCTTTAATGGTATGCATATATGAAAGATTCCCTTACATTGATGATATAAGTGAAAAGCTCGTATACATTAAGGGTATGCATAAATGTAGGGCACTAGGCTCATTCATATATGAAAAAAAAACGTATATTCGTATATGAGCGCTATCACGAAGGTTTCGTATATCGCAATTTGTTAAATGAATATTTTAAAATCACTTTGTTACTCCATATTACTAATTTTTTATTTATTAATTCAGACCGGCTTTGAGCGAAGTAATTAGTCTAATAGAGAAAGCACCACGGCAGGCATTAATATTTTTCATTGCAAATTCTCTGCCAGCTTGCAGCTAATTACTTCTATTCCCACCGTGACAATTTTCCATCTATAACAAACGCAATTGCCCAGAAAATTAAAAATAAAAGATCCTAAATTAAATTGCCCACTGAAATATAAAGAGGCAAATCAGATGTCATCTAAAATTTAGTGAAATAATAGAACTGCATGCAATAAAAGTAATTTTTAAACGAAATATTCTAATGCTTTTAACACTAGTTATTTTAAAATTTATTTGCTTCTCTAATTCATATAACACTGATAAAGATTGATAACAACACTAATGTGCACTAAGCTATTGACACTACCATACACAGAATTAAAAATAATTTTACTATTAAAAATAATTTTTAATTTATATGACGCTCAGATACTTTCTAAAGTAGAACGCAAATATAAAATTAATTTAGCATAGCTTGAAACCAGAATTGAAAATCATTCTTATATATCCTTCTTCTTCTACAATAGAACAACTGCCCCATGGCGGGCCACGGTCGTCTGGCAGATTTCGGACAGAAGATGGTTTCATTTTTACAGGGTAGGATTGTCAGCCGTACGTCTAACGCTCTACTGTCATATTAGACCGGAATCTACGGTTTAAAGGGGATTCTGAACCACTATAAACATCCATGGCACTGTTGGGACTCAAACCCGAGTGCCAGAGTGCTAGTCACTAGGTCATCAGGCACCATTCTTATATATACATAATTAAAATAAAATACCTTAAAATAAGCAATTAAATTTTTTAAATCTTGGCGCCTATCTAATAATCTAGATTGCAAAAGATCAAAGGTTCGATTCCAGCTGATAACGTGCTCTATAGTCGCTTTATTTTTAAATAAGGATTCTTGCTAGCAAATGTGATGGACCGTCTATTATTAATAATAAGATTTGATGGATGTTTTTTCAGGGCTTTTCTACAATATACAAATAAGGGTACCATAACAAGTTACATAAAAAAATATAATACTCCAAAATAGCATTAAAAATTCAATTAGAAGCCCCTTCCCCCTCCTCTCGTCCCAAACAACAACATTGACAACATTGATACATCGAAGTAGTGTTTACATAGCCCAACTTGTGGTTCAGTGACAACGGGGCCGCTGGTGAGCATTAGGGCTAAGGTTCCATCCGATGGTGGCTTTCTTATAGACACTGTTTCAAAAAACAAGGAGACTCGACGACGTTTGGGATGTTCAGCATCTTGCCTGGTGAGTTTCCGTTTTCCGGGTTTTCTCCCTATGATACGCAAATGCGAGTTTGTCTCCCTAAAAGTCTTTCTGGAAAGCACTGTCCTCCTTCTTCAGCTACTTGGAGCCAAGTTAAGACTTCTACCTACAGTTGCACCATCGCAACAGAAGCTGCCCCCTTTCTCTCCATCCATGAGTAGATCACTCCTGGGATATCAGTCTCGCACTGTAGGATACTGAGGATTAGACACAGTGTTAACAATCTCATAAGCTTAAGAGTAGCTTGATAACCGATTGGCTAGCTCTCAGGCCTTTGGTACCAGATTCGAATCCTGTAGGTAGCATGGATGTTTATTAGTGATTTGGAATCCACGTTAAATTGTAGGTCCCTGTCTAATTAGCCCAAAGTGTGCACAAAATGACTGTAGAGCGACAAACCAAACTACAGGCTTATGCACCCATGTAGAAAAAGTTTTTCACCCATATTTCCCGTAACAAGATTACTTTTTTCCAATTAAAATAAAAAAATTTAATGAAAAATAATGATTTTAACAAATTTTATTAAAATACAGTTTTGATTTAAACAAAAGGAAATCAATTAAGAAGAAGAATTGATCAAAATTATGTCCATTATTCGATTAAAAAAATATTAAGCGTGCTCAGTAAATCAATTTCTTCATATTTACCTAAGAATAATTGCAACAAATCTAAATTCATAAATTTACAATAAAAACGAAATATGATTAAATAAATCACAAATAAACCTAATAGAGAAATATTATTATTTTATTGTCATTCCTAATAAAAACAACGACTACGCTCAAAAATAACTATTCAAGCTTTCAATTAAACCAGCGAAAAACTACTTTTAACTTTTCTGTAGAGGAAAAGAGCGTTTCGTATGTTTTGAGTAACGTTTTCTGTTCTTGTTGTCAGCGAAGGAGGTTCCAAGAAATCGCACACTTGTATTTCTTCCTGCTCTTTCTAGAAAAACCCTGTCACGAAATTTAAATTTAGATTCTTGAATGAGTAAGTTAACAGATTTAACCCGAAGCAGCAGCGGTAAGTAGTAACGTGTTTAACGTTACGGCTGAGTTAACTAAAACTGTTATTGAGTAGATGAGCTGATAGTTATATTTAAATGTATTTTAGATTTTATTTCGTACATTACTCGCTCTATATATGGCGTGAATGTTTTGTTTTGTTTCCTTTTCTAATGAAGAGGGGAAATTTGTTGTGAAATAAAATGTAAGGGTTTAATATGGTGTGATGGTGATAATGTGTGATAGCATCAAAACTGTGATAGTAAATTCATCACAGTGATTTTCGTTGAATCACTGTGATGTTTCGTCATTGATTTTTATAAAGTCCTCAAATCTCTATCTGTTTACAGCTGTAACTGCTTCTTGATATTCTTTTAAAAAATAAACAATAATAATGATTATTTTTTGTTAAATTTGTCTTTTTAGTATTAAAAAAATTCTTAAACGGGAAACATATTAGAGCCGAATATTTTTATGTGAAAAAGAAAACTACATCTATAATTTAGTATAATTACTTTTTCATTGGCGCAACATCCTCTTTGTGGGCCAAGGTCGTCTGCCTACTGGAAAATTTCGAGACAGGAGATGTTTTACTTTTTACGGGATAGGGTTGTCAGCCCGTAAAAAGCCCCCAATGCTCTACAGTCATATTAGATCAGGACATACGGTTTAAAATGGATTCCAAACCACTATAAACATTCATGGCACCGCAGGGACTCGGACTTTGCGGTGCCATGGGATAATCTAATAGGGATAATATAACCAAACTAACTATTAATATAACCAAACGGATATATTAATAGTTAAGCGAGTAATCAGTATGAGCAATACAGTACAGGGTATTATATAATATATATATATATATATAAACATTATATATTATATATATTATATTATATATAAAGGACCTAATGGTTGAGTGACCGCTCTGGCGCACGACAGGCGGTGCCACGGATGGTGGTAGTAGTTCGGAATTCACTTTCAACCGTAGGTCCCAGCCTAATATGACTATAGAGGCATTGAGCGTAGGGCTGACAACCTTGCCCCATTAAAAGAAAAGATCCCCTGTCTCGAAATCTGTCAATAGTCAGATGGCCTTAGCCCACTATGGGACCATTGCGCCAATGACGAAGTACTATATATATAACACCCGTACTCTCTCTCTCTCTCTCTCTATATATATATATATATATGCATATATATATATATATATATGTGTGTGTGTGTGTGTGTATATATAGTATCATCTATTATTCAATTACTACTTTTTTCCGTTTTTTCAAAAAGAATCAACAATAAGTATAAGGTGAAATTCGATTTTCCAGGTAGTTGATTGAATTCCATTTGAAAAACCAAAATTTTTTGTCAGTTATGAATAAAGTATTCCAAAGTATATTTTATATTATTTTTATAACATAAACAAAATTCTCTCAATAATACTGTTTTATGACATTAAACCTAAAATATGTTGGTATTTCCATTCAACAACGATTTGCGAATCCTATTATCAGAAAGATGATGAAAAAAAAAAAAAAAACGTGCTTTAATTTACGTATTTCGTTGCATTCTTTATAGATGAGTCAAAATCTTTTTTTTTATGCAAATTGAAAAATAAAAATAGATCTTTTTCTTTTTTGCGATTTCTATTCACACAAATTCAAGTTAAAGTGAGAAAAAAAAATCAGTATTTCAAGAAATTTTTGATGATTTGCTAGAATTTCCTTCTCGCTTCGATTTTTAAAAAAAAAAAATTCTAATTTCCACGAATTGCATACGTGGAATCAATAGTTATTATTTTTTGTTCGTAAATTTTTAGGAAGTTATAAGTAAATAAAATAAAATTGGTATTTTTATCTCTTTTGTGTATCATCAATTTATGAATGAAACAAAATAAATAAAACTCAATTTCTAGACATTAATGTTAAAAGAAACTTCTAGGTTTTTATACTTCCCATTTGTTTTACAAGGGGATATTGATATTCTGTTAAAATTCCATTCTCAGAATGCTTGTAACTTACAATTTTAAGAATACATCTCTATCACACAAAGCAGACTCAAAGAAAGCATGAATAAATTTATAGTTTAATTTAAAGCACTAATTTTAATAAGTATTTTTTAATTTTTAAGCAAATTTATAAAATTATAATATTTGTTTTTTCATTCTGATGCTACTGGCAAACACTTAGACAATTGTCTTCAATGCCTTAGACAATTGTCTTCAATGCCTTAAGGCAAGCGCCACACCGACGTTACTCACTTCGCTCTACCGAGGAGGCGCGTGGAGCTTGAAAATAAGCTACGGACGCAGAGTAACACTATCCCTACAACACTCTACGATCATATTAGATTAGGCTCTACAGTTTAAAGCGGATTCCGGACCACTACAAAGATCCATGGCACCACCGGGACTCGAACCCAAAACCTGTGATACCGAACGCCAGAGCGCTAGCCACTCAGCCATTCAGTCCCCAGATTATGATATGTGTAAGGTAAACATGTCGGTTAAAAATTGTTCTCTACTTGACCTTTTGTAAGTTTCTATTTTTTTAATGCTTTCATTAGTGGGGTTTTGTCATAAAAATCCATAAATTCGCATAAATCTGTTTAATTATTTAAAATTACATTGCATATGTAATTAAATAAATTAAAACCAAATTTTTAAATGTAGAAAACTTAATTGCGTATTAAAAAACACACGTTTCTCATTTAAACGTATATATTTAAATACTATTTACGTAATTAGTAATATTACAAGTTGCCGTGCCAATAATAGTTGCCGTGCCAAATAAATATTATTTAAATAAACCTAATACTTATTTAAATATTAATTCAATAAAAAGTGTTGTTGTTGTTGTTGTCAGTGTCCTGCAGTGGGAGAGGACACCCTACGAGTAGTCTACTCATGGATGGAGGGAAAGGAGGCAGCTTCTGTTGTGATGGAGCACTCTTAGTTAGAAGTCTGTCTTGGCTCCGTGACGCTGAAGAAGGAGGGCAGTGCCTTCCGGGAGGACCTTTAGGGAGAACTACCCCGCTTTTCCTTATCGTATTGGAGAAAACTCGGAAAACTCCTACAGGGTAGTCCGACTAACGATGCAAGAGGCTGGACATCTCAAAGGGCCATCGAAGCTCCTAGTTTTTTCAAAACAGTATTTACAACAAAGCCGCTAGTGGATTGAACCTCAGCTCTAATTTCTAGCCACGAGTCGGGTTCAATAAAACGTAAACGAAAAATGTAATGGTGCTACCTATAAATAATAAACAATATGCAATTATTGTTTTCAAATGACGGGCACTTTGAGGTTGTAAAATACTACAATGGGAGATATGCAATATATTCAACGTTCCCAAGGTGTAGTACGGCTTGCATGCTACATTAAACCTACATTTTGGCACGGCAACTTAGGAATGTTGCATTTTTAGACTTTAATTTAAATTTAAATTTAATTTTTAACTCAGAATTTTGGCCCAGCAACTTATTACAAGAGTGGACCTCGGAAGCTTTGCACCATACTCAACCATCTGTTAAAGTACAACTGGTACACTTTCCGGTCTATGAATTTATTATATGCAACCTTGGCACAGCCATTTGAACCAAGCTCCTTTAATTTAGTAAACCCATTACGCTATCCAGGCCCATAACATTAAATAAGTTAATATAAGATATTAATTCTTAATTAAGATTAATTCGTTTTGTTTTATGGTAATCATAATTGTGGAATTCTTCTACTTTTTCATTGGCGCAACAGCCTCTTGGTAGGCCAAGGCCGTCTGCCTACTGGCAGATTTCGAAACATTTGATGCTTTCTTTTCATGGGGAAGGGTTGTTAGTCCTAAGCTCTATAGTCATATTAAACCGAAACCTACAGAGGGAAGTGGATTCCGAACCCTTACAAACATGCATGGCACCGACGGGACTTGAGCCCGAAACCTGTGCCGCCGGGCACCAGAGCTCTAGCTAATCGGCTAACATAAAATTTTGCGCCAATTTCTCTATTTTATGAATTTCTTTTTTATGCGTATATTGTAATAATAATTGGATACTTTTCTTGATTTTGAACAGTTTTTCTCCCAGTATGTGAAAGTTAATAAAACAATGACATTCATGAATTGCTCTACTATAAATTATGCTGCATAAAAAGATTTAAAAATCGCATTCGCTGTTAAAAATTCATTCAGTGAAAAAGTGTTAAAAAAACGATGAGTAGATTGCTATCTGTGAAGCTTTTTTATTTCCACTCAGTTTGTAAACGCGGGATTAGTCATGTACTGATAATGATACTTATCATTTCGCATCTCAAGAAAATGATGTAAGATATGTTAATCCCTTTTTTTTCCTGTTTCTTATTATTTACTGTTGATAACAAACTGTTCTGAGGCGGAAAAACCTTTTTGGGTGCTGGTTTTTTTTTATTTTCGATTGCTGGTCATTTTGACATGAGTCATTCGCCACTAGAACGTCAGTGATATACTATATGTTTTAATTTTTTTTCCCATATTAAAAGTTAAAAAGATTAGCTTTTTGTTATTTATTTTAACTTAATTTTTTTTTATCTTTTACAATGTCGTAATTACTGGTAATTTTTAATTCGTTAATAGTAATTATAGTCATTTTTATTCAATTTCCATATATATATTTATTTATTGAATATATTTATATATATTGAAGGATGTTTTATCACATTTATGTTGTAAAGACATTGTAATATAGACATTGTTTGTTATAGAATTTTTTGAGTGTGTGTGTGTGCACCGATGGTGAGATTTCTTTGCCGCTCGGGGCCACAGGTTTCGGGTTCAAATTCCGGCGGTGCCACGGAGGTTTGTAATGGTTCGAAATCCACTTTAAGCTGTATCGCCCTGTCTAATATGACTGTAGAGCATTCGGCGTAGGGCTGACAGCACGACCGCATAAAGAGAAAAGCATCTCCTGTCTCAAAATCTACGAGTAGGCAGACGGCCTTAGCCTATCATGGGGCTGTTGCGCCTATGAATAACAAGAAAATGGTGAGATTCGTGTGAATTCTTTTAAATTTTGAAAATGAGCCGCGAATCAAATAAGTTTGTGTACAACTGAGGCAGATAACCTGAAATATGTCGAGAACTACAAAAGACTGTCGAGACTTACAAAAGTTTGGTAAGAAGTGAAGTAATTTTAATATGATATAAATGAAATGATTACAATTATAGTATATATATATACACTGAAGTGTCAAAAGTCATGGGATAGCAATATGCAAATTTTCAGATGGCAGTAGCATCGCGTAGAACAGGTATAAATGCGCAGTGCTTTCGTAGAGCTTTCATTTCTGTTCAAGTTATTCATGTGAAGAGGTTTTGACGTGATGATGACCGCACGACGGGAATTAACAGACTTTGAACGGGGAATGTTAGTTGGAGCTAGACGCATGGGTCATGCCATTTCGGAAATCGTTAGGGAATTCAACATTCCCAGATCCACTGTGTGAAGAGTGTGCCGAGAGTATGAAATTTCAGGCATAACATCCCACCATGAACAGCGCAGTGGTCGACCGCCTGCACTTAACGACCGAGACCGGCGACGTCTGCAAAGAGTCGTAAATTCTAACAGACAAGCAACACTGCGTCAGATAACCGCAGAAATCAATGTGGGACGTACAAGGGACTTGTCTGTTAGAACTGTGCGGAGAAATTTGGCTTTCTTGGGCTATTCCAGCAGAAGACCGACTCGAGTGCCTTTACTGACAGAACGACATCGCTTGCAGCGATTCTCGTGGGCACGTGAGCATATCGGTTGGTCCCTAGATGAATGGAAAACCGTGGCCTGGTCCGATGAGTCACGATTTCAGTTGGTAAGAGCTGATGGTAGGGTTCGAGTGTGGCGCAGACCCCACGAAGCCATGGACCTAAACTGTCAGCAAGGCCCTGTTCAAGCTGGTGGTGGCTCTGTAATGGTGTGGGCTGTTTTTTGATGGCATGGACTTGGTCCTCTGGTGCGACTGGACCGAACATTGACTGGAAATGCTTATGTTCAGCTACTTGGAGATCACTTGCAGCCATTCACGGACTTCATGTACCCAAACAACGATGGGATTTTTATGGATGACAATGTGCCATGTCACCGGGCCACAACTGTTCGCGATTGGTTTGAAGAACATTCTGGACAATTCCAACGAATGATCTGGCCACCTAGATCGCCCGACATGAATCCCATCTAGCATTTATGGGACATCATCGAGAGGTCTGTTCGTGCCCAACATCCTGCACCATTAACGCTTTCACAATTATGGACGTCTATCGAGACAGCATGGCTCAATATTCCTGCAGAAGACTACCAACGACTTGTTGAGTCCATGCCACGTCGAGTTGCTGCACTTTGCCGGGCGAAAGGAGGGCCGACACGATATTAAGAGGTATCCCATGACTTTTGTCACTTCAGTGTATACTATATATATATATATATATATAAATATCGGAGAAAAAAATACCCGACGATAAAAAAAACGTTATGCAAAAACTATAATAGAGAGTTTTTGCATAAGGTTTTTTTTATCGTCCGGTATTTTTTCTCCCTAGTGCGCATGCTCATTGGAAATTGCGCATGCGTATCTGTAATAATGTATCCTATGAGCATGCGCGCTAGGGAGAAAAAATACCGGACGGTGGTTCTGAGATGCATCGCAAGCTGATATTTGATACATTTAATTTGTTGATTATTGGCTTGGTTGGTTATGTGACGTTAGGTGTGGAATTCATCTAAAAACTGGGAGAAAGAAAGGGTCACTATATGAGTGGCAATTCACATAGGGAGATACAAAGGGAACTGTATTTCCAACACAGGAACATTAAGTGAATTGAACATGAACACATGAATATAAAATGAATTGAACGGGAACACATGAACATAAAGTGAATAGAACATGAAGTGAACTGCACTTCCAACACATGAACACAGAGTGAATTGAACTGAGACTCATTTGCTGTTGGATTGAATTGAACTGATGTTCAGCATTCAGATATCTCCCCTCGTTCCTTCCCAAATCCCCTCGTTCCCCCCTTCCTTCCCTCGTTCAATCCCAAATGAGGTTGGGGGGACAACCGTAGAATATTACTAATAATAGAGTTACTACTCTGCGGGAACAACCCATTAGCAAAAAGGGAGGGGTGAGGGAGAAAAAGAAAAGGGACAATATAATAGTCAGAATTCGTAAGAGATGCGTAAAGTGAACTTCCAACATAAATTATAATGAACTAAACTAGGATTCATATATTAATAGGAACATAATTTTTGGGTAAATATCTTGGGTAATAAAAATCATTACTTGCTTTTTTAAATTTTTTAATACTATTTTAAAAGCAGTTAAAATATAACGTTTAAGATAATCTAATATTTATGATGAACAATTGAAAATTACCAAAAAAATATATATCGTGGATTATTTTCTTATTAATCTGTGAGAAAAGACATTTCTTCCACCATGAACATCAACAGTAAAAATATATATTGTTGTTTCTTATCTCATTTGGTATACAGCAACATCTAGACCAGGGGTGGCCAACCCGCGGCCCGCCTTGAACATTTTTCCAGCCCATGAGATTTATTAAACTTTTATAAAATATATTTTATAATGGCCGAAGTAGTAAAAGCCAATGTATTAAAAAAATACGTTATTTGAGCATTCATATATTCAAAAATTAAATGCCCAAATGATGAGAAAAAATTAACTTTGATTTTAAAATAATATTCTTGCGAATATATGGCAGATGTTGCCTACTTTATATAACAGTTTACGGTTATGAGTTCGCAGAATAATTAATTATATTCTTCACACTCATGATGTGCGCGCATCTTGGAACATCTAATATAACAGGTTCTATGTTTCACTTTAAGTGACCTCAGTGACCATCCCGAGATAAGCCCAATTGTGCGTTTAGTATCATTATTATTATCTATGGTTACATGTAATAATAACAGTAAACATAAAAATAATAACTCATTATGTTTCAATTTTTCACTTCAAAAAATGTCTGTAGTGGGTCTAAATCTAATGTTGGGATATATAATTTTATATGTGGCCCGCGGAGTTATAGTGTATTTCCAAAGTGGCCAGCTAGATCACTTGGTTTGGCTACCCCTGATCTAGACCAAGTCCAAAAACCCGTGCGGCCTCATGGAAGGAGGGAAAGGGGAGGACAGCTTCTGTTGTGATGGAGTATCCGTAGGTAGAAATCTGTTTTGGCTCCGTGACGCTGATTTGTTACGGAGTATGGTTGTCAGCCCAACGCCCAACAGTCATATTAAACAGGGACTTAAGTGGATTTTGAACCACTACAAACATCCATGGCACAGCCGGGACTCGAATCCGATACCTGTGCCACCGAATGCTGGTCACACGGCCATCAGATCCTACAAAAAGATATAAACAAAACTATTTATCTAGAAAGATTTAAAACCTGTTTCACTCACCTGATATTTATAAGTTAAAGAACTTTGTTCAGCTATAGAAATAAAGGAACATTTTATTATTTTTCGTAGATTTTTTCGTACGATTAAGATTAAGTTTGCATAAAACAAACAAAAATTAAAAATTCTATATTTAGTAATACATATATAATTAATCTACACTTCTCTTGTTTTGAATATAGGATAATTATCAATGATAAAGACAGGACACCTGAAAAAAAAAATCAAATAAAAAATCACAAATATTTCACCAGAATTCCACATTTGCATTGCGTGATATACATATACCTGAAGCATGCATACTTATAAACACACAGCATTCTTACACGCATTTATGCCATTAAACATAAGAGCAAATCTATAGAAACAGAAACAAAAACGAATGTCATAGATCATAAGCTCATTCTCTCTCTTTCTCCAACATAATCCTGTCTAAACGTTTAGAATCATCCAAATTCCTTTACAAAATACCAAATACCAACTATATAATAGGTTCGACAAACTGCAAAAAAATAAAAAAGAGAAAAATAAAAAAAAACTTCTTTGACGTAAAATTCTCTTTCTATACTCACTAGTAAGCAAACACACCCATGCTTTTTTTCAAAACCAACCCTTCAAAAAAAAAAAAAAATCATTCTCGCGTGGCGATAAAAACAAAAATGTGGTCGAAAATTGAAAAAAACGTCGCCAAGCATCGCCAACCATGACCTGTTGACTGAAAAGTCCAATTCGAAATACGTCACGCTGGTTGGACGAAAAAGAAGAAAATCGGGTTGAGAGTTGGCGCTACTAGCACAACGTGCATTGAAGAGTAGGAGTTGAAGCTGCCGAGTTTTAGTTTTCAGTCGAGTTGAAGATCAACTGAGGAATCAGTCAGACGAATTGCCTGTTTACATTCGAACAGGGTAAGCATTCTCTTTTCATTCTCTGTGTAATCTAAGTATTTCTGTCTTTATTTTTAGCATTATAGATTGCAAGAGACGACTTATGTTTAGAGAACACATGTGAGCGAAGTGTTGTTTGTTTTGTGTATCGATTGGTCTTGTTTATCTTTACGCTCGATTCTCATTTTTGCTGTTTATGCTTCAATTATTTTTGTTTATGTGATTAATTAGTGATAGTTTCACGCTTTCTTTATGGACAATCGAGAAAACATTAAAAAAAAAAAAAAAAAAAAAAAAAAACTTTTATAAATGTTTTTAAAATTAAGAATAATAAAACAATATCTAATTGTAATTGAATAAACAATTCTAAAACAGTAACTTAATTGTATTAGAATTTAAGAATAATTTAGCTTATTGCTTAGAATTTAAGAATAAAACATATTGCTAAGAATTTGAAAATATTATTGCTTAGAATTTTTGAATAATTTAACTTATTGTTTAGAATTTAAGAATAATTTAATTTATTGCTTAGAATTTGAGAATAATTTAATTTAACTTATAATTTACCTTTCCATTTAATTTTTAATGATACTCATTTGAATAGTGAGCTATTAATTGTAAATTAAACAATTAAAACATTTTTTTTATTAAATTTCATAAAAGTTTTTGAAAAAATATATTACGATTCTCGAATAATTAAAGCAGTTATTAGTTGCAATTTTGAATTTTTTATTCATATTTGTATTAGAATTTATTACGATTAAAAATAAAAAACACCCCAAAAATCATAAACATCAAATCATATTTATAAAAGTAATTCATTATTTTAATTTATTTAAATGAACTCTGTTAAAATCGAATTTTTTCCTTCTGTTTAATAATGTATAATTGATTAAAATAAACTTTCTAGATCAAATTTTAAAATATCTTTTAAAGTTCGTTTACAAATTATTTTTGTTATAAATGTAAAGTAATAAAATAATTAAATGAGTATTTTCTTTATATATTACGATGAACTTTTGGTTTATATAAGTTAATTGGCATTATAATAATAATATTTTATATTTTATTTATTTTATTATTGTAATACTTGAAAAGAAATTTAAAAATTTTTAAATCTAACGAGAACATTAAATGTACATGTTTTTTCGTATATTTTAAGTAACTCAAATTCATAGATACTTACAAATATTAATTGATTAAAATTTAAAATTAAGAAAAAGCTAATTCATTTATACTTTTTCTAATTAAAATTTTTTTAATTTATACTTTTTAGTCGAATAATCTTTTTTAACGTTTGTTTGAAATGAAATAAAAATAAAAAAAGTGTGTAACTGGTTACTTTTTATAACCGAAAATATAATTTTTTATGAAAAAATACTGAAATTAATTAAACATATATGCACTTTACATTAATTTCGTATATATCCTTAGTTATTTAAATATGTATTATTTAAATTTCAGATTCGAAATTCTTAATGATGTAAGATTAAAAAAATTAAATTTAAATATACTTTATTTATACGTTTTTTTATGAATCAGCAATTAAAATAATGTTCTATAATTGACTAAAATAAACTAGATCATATCTAAAAATTATCTTTTAAAGTTCGTTTATAAACTATTTTTGTTATAAATATAAAATAATAATGTAATTAAATAAAAATAATTATTTAATTTCTCTTTTTTTTTTTAGAAAAATTAAAATAACGTATATTACTCTAATTTTTTTTATTTGTAATTGTGTGTTTAAACGAAAGTTACTCTAATTGCTATCTAATATAAATAAATTTTCTTTAAATTATAATTAAAAAAATTAAAGAAACTTTTACTCATTTTTAAAAAATTGTCATTAAAACAATAAATTGTGTAAATAAACTATTTATTTTATGTAAAGATTTTGTTTTAAGATATAAAGAAATATTATATAATATTCCCTATTTAATTGTAAAGTGTTATTTATGTATAGTGGGGCATTGTTACTCCGTGTCCGTATGTTCAAGTTACACGCGCCCGCTGGATAACTCAAAGTGAGTTACGTCTGTGCAGCGCTTTTAAGGCATCCAAGACCAAGCTGTCTAAGTGTTTGCCAACTGCATTGGAACAAAAAAAAAAAAATTATGTATAGCAAACTCAACATATTGACAAATACAAATTCATGTGATTTTGTAATAATTTAAAAATAAAACGCGTAAATTCTTTTACGTATATTTAAGAAGAGCAACGTTGAGCTAGGGCCTGATGGCCGAGCGACTAGCGCTCGGTACCACAGGTTCCGAGTTCGAGTCCCGGCGGTACCATGGATGTTTGAAGTGGTTCGGAATCCACTTTAAACCATAGGTCTCGGTCTAATATGATTGTAGAGCTTTGGATGTAAGGCTGGATATATATCCTGTCTCGAAATTTGCCAATAGGCAGGCTGTCTTGGCCCACAGTAGGCTGTTGAGCCAACGAAGAAGTGTTGACCTATATCGTGGAAATGATTTTACATATAAAATTACTCATATGAAGATGGTTGAATTTCAGGCAAGAATCATTTAAATTATTTAAAAACTTGTAGTGATATATTGGCTTAGAAAAAATATATTAAAAATAATTTACAGATATATATTACAAAAAATATATTTAAGTAATAAGTTTTTTTCTTTTCTTTTTTAAGTTTGCTAAAAATATTAAACGTAAGTTTTAAATAAATTCGTTAAAAATACTAATAATTGCTGCCCTGAATAAAGCTGAGATTGCTATGTTTTCTAAATTGAAAACGGATTTTTCAAATATGAACTCATTAGTTGTTTTGATTGCCTTTGCTGATGGTGCGTGCAAAAAAGAATATGTATTCATGGCAAAAATTCTGTAAGAAAAAATATATTTTTTCCAATAAACGCACATCAATTTTCGCGCTATTACACCTTTGTATCAGAATATCGGTTGTAACATGTTACGGTCAATAAACTTCTTTTAACTTCGAAAACCACACATAAAAAAATAAATAAAAAAAAAAGATGGAACATTTCTGTACATTCGAAACATCACCGCGTTAATTTATCACTTCACTGCAGATCTTAATGACTCGATAACGAAAAATCGTTTGGAAAATTATCGTTTGAGTGATTTTTGCCAAATAAAAACGAACAAAATGGAAGAATATCAGTGCTTTTAAAGTACAGATCATAAAATCATGATATTTATGAGAAAACATAAGTATAATGCGGCATTAAATAAAATTATCTGCAGAAATTAAATCAAATGTATGAGAATGGTAATATTATTATTACTTGATAATTTATTTCTATTCCTCTCTGTTTAAATTCAGTAAGAATGTAGGTCAAAACATGGAAAGGCTCTTTATATCATCTAATCGTTTATTTTAATTGAAATATTTTGAATTACTCAATTTTTTTTTATTCTTTGATTTAGAGTTGTTCCTATAAAACAGCTTTTTTAAAGAATGCACGTTTTCCTTGATATTGAAAACTAGTTTAAAATAAAACTTGTTTTAGTTTAAAATTATTTATATTATTTGAATCACTACAGATGAATATATAAATAAAAATGCCTGCGAAATTTGTTATGGAAAATATTTTAAAATAAAAATAATAAATTTTTTGTACTTATATGTATGGTGATATATTTTTACACAGTGTTTAAATAAATTAAAAAATATTGATTATTTTCCATATCTTGTTATCACTCTTCAAACAAGTTTTTTTTTTAATAATATATTTAAGAATAAAATAATTTTATCTAAATGTATTTACATTCAATAATGTATGTAGATGAAAAGATTTTTAACCAGTTTCA
The DNA here is from genome assembly GCA_021605075.1 of Caerostris darwini. Lineage (NCBI taxonomy): Eukaryota > Metazoa > Arthropoda > Arachnida > Araneae > Araneidae > Caerostris > Caerostris darwini. The sequence continues at coordinate 120,815 of BPLQ01012168.1, read as the reverse complement.
ATATAATATTTTTTATTAGTATTATCCAACTAAGAAATGTATGTATTTTCAATAAGAGTTCTCAACTAATGTAATAGCAATATTTTCCTTTTTTTTTTTTTTTTTTTTTCCTTTTTTTTTTTGGAAGTTGAAATAACTGTACAATATAGAATTTTTAAAAGTATTTTCTTCTTAAATAAATTGATAAAAATTGTGTTGTCTGGTAGTATTATCATATAGCTGGTTTTCTCAAAACGGCAAATAATACAAACCCTACTTACTCTGAATAGATTTCTAAGATGAAAAACTTGGATTATATTTATGAAAGCTATATATTATGTTAAAAATTTTTAAAAATCAATTTTAATTTTATTAATATTTTAAAATATTTCCTTAAAAAAAACAACCCCATTTCATTTTATTTAGAAGGAAACATTTATGCATTTTTTTAAAATTAATTTTTCTTAAATTTATATAGCAATTTTTAAACATTGTCTGCAATTTCGATCAGTTAATAATCGAATATATTTAAAATTGTACATAAATTCTTTAAAAATATTCATGACTTTTTTTTATCTCATTTATTTTAAAAATATGTTGTTTTCGAATACCAGTCACTATCATATATGAGATATTTCACTATTAAAAAGTCAGATGTGTAGCAGATTCAACGTTACACAGAGAAAACCGAAGGAAAGGGTTATACGGTACGCACATTCTGTCAATGTATATTTTAAATTAACATTTCTAGAATGGCATCTGGGGGGTTTCGCGCTATTCTTCATCGAGCGCAACAGAAAGACTTTCTGACTGACGAATTTATATTGTTATTCTCGACAGACAGGCAAATTTTTGATTCGGATGCACTGCTAAGCAGATACCAAATTTGTAATTATGGAAAAATAATATGCTAGTAATTTTTTTCTACTTTTACCAAAAATACATTTTATAAATGGCATAAATATAAAATGTATTTTTAGTAAAAGAAGAAAAAAAATACTAGCATATTACTTGTATGTCAATTAAATATGTTCATCGCCTGAACTTATTTTGCTACTGTCAGTTTTTTTTAAGAGTCAATAATTTCCTGTTTTGTTTGCTGTTAATTTTTCCACTATTAATTTGCTTTCTTAAAAAGAATGTAAGCATAAATATTATTGGTAAACTACCCGAAACTTGTGACATCGAGCGTCAGAGCGCTAGCCATTCGGCCATCGGTCCCTAGTCTAACATGACTTTAAGGTGTAGGGCTGACAACCCTACCCCCGTAAAAAGGAAAACTTCTCATATTTAAAAATCTGCCAGTACACAGACGGTCTTGGCCCACCGAGAGGCTTGCGGTTTAAGTTAAGTTCTTAAAGTTTCCAACAATAAAACTTAACAAAAATACGTAAAATAAATATTTTGAAAAAGAAGAAGAAGAAACTACAATAATAATAATAATAAACTATGATAATGAATATAATAATAAATAATAATAAACTATTTTAAAAAAGAAGAATTAATATTATTTTGGCTTACCTTAATGATTACAATTGTATGTGAAAAGATTGATATTAAAAGGCTAAAAAAATTTTTTTTATTAAATATTGTTAATTGCTTTCTGTCTGTATTTTTATATTTCTATAAATAATTCGTGTAAAAATTTTGCATCCCCAAATTAAGCAAACGTTATAAAAAATGAGAGTTACTATCATTTTAGTGCGCGTGTTTTTTAAGTCATTTCCTTCAGTGAAAATACTTTCCTGCTTTACTGACTCGAAATTCGTGTTTGGGTGAGCATTAGTCACTGCATGTTATTGAGCATGTTGCAATAGAAAAATTATTATTTATTCATACAAATTATTTTCCGCTATTGTCACTTGGTTACAATTTTAGAAATAATTGTTTTTGTCATGACATACTTTGTTGCTATTGTGTCCGACAACAATGCATTTTTTCGAAAGAAAGAATTATATTTACTAGTAAATTCATTCATTCTATTAAAGAAATTTAATTATTACCTTTAATTATAAAATATAATGATGTCTATAAAAAACATTTGTTTTCCCTATATTTAAAATTTGTTACATTTTTATTTCATGTTTTCATAAAATTCTCAAATATCTCAAAATTAAGACTCTTTTTTAAAGGAATATAAACAAATGTTTCTTTATTGCGATGATAACTTAATAAATTATTTAAAATTGTGTTGCTGTTTAATCCCCTGGTGCAGGAAAACCTACACCAGGTCCAATAGATCCCGTCGCAGGCGATTGGCCCATGGCTGAAGCTTCATTTAAGCGAGGAGCCACAAGGGCTGAAGACTGATTAAACCTCAAGTCAACGCTCTACGTTCACATTAGACCACTACTACTACACCACAGCACATCACTGTGCCTAGAACTCAGTTGCCCCTATACAGTTTGGGAATGATATGGGTGAGAAGAAATCTGATTGGGCTCTGTGCCGCCCTACTTTCAAATGAGACCGGGACCTATGGTTTAAAGAAAGATTCCGAGCATCTACGAACATCCATGGCATCGCAGGGATTCGAATCCGAAACCTGTGGTACCAAGCTCTAGAGTGCTAGCCACTCGGCCATCAGGTCCCAATCATATTAGACCGGGACTTACGGTTTAAAATGAAATACGAACTACAAAGATGCAAGGCACCGCCGGAACTCTCTCCCGAAACCTATGGCAGCGAGCGCCAGAGCGCCAGTCAATCGGCCATCAGGCCCCAAAATTTCATAGTATCAATTAAAAAGAAAATATACGTATTTTATGTAGTACTTTATTAAAAAGAAAGTACATTGATGATACTTTGCATTAAGGGGGTCCTATTTGATAAATTTGCCGTGGCTTCAGATTGCATAGTTACGTCACTGGCTGGAGGCAAAGGTGTTTATAGCATTTTGTAAAATTCTTGATATATCATTATTCTAATAGTAATTTTTATACGAAATGAATTACGAAAATGAAGAAAAAAAAAAACACTGCATTTCTTTATTAGTAAATAAAGGATGCTGATAATATAACATGAATCATTTTGATGCATTATTTTTGTATGCACTCATTTAAGGGATGCTGTCTTGTGGTCTTTCATCATTACAAAAGATAACATGCAATAGATTTTTATTCGGAATTACCACGTACTGCATTCCTATGCTTGAGCAAACACCTAGAAATGACATCTGTAAGAGTTGGCGTCCTCCTCTTCCTACGGGCGGGCCTGATGGCCAATTGACTAGCGTTTTGCCGTTTGGTACCACAAGCTTCAGATTCTGATCCTAGCGGTGATATGAAAGTTTGTGAGTGATTCCGAATCGGGGCCTGAATGGCCGTGTGTCTAGCGCTCGGTGTCGTAGGTTTCGGATTCGAGTCCCTGGCAATGCCATGTACGTCTGTAGTGGTTCGGAATCCACTTTAAGCCGTAGATACCGGTCTCTTCTGACTGTAGAGCATCACAGAGCCCAATAAGGCAATTCAGCTTTAGACAAAGTGATATGCTGTAGTAATAGTAGTAGTGGCGGTGATTCGGAATCCACGTTAAACTGCAAGTCACTGTCTAATTAGCCTAAAGTGTGTACAAAATGATCGTTAATCTGTAGGTCCCAGTCTAATTTGCCTACAGTGTGCACAAAATGACCCTAGAATGACAAACCAAGCTTTCTCTTACGGATTTGTAAAGCCCATCCCTAGCATAGACATTGGAAGTTTCTATTGGGGTTTGCTTTTAAGGTTTACAACCCGGCTGCCCAAATTTAGAGACCCAACCACTATACACCAAACCATTATGATCCATACACTTAAAGAGATCTAATTACACAATTTATCATCCATTTTTTCCTTGTTAAAGTAATATTAATTAAAAACTGAAATATTTCTACAGATTTATTTATTATTATAAGTGATATAAATTTTCATTTCTGTGTCTCCGAATTATGATAATAATAAAAATTAAGGAATAAGTACATGAAGTTTATGAGTTTACACAAATCTCTACTTCTATAATTTCGACTCAAAAATTGTTTTTCTTTCGAAGTTTTCGTAGAAAACTATTATTATTGAATCATGAAACAAGTAATATAAAAAAAAAAAAAATTTAAAGTCAATTCCTACTTTTTTTTCACTACATTGCAGAAAGTCCTTTATGAATAATTTTCATTCATTTTTTAAAAATTTATCTATTGGTATCTATTGGTAGATATATGCAACTTAAATCTAAAAAAAAACTAAAATTAATTCATTAAATTTAATGAATGAATTAATATTTGAAAAAACTGTATTAACATCCAGTGTCATCCACTACAAGTTCAAAAAAAATGTAATTGAACTTGAGTGGATGAATAAAAAGTGTTTTATGAACGATTGAAAATTTGAACAAGATATATATAGGGAGAGTGTGAGCTAATAGAAGAAATTGAAATGAAGGATAATTTTTTTTAATACTTGTTTAACCAACCTGGTTCCTATAGACATACACGAATTTGAAAAGCTTTCGTTTGCAATCTAAACAAGAAAGGAACCCACAACAAGGGAAATTGTTCCAATTTCGGACGTTGACCAGTCGGCGCTGCACCTACCTCTTTTTCAAGGCCATTCCAACCTCCAACAACAACAGGTGTGTTCTACAAATCACGAGACCTGGCCAACAACAATTTCGTTTTCCATTAGACGAGAACTTTTGCCTTCAGTTGTAAAAGTGCGTTAAAGAAGCAATAAAAAGAGTTCAGTATTTCTATAAATAAATAGAATAACCATAAAAAATGTAGTTGTAACTTGAGCGATGTCATATCATAACAGAAAGCAGGTGGTCTTTAATTTGAAATCGTCAATTATTTGACAGCGGTTTCGACAAAATTACCAATTGAAAAAAGGGCTTTGCGAAGTATTTTTTTTTTTTTTTTGATTAAAAATTAAATTACCTTGAGTCTGTAATCTCCTGGATATTATTCATAAATTATATAATAAAAAAAATTTAAATTTTGGTGTTCGGATTATAGGTCTCTTCATACAGTTTGTGGAGATTTTTTTTTTAGCTGTAAAATCCTGAAAAGCAACTTTATGAAACCGCATATTTATTTATAATTTTTCTATACACCTTTCAATAAATAAGGATAAATACCTGCAATAAATTAAGCATTGAAGTTTTAAAAAGGATTATAGAAAAAAAAACAGGATTTAATTGTTTTTAAACATTGTTTTTATGTATGTTGTATTAAATCCATCATAGCCAATAAAAATATGACGCTTACATATTAGTAGCTTTAAAAAATTAATATTTTAATTTAGTTTTAAAAATAAAATAAAAAAAAAAAAACACTGCACATTCTAATTTCATAAAAACTAATTATTATCAGCATTTATTTTATTTGTAAAATTAATTTATTTTATTATTTTTTTGTCAGAAAAAAAATTGCTATGAATTTCTTGAAAATAATATAAGTTCAGTTGATTTCGTCTTTTTTTTCTAATTCTATTATGAAAAAGATTTTTATTGAAAATGAATACCATTAATTTCATTACACATTTTTGTTATTTTATCATCATTCTGAATATACTTAATTTTTAATAAGGAAGACTATTTCTTTCTTTTTTCATCACACATTTTGCAAGCACAAAATTCAAAAGACTCATGTAAAATAATCCTATAAAATATACTATATATATATATAATTATATGATGGTTCACTCTATTGAAAAATTTATTACTCTGCATGCTAATATATAATTCCATCAAATTTTTAAACATTATATGATATTGATTTTGAAAAGTTAATAAAGGGAATTTCACAAATCATATAAAATGACGCGAGCGAGAGAGAGAGAGAGAAAAAAAAACCCTAAATTTCTCTATAAGAAAGAAGCTTTTCTATTTACTGGCCTGGAATTTAGGCCAGTCTTATTTATTTTGAACACAACAAACTATTCGTCTTTTCAGAATCAATTTTCTGGTTAGGGAACCATGGCTAGGTGCTTTGAAAAGAAATTAATTATCTGTTTTTAATGAGCGGTTAGTTTTTCAAGTTCAAACTGTGATGACCCAGATTTATTTCTATTCGAATGTACCTTGGACACTGGCCATGGTTCATGGTGATTCGAATTTTGCCTGGTGGGAGGGGGGAAAAAACAGCGTCACTATTTGCTCCAATGAACACCTGCTTCTGCCAGAAACAATACTTCCACTCAACTTGACCAGACGATTTTTCCCCAAGCACATATCGTTTGGCTTATCAATTCCGAGGCGTGTCGGTAGATTGCATGTTGTTTATTGAATTTAGGAGCGCTCTGTGGCAGCATGCAATGATCAAGTAGGGCACGGTATTATTTTGGAAGTCCCACCAGCGACTTCGTGTTCTGGTCCAAGGGACAAATTTGAGAGGGAAAATGACAGGTCTGCCCTTTTGAGTTTACGACTTAAGGGCTGTTGACCCTTTTGGTTGGTTTGCATGAGTGGCTGCAAATGTGTGTGTTTGGAACTGGCAACGCTGAAAAAAATGTTCGAAATGTTGTCTAGTTCAACAAATTTGTGATTGACTGCAAATTTGTGTGTGGAACTGGCAACGCTGCAAAAATGTTCCAAATGATGTCTAGTTCAACAAATTTGTGTGTGGAACTGGCAACGCTGAAAAAATGTTCGAAATTCTGTCTAGTTCAACAAATTTGTTCCACAGTTCATTGGAATTCGAATGAAAGTGAATTTTTGAGACGGAACTATTTTGCTCGTGCATAACTTGTGTGGAAACTATTTTGATGTTCTTCATTGTATTTTTGCATATTTGTTATTAAAAAAAGACGTATTTTTATTGACGGAGAAGCAAAATAAAAAATTAAAATAGTTCCACACTAGTTTTGCACGAGCAAAATAGTTCCATCTCAAGAATTCGCTTTCATTCGAATTCCAATGAACTACAAAACATTTTTTTTTTTTTTTGAACTACACAACGTTTCGAACATTTTTGCAGCGTTGTAAGTTCCACACACACATTTGCAGCCACTCATGCAAACCGACCAGAAAATTTTAAAATACATAAATGTGCAAAGGTGTGTGTGGAACTGGCAACGCTGCAAAAATGTTCGAAATGTTGTGTAGTTCAAAAAAAAGAAAAAAATGTTTTGTAGTTCATTGGAATTTGAATAAAAGCGAATTCTTGAGATGGAACTATTTTGCTCGTGCAAAACTTGTATGGAAATATTTTTGATGTTCCTCATCGTATTTATAGTATATTTGTTATTAGAAAAAGAAGTATTCAAAAGCATTCGACACGAACAAAATAGTTACATCTCAAGAATTTATTTTCATTCGAATTCCAATAACTACAACACAAATTTTCCAATTACAAAATAATAATAATAAATAATTCCAACTGCAAAACAAATTTTTTGATAAAAACATTTCAAACATTTTTGCAGCGTTGCCAGTTCCATACATACATTTGCACATATATGTATTTTAAAATTCATCTTATTTTTATTAAAACAGTAAATTTAAGTACTACAAAAATACATATTTCAAGTCTTCATTAAGTAAATAATTAAATTTTTGAAAAAATCAAGAAAAATATATAAATAAGCAATTATATAGTATTATAATTATAGTATATATTTTATAGAACCATTAATAATAATTCTTCATTTACTATTATTATTATTATGTATTTGTAAATATTTATACAAAATTAAGAATGAGACATGTATACATTTTACTTCATTTCTTATTTAGTATATTTATTGATTACAAACTATGCTTAATATGTATTCATCTCATTTATTTCTTTAATAATTTATCTTTTAAGCTGTTTATTAATAATAAGTCTACAATTACCATTAAGTATTTAAGTATTCTATATACAAAATTATAAATGACATATCTATATATTTTTCTTCATTTTTTATTGATTTAATATGAAATATATTTATTTAATACAAACAATAATTAATATGTATTTACTTTATAGACTACTTTAATAATTTATCCTTTAATTTAATATACATTAATAATAATTTTTCAATTACTACTGCGTATTTATGTAAGTATTACTTATACAAAATTATAAATTAAAAAAATATGCATATATTTTACTTCGTTTTTTATTAAATTCATATGAAATGTATTTATTGAATACAAACTATGATTAATATGTATTCCTCTTATTTATTATTTTAATAGTTTATCTTTTAAATTAATATTCATTAATAATATTAGCAATCTTCATATTTTTTTTAAAAAATTTAATTTATAATATTATTTAATTAAATATTAAAAAAGAAGAAAAGGATTAATCAAAGAAAAAATGTAATTGAGTAATTACAAGAAATTACAGAATGATTTATATATTATATATATAATATAGATTTAATTATTACACTCTTTGTAAAAATCTCTTTAATTTTCAGAACTATCTGATAAATAATATGAATATATAAATAAATTAATATTTATAAGAGATTTAATAATAAAGTAATAACTGTATAAGTTAATTTTAAAAAGCAAAATTTATTTTTTTTAAGATATTAGAGAAATTTTGTTAAGTATTAAAAGTAACATTTTATTTATTTATAGAAATGACTTTGTCCTTTTGGGTAATTAAAAGTTAATAATTTTTTTATTTCGAATTTTTCCTAAAGTAAATTATCAAATAATAGTAACTGATCACATTATAGAATTAAAAAGGCATTTTTAGCTTGGTAAAAACAGTTTTGAATTAGGAACAAAATGATTTATTTAAATTTAATTATTGTATCAGTTCCATGTACTTCATGTTTCATTCACTTCATTTTCACTTTGACTTTGGGACCTTGAGTTCCTCCTAAAATGTGATTATGGCGGAAGTACGTAGCTCATTGTCGATTAACACTTCCTATTGCCATCCGTTATTCATTAAAACTAATAACATGCGAGAAAAATAAAAGCGTATTACAAAAGAAACTTTAAGCAAAATATACTGCTCTTCTTCTGTATAAAGGATTCAAGTTTCATTTCCCTCTTCTTCATTGTAAGTATATATTAACATTTAAGTTAATACTACTGTGCCTAAGAAGTAAAACCAATTTTTTTTTTCAGAAACCCTTTATTTATTCTTTCAAATATATTTCATCGCCTTCAAAGTAATCCCCTCCGGACACAATGCACTTATGCCAACTTTTTGTCCAATTCTCAATGTGTGCTAAAAAGTCACCGGCAGGGATTGCTTTCAAAGCGCGCTGCGATTCACGTTGAATCTCTTGAATCGACTCAAAACGATGTTCCCTGAGTTGTCTTTTGAGTTTAGGGAACAGCCAGAAGTCGCACGGTGTGAATACGGTGGTTGTGGAATGATATGGGTTTCATTTTTGGCGGAAAAGTCACGAAGAATCAATGCCGTGTGAGCTGGCGCGTTCAGTGTTTTCGGTACCAATCCAGATTTGACGCGTTTGACGCCCAAAATGGAATTAGCCGATCCTTTTAAAATTCCAACATCCTCAGCAAGGTATCTAATTGTAAATCGACGGTTTGCAAGAACCAAATCTTTAATTTTTTGGATGTGAGTTTCGTCGTTGGAGGTTGATTGTTGACCAGAGAGCTCTTCGTCTTCAACGCGTTCTCTGCCTTCTTTGACCTGTTTATACCACTTCCAACCATTTCTTTCCGATATAGGAATGCTCACCTAATGCCTTCTGCAACATTCTGTACGTTTCCGCAAATAAAATTTAATGCAAGTTCTTTGCTCAATTAATTCAGACATTTCAAAAATCGCCGGAATCAGTTTTAGCGTCTCACAAAGCCAACCGTAACTCAAACACTAATGAATATTTTGACGTCAAATTTCACACAGATGTCAAGGGCAGTGCCAGTAACCTAAAAAAAAAATAATAAAAAAAAATTCTATAAGCCCCGGGAATTTTAAATTGAAAATTGGTCTTACTTTTTGGACAAAACAGTATTTATCGAAAATACTACTGTGTCCAATTTTCTAATAATTAGAAACATTTTTCCAATTAAAATTCCTAGTGAGTTACGTCCCAAATTGCTTATTGATCAATGTAGGTTTAAGGCATCTCCGCCCCCTCCCCCGTACATCTGAGTAATGATGAACAAATTTACCTCAGGTATCGCTCAAATACCTGTTATAGGTAAACATCATTATGTCGATATTTACCATAATTTAACAAAAGTCATGTATCATTAGTTACTGAAAAGCAACTCAAGGTCATTTGTACTAGTATGCAACTAAAATTTTATGTACTTTAATCATATTACCCCATTTTATGCATAAACGGCAATTTATCTGGATTTTGATAAATGGTCTGCATTTCCTGTAAGTGATGTATGACTTTAACTTCCATTTTCTGGTGAAAAATCGTTTGAGGAAATAATCCACCCTCGGGCTCAGGAGGGAAAAGGAATGAAAGGATGACTCATTTTACGGTTCATGGGATTTATTCCGAGAATTGACCATCCGTCAGACATGCTTGATTGTTCGTTTATTGACCGCTTTCACGAATTGAAAAGAAAAACAATTAGAAGCTGATTTCCTTGCACTTTTTTTTTTGTCAGGTAAAAATGCGTTAAAAGATTATGCTCAATAAATATTATTTGCTTTTAAATAATCTTTTTTTTTAAAAAAATGCAAGTAAATAATTCTTCTTCATTGGTGCAACAGTCCCTCGGTAGGCCAAGGCCGTCTGCCTACTGGAAGATTTCAAAACATGAGATGTTTTCTTTTTATGGGGTAGCATTGTCAGTCCTACGCCCAAGTCATGTTAGACCGGGACCTACTGTTTAAAGTGGTTTTCGAACCACTACAAACATCCATGGCACCGCTTCGAACCTGATACTTGTGACAACGAACGCCAAAGATTTTTAATCTCAGTGAGGCGGCCTGATGGCCAATTGGTTAGCGCTCTGGCTTTAGTACCACAGGCTTCAGGCTCGAATCCTGGTGGTTGTATGGATGTTTGTGAAAGGTTCGGAATCCACGTTAAACTGTAGGTCCCGGTCAAATTAACCCAAAGTGTGCATAAAATGATCGTAGAGCGATAAACCAAACTAATCTCAATGATTTTTTATAACTCACTATCAAAACATGATTTCGAAACATGAGATGTTTTCTTTTTACTGGGAGGTTTGCCAACCCTACGCCCAATGCTTTACAGTCATATTAGACATGGACCTACGATTTAAAGTGGATTCCTAACCACTATAAAAATACATGGCACCGCCGTGACTTGAACACTTGCCATCAAGCGCTAGAGCGCTATTCACTCTGTCATCAGACCCCAACTAAATAATTAAGATGTTATATTGCAAGTAAATAATAAAATTTTTGAATTTAAGTAACTGTTTCTTATTTCATATTTTAATTCATTGCCATATATCATTAATTATTCTAGCATTTGCTTCATTTAGCATAGATTTGGTTTGGTATATCTCTCTACGGTCCTTTTTTGCACAGTTTAGGCTGATAAGACAGGAACCTACAGTTTAACTTGATCCCGATCCATGCCACCGCCAGGATTCGAACCAGAGCGTTAGCCAATTGGCCATCAGGCCGCTTATTTAGCACTGAAGCTTGTGAATAAGTTAAATAGTACAATTTTAAATGATAAATTTAATTAAACGTATTTTTAATTAATTCTATTGTTCTTTTCTTGTGTCTTAACTAAATTTAATAACTGTGTTAATTATTAAGGTTTATTATCTACGAGATAATGAGGCTGAGTTTCGAGTGTGAGAAGCGATGTCTTCAAGGGAGGGCCACAAACAATCTGTAAGTCCGAATGTCCTTCCGTTGAACTCAAAGCTGAAGATAAAGAAGTAACACACCCCCATTAGGAATTAGTTTCAAATTGTGTGTGATGACATATAGTAGATACCTCTCAGCAAGCCCTCCATAACGCACCCTTGTGTGACGCTGAATCTGCTGAATATAATGTCGTCAGTACTCAACATGCAATGAAATGATGATTTCGTTCATTTTTATTTCAAGCTTTATAATGTTTAAGTCATTTTTCTTTGTTAAAATATATTTATTATTCTCCCTTTGTAAACAAATTTATGTTATTTACAATATTAAAAATATGTATGCTTCTGCAAATAATATAATATACATTTGTAATGCAATATTCCCCACAACTGTACTTTCTGGAAAAAATTATTTCCACAAAAATAATTATATTAAGTGATTGCATCTGCTTAGTTTCCAGTTTTGAGCGTTTTATCATTAGATTATTTTTTAGGTCATGTTCCAGCGGTATGAGCTTAATAGCTTTTTATCTGTACTGGGAAGAATTATTTTGTACTTCTTATGCTCCTATTTTATTAAATACTGGGAAGAAATATATTGCAGTTTTTATGCTTCTGTTTTATTAGATGTTTTAAAAGAATTTTGATAATGGATTTCCTTGCATGATCTCATGCCTTTTTTAGACTCGTTGTTATTCCTTTTATTTAAAAACAGAAGAAATGAAATCACTATTAAATTTGCAAATTAAATATTTAGGTTAAATTTTTCTTTATGTCTAGCTTCAAAGAATTCCATATATATTTTTGACGCTGTATGCGAATATTTCTGCTACATGGCATGCGCAATAAATGAAGACAAAAGAGATAAAAATATAGCATAACGTGAAATAATGTAAAAAACCTCAAATAAAAATATAGTATAATGTGAAATATTATAAATAACATTGAGTAAAAATATAGTATAACGTGAAATATTATAAATAACATTGAGTAAAAATATAATATAGCTTGAAATAATATAAATATTGAGTAAAAATAAAGTATAACGGGAAATAATATAAATAATATTAAATAAAAATGTAGTATAACGTGAAATAAAATAAATAACATTGAGTAAAAGTATAGTATAACGTAAAATAATATAAATAATATTAAGTAAAATATAGTATAACGTGAAATAATATAAATAACATTGAGTAAAAATACAGTATAACGTGAAATAATATAAATAATATTAAGTAAAATATAGTATAACTTGAAATAATATAGATAACACTAAGTAAAAATATAGTGTAACATGAAATATTATAAATAATATTGAATAAAAATATAGTATAATGTGAAATGATCTAAATAACATTGAGTAAAAATGTAGTATTACGGGAAATAATATAAATAATATTGAGTAAGAGAAATAATAATTTATAATAAAAAAATTTTGGTTAATGAGAATTTATTATGTTTTTGTCTGGTTGTGTCTAACTTATATTTACATGCGCTTAAAACAAACATTTGCTCCAAACAGATTCCCCAAAGACTGTCACTCATTGTCAACGTATCGTAAGTTTTCTGAAATAAAAACAAAGCACAAATGTTCAACAAAATTAATATTTATTTTATTTATTATTATTATTATTATTATTATTATTAAAAACATTTTATTTTATTAATTATTTAACTATTGCATTATTAAAAAAGTAAACACAACGTATTAAATAGTGAAACGTCATTGGAGATCCTTTATCAAAGGATTAATTTCCATCGAATTTTCCTTTTTTCTTTATACAAATTAGCAGCTGCTACTTGTCATCAAGCTGCGTTCTGCAATTTGACCTGTTAGCCACATAAGTTTGATAAATATTTTCAGTTGCATTTTAAAATGAAAGAGCATGCAATCAGAAAGAAAATAAATACTCAGTTTAACAATTTAACCAAACAACCGTTCTTAAACAAAGCCAACTCAAACACTAAACACAAATGAATGTAGGCCGTATGATGGATTTGAATATTCTAACAAACTCTTCTTTTTCAATTCCTTCTATTAGCTCACACTCTCCCTATATATATCTTGTTAAAATTTTCAATCGTTCATAAAATGCTTTTTATTCATCCACTCGAGTTCAAATACATTTTTTTTGTGGAACTTGTAGTGGATGACACTGGATCTTAATACAGTTTTTTCAAATATTCATTCAGTAATTAAATTTAATTAATTAATTTTCAGTTTTTTTTAGATTTAAGTTGCTTGTATCTACCAATAGATGGCACCAGATAAACTTAAAAAAATGAATGAACATTATTTGTAAAGGACTTTTCTGCAATAGAGTGAAAAAAAAGGTAGGAATTGACATTAAAATTTTTTTTTATATTACTTGTTCTAATTAATAAAAACACTTTATTATTATTATTATTTTATTTTGTGATAACTATTTATTTATTACATTATTAAAAAAGTAAAGGCAACATGTTGATTAGTGACACGTAATTTGAAACCCCACCCTTATCAAATAAATATATATATTTACATTGAAGTGTTTATGTCGACAAGGATTAACTTATATAAAATTCTGCTTTTTTTTAAATACAAATTAGCAACTGCTGCTTATCATCAAAATGCTTTCTGCAATTTGATCTGTTAGCCACACAAGTCTGATAAATATTTTCAGTTGCATTTTAAAATGCAACAGCCTGCAATCAGAAAGAAAAATACTCAAATTCAACAATTTAACAAAACAGCCATTCTCAAACAATGCCAACTCAAACACCAATCACAAACGAATGTAGGCCATAAGATGAATTTGAATATTCTAACGAACTCCTCTTTTTACCTCAGACGATTAAGACACAACAGTTTCAAATGCATGTGTGGCATTAGCATAGACACAAAAGAAAAAATTTAAAAGATTGTTGAAGAAAGGAAGCTTTTAGCTTTCCATTGATAAGGCAGCATTGTTACCAATGGATAAATACGATTATATAAATTCCATTATTTACTATCATGATGCTAAATTCGATTATTAAATACGAGCTTTTGTGTTATTTAAGTGATCGTATTACTTTTTTAATTAATAAAAACATTTTATGTTATTATTTATTTATTTATTGCATCAAGCTGTGTTCTGCAATTTGACCTGTTAGCCACATTAAGTATGATAAATATTTCCAATTGCATTTTAAAATAAAACAGTATGCAATCAGAAAGAAAACAAGTAATATATAAAAAAATTTTTTTTTAGTCACTTCCTACTTTTTTTTCACTCTATTGCAGAAAGTCTTTCATAAATAAAGTTGAAATTTTCTTCTTACATCTGGCGCCATCTATTGGTAGATATATGCAACTTAAAGCTAAAAAAATACTAAAATGAATGAATTATTTAATTACTGAATTAATATTCGAAAAAAGTGTACTAACGTCAAGTGTCATCCACTACAAGTTAAAAAAAATGTATTTGAACTCGAGTGGATGAATAAAAAGTATTTTATGAACGATTGAAAATTCGAACAAGATATATATAGGGAGAGTGTGAAATAATAGCAGGAATTGAAAAAAAATACTCAGTTTAACAATTTAACAAAACAGCCATTCTCAGACAATGCCAACTCAAACACTAATCACAAACGAATGTAGGCTATAGCAAGATGGATTTGAATATTCTAACGAACTCTTCTTTTTACCTCAGACGATTAAGACACAACAGTTTCAAATGCACGTGTGGCAACAACATGGACACAAACGAAAAGATTTAAAAGATTGTTGAAGAAAGGAAAGCTTTCCATTGATGAAGCGGCATTGTTCAAAGTTCGTAGGTACCAGTTCGTACACCCACTAGAAAAATCTATTTATTTCGATCGCGTGTGGGATTTTAAATGAAAATGTGAGTGAAGGACAAATAGTAATGAAAAGAACTTTTCCTTTTCTTCTAAAGGTATTTCGTAATGACTCATACCGGTTGAGGAGTGCCATGATTCAACTGCCATAATTCTTAGTATTATGCTAGATATTGTAATTTATTTGTATTTGGGTTTTAATTGTTAGTGGTTAACCGATTTTTTAAGAACTTTTCTTGAATAATAACATTTTAATTTAATGTTTATGTATATTTAAATCCAGTCTTTATAAGATAAAATGAAAAAAAAAAAATTGATTTATGTATATAAAAATGGATGTTTATGTTACAATAGGATCAGTAATCTAAAAATAGATTTTAGTATGTTACAATAAGTTTTTTCTCCACTGAATTTATTACTTCATTCCAAAAAATTTACAACTTAAAAATATGAAAAATTAAATAATCTAATAATCACATAAAATTAATAATCTCGTATTAAATAATCTAATTCAATAAAAACTTTAATTTTTGTTACAATCCAATTTTTAGGACATCACATGGCGCCAGTCTTATTAAACTAACTGGTGCTTTTAATTAAATTCTAATATAATAATTCATTTAATGATTGTTATTTAATTTTATGTATATTTCAATCCAATCTTTATTAGATAAAAACTGAAATAGATTTATGTATATAAAAAAATTGATGTTAATAAATCTCTAAAATATTAAATTAAATTCTAAATTAGTAAATAAATCTCTTTCAATAATGGAGCAATTAATTTTAGTTTCAATTGAACCAAACAATTTATTTAATTATATGATTAATGAAATAAACTGTAGAAATTTACAGTATTAGTTTTAATTTATTTTTTGAACTAATATTATTGTATTTATGGAAATAAATGCAAAGAGATTAAATGAGAAAAAAATATTAGACAACAATGACTTTATTTCCAATTTTATTTAGTCATTATTTATTTATTTATTATTGTTATCATTATTTGTTTACCGTGCAACGTAGATTCAGGTTTATTAGTTTATTATATTATTTACTTTTATTATTTATTATATTTTTCGTAAAATTAACCTTGTATAATTTTTGGATTCTGTCTTTATTAAATCGTGGAAATGCGGAAAAAGGATTAAATTTTATTTTAAAAAAATAGAATTTTCTATGTGCTATTTTAATGTTGAATATCATGTGTAGAAAAAGTGACTGTATTAATTATATTAAATGAAGAAAAAATTCTTAATATATTAAGAAATCAAATTAGTTCTTTTGTATTCGTTAAAAAAAGTAAAAGACTTTCTTAATGAATGCAAATAAACTAATTATTTATGTTAAGTAATTTTATTGCGCAATGATCTTACAATGTAAAGTAATTGTTTATATTAAATAATGTTCAATTCGAAGAAATTAAATAAAACTTTTTCAATAATGAAGCAATTAATCTTAATTTCAACAGAGCGAAACAATTTGTTTTTAGTAGGCATTAGTCATATTTATTTAAGATAACCTATTTATTATTGTAATTTAATTAACTATTACTAGCATTTAATTTTTAATTGCTTTGTTGATTAAATTAAAAATTGTATTACGTGATTTAATTATTTATATATACGATATTTTGAAATGGCTGTTATTTTATGTTTCAAGTGTTTATGAGTAAGATATTCAAAAATACTACTAAAAAGATGCATAATAAATGGCAGAGTATAAATTTTTCATTTAATTACATTTATGCGATTTTATAAATATTTTATCTTCTTATAATCTTTCTAAAATTTCTGATTAAAAATTATTAATTTTTTAAACAGAATTTTTGAGAGATTTTTAGATTATTAATTCAAGATTTGGAAGATTTTAAAAATTATTTTGAAAGATAATTAATATAATATTTAATAAATTTCATTACTCTACTAATTATTCGAATGTTTATCACTGAGGAAAAGAGTTTTTTTCATAAAAATAGACTCTAAAAAACACGACTATTAATTTGCACACACACAAAAAAAGTTATGTTGAATGCTACATAACTTAATTGCATTTTACAACTTCTTTAAGGTATCCATCCTCTAATAGTCAATATACGTCCTCCTAATAGACATTATATATCTTATCTTTGCGTACGCCCTTCTTACAGTCGGTATACATCTTGTTATACGTTCTCCTATTGGTAAACGTCATCGGTATCCATCTTCTAATAGTCGATATACGTCCTCCTAATAGACATTATATATCTTATCTTTGTGTACGCCCTTCTTACAGTCGGTATACATCTTGTTATACGTTCTCCTATTGGTAAACGTCATCGGTATCCATCTTCTAATAGTCGATATACGTCCTCCTAATAGACATTATATATCTTATCTTTGTGTACGCCCTTCTTACAGTCGGTATACATCTTGTTATACGTTCTCCTATTGGTAAACGTCATCGGTATCCATCCTCTAATAGTCGATATACGTCCTCCTAATAGACATTATATATCTTATCTTTGTGTACGCCCTTCTTACAGTCGGTATACATCTTGTTATACGTTCTCCTGTTGGTAAACGTCATCGGTATCCATCTTCTAATAGTCGATATACGTCCTCCTAATAGACATTATATATCTTATCTTTGTGTACGCCCTTCTTACAGTCGGTATACATCTTGTTATACGTTCTCCTATTGGTAAACGTCATCGGTATCCATCTTCTAATAGTCGATATACGTCCTCCTAATAGACATTATATATCTTATCTTTGTGTACGCCCTTCTTACAGTCGGTATACATCTTGTTATACATTCTCCTATTGGTAAACGTCATCGGTATCCGTCTTCTAATAGTCGATATACGTCCCCCTAATAGACATTATATATCTTATCTTTGTGTACGCCCTTCTTACAGTCGGTATACATCTTGTTATACGTTCTCCTATTGGTAAACGTCATCGGTATCCATCTTCTAATAGTCGATATACGTCCTCCTAATAGACATTATATATCTTATCTTTGTGTACGCCCTTCTTACAGTCGGTATACATCTTGTTATACGTTCTCCTATTGGTAAACGTCATCGGTATCCATCTTCTAATAGTCGATATACGTCCTCCTAATAGACATTATATATCTTATCTTTGTGTACGCCCTTCTTACAGTCGGTATACATCTTGTTATACGTTCTCCTATTGGTAAACGTCATCGGTATCCATCTTCTAATAGTCGATATACGTCCTCCTAATAGACATTATATATCTTATCTTTGTGTACGCCCTTCTTACAGTCGGTATACATCTTGTTATACGTTCTCCTATTGGTAAACGTCATCGGTATCCGTCTTCTAATAGTCTATATACGTTATCCGTATCCGTCCTCTAATAGTCTATATACGTCCTCCTAATAGACATTATATATCTTATCTTTGTGTACGCCCTTCTTACAGTCGGTATACATCTTGTTATACGTTCTCCTATTGGTAAACGTCATCGGTATCCGTCTTCTAATAGTCTATATACGTTATCCGTATCCGTCCTCTAATAGTCGATATACGCCATCGGTATCTGTCGTCCACCTAATAGCCAGTATACATCATCGATATCTCGGTATACATCTTGTTATACGTCCTCCTAATAGATGTATACATCATCGGTATCCGTTCTCTAATAGTCGATATACGCCATCAGTATTTCACGTTCTCCTAATAGCCAGTATACATCTCGAAGTACGACATCCTTACAATCGGTATACATCTTATTATACGTCCTCCCAATAGTGGTAAACATCGGTATCGTCCTCTTAATAGCCAGTATACACCATCGGTACCTCACGTCCTCCTAATATTTAGTATATATCATCGGTATCTCGGTGTTCGGTGTACTCGGTATTCTTGTAAGAGTTATTTGTAAAAAGTACAAAGAACTCTTTCAAGAATATTTTAACATATATGTGTACTGACTAACTAGCTAGCTAAAATGTAAATTTTAGCATTAAATGCAGATTTGAATTTTAGTAGAAGGTATTTATTCAGTTAAAAAGAAATTCAGAATAACACCATTCAACAACACCCTTTATCACTTTTAAGTAATAACAGAATTTAATGAATGAATTAATTAAACGAAAAATATTGTAGAGCATAAAGCCAACAAAGGCAAATCTCCTAGATTTGTTAATAAAAAAGGTTTAAAAGAAAAATAAATTTAAAAAAGTGCTGATAAAGTTCACAAATCTTTTAATAAATGCAATTCTGTAGTAGAATGAAATGTTAAAATTCAAAACAACCGCACAATTACTGATTAAAATTATGCCTCAAAGCCAATTCTAATGACTGAATTTAATGACCGATTTTAATTTTAGCATTAAATGAAGATATGAATTTTAATAGAAGGTATTTATTCCGTTAAAAAGAAATTAAGAATAACACCATTCAACAACATCATTTAATGAATCATTTAGAGTAATTGTAATTTAGCAATTTAAATTGTAGAGCATGAAGCTAGCAGAGGTAAATCTCCTAGATTTGTTAATAAAAGATGTTTGAAATAAAATTAAAGTACTGATAAAGTTCACAAATCTTGCGTTAATAAAACAAATTCTGTAGTAGAATAAAATGTCAAACTTTAAAACAACTGCACAATTTCTGAATTATAACATTCTGCTTCAAAGCCAATTCGTATGACTGAATTTAATTAATGACCTATTTTAATTTTAGTATTAAATGAAGATCTGAATTTTAGTAGAAGGTATTTATTCAGTTAAAAAAAATCAGAATAACACCATTCAACAACATTTATCATTTAAAGTAATAACATTAATGAATCATTTAGAGCAATTATAATTTAATAGCAATCGTAATTTAGCAATTTAAATTGTAAAGCATGAAGCCAGCAAAGGTAAATCTAGATTTGTTAATAAAAAAAAAAAGATTTAAAATAAAATTAAAAATAGAAATGCTGATAAAGTTCACGAATCTTGAGTTAATAAAACAAATTCTGTAGTAGAATGAAATGTTAAAATTCAAAACAACTGCACAATTCCTGAGATAACATTCTGCTTTAAACGCCAAATTTTAATAGCTGGAGTCAAAACGTTTGAGGAACACTGGCTGAATGCGTGAACTTAATAAAACGGCTCATTTGAACACATTAGCTGTCTGCGAGCTATACTACTTCCTCGTGATAAAATGAATGCCGCCATCGTAAGCAACTCAAATGATCTCATCCCAAGGATTGTTAAGTAGATGGATGAATGGATGGAAGTGAGGTAATGCTTTAGCGTAGTAATTTTTCTCGCTATCTGCCCTTTTTCGGAATACGCACAAATGTAGGTCAAAATGCGGTTGAATATTTTCTGTATGGTATCATTTAATTTCATACAATTTCTTTTTTGTTGCTACATTATTTTGTTTTGTTGTTAGTGTTAGGGTTAGGTCTTTTTATTCCAGTAAAAAAGTGGAATTATGTTTTATTTTAAATTTGTGTATTTAATTTTCTGAAATAAAGCAAGGATTCAAACACCTCAGCCTATGTATCCTTTCTCAGTATATGTTCATTTTATTAAAAAAAATATTTAATTGATACGCTTATCAGTTATAGATTTTAAAATTCCACTGTGTATATCTAAACTTAATTTCGTCCTGCAATGCGGGACGAACATTCCCATGAGTAACCTACTATTGCGATGGAGCTGCCGTAGGTAGAAGTCTGACTTGGCCCCGTGTCACTGAAGAAGGATTACAGTGTCTTCCGGGAGGGCTTTTAGGGGGAACTACCCCGCATTTGGACAAACCCGGAAAACTCCCACCAGGTAGTTCGACTCACGAGGCAAAAAGTTGAGCATCCCAAATGCCATCGGCACTCCTCGTTTTTTGAAACATTGTCTACAACAAAGCCTTCAGCCGATTGAACCTCAGCCCTAATACTCACCAGCGGCGCCCGTTACCATTGAGCCACGAGTCGGGCCGAAATTCTAGATTTTAACTGCAATAAAATTCACTAACAATTTTAAAAATAAAATTACTAATATATATATGTATATATATATATGTGTGTGTTTAATAAAATGGATGCAAGCATGTTTTTATCAATAAAAAAAAATTGTAGCGTTAGGGTTGTACACGAAAAGGACATTTAGATTTAGTTAAAACTACGAATAAAGTTGTTAAACAGTTTAATATGGTTAGTAGGGAATATTTTATTTACAATTTTGAAAACAAAAACTAGAATATACATAATTTTTTAATAAATTAAAAAACTAGAATATACATTTTTTTAATACATAATTTTAATTCTTTCAATTTTACTTTAAAAAGTTTTCTTTTTAAAACTTATCATAGTGAAATTCTGAAAAGTTTTAATTTTTTTATTTAATGCTTGCAATTTTAATCGAAATAATTGAGGAGTTTTTGTTAAAAAATGAGGTGAAAAAAAATTTAATAAATAGGTTTTTCCCGTTTGTTATTTAAATATAAAATTATAATGATAACTTTATAAAAAATTATCACAAAAATTATTATATTACCAGTTGACCTACGTAATATCTAACTATAAATCTGTGAGAAAAAAAATGGCCCTTTTCTGATACCATAACACTTTGAATTAATAAGCTGTTTTTTCATGTCCACTTATTATTATTGTGCTATAAAAAAGTATGATATATTTTTTCCAATATTTAATGCATGAGTTCATATCTTGACTAGGAAGAACTCTTGCGGTTATAAGCCAGTCTTAGTCATGAACAGAATAATACAAAAAGATGACGTCACTCGCAGGTGATAAATTGTTCCAAACATTTCCCTATTGAAGAAAGGTACGAATTCCATAGCGAACACGAATTCCTTAAAAAAAAAATTGACCTCTTGTAGAATTTTATGACCTAACCCTTATCGTGAAGTTCTTTATGTTAAAGTTAACAGTTCTTGTTCGTTTTTGTATTCCAGTAGGCCGGAAATTTAACCTTGAACGCACACACGTCATCTTACAATGCTTATGCATCGGGTCAAAGGAGCAAAGATTTTCATTGGCTCCTTTTACGCGCGAATACCTTTGTTAATCGACCTTCAAGAACAAACTAAAAAAGAATTCTAGTAGAACAATAGTTTTAACTAAGATGGTGGGAAAAATCCTCCCGCTATATGTTTCTTTTAAACAGTGTTTCTTTTTGATTAGGTTGTTTGTTTTTGTAACCCTCTGTCACAATATCCGGGCGGTATAATTGAAAATTCGGGTCAGGCACACATTTTGACGCAGACGACTTCCGAATTCTTGTTCGCGAGTAGGAATCAACAACTAAACTTATCTCTCTCAGAGGATAACGGCACTTGTATGTTTTGAATGTTGATGATATCTAAGAATATATATACGATGATTATCTTTTGTTTAAGTGTAGAAACATCTGTGATTTTTTTTCTTTGGCCCTTTGTTTTTAAAAGCAATTATTTTTTTATATATATAAAAACGTTTTAACCTTTTATCCTTCAACTTATATTACTTTTATAAAAGACTTTTGACCCCAGTTATTTTATCATTACGAAATCTCAAAGACATTTTGATTGTTTTTTGTATGATTGCAGATTGTTTAGAAAAGAATTTAAAGATGATTTTATCTTTTACATTTTAGTTTTAAATTTGCTCTAACTTAAAATAGAATAGGAAGGAATAAATTTATTTTAAGATCATTAAATCCTTCAGTATTTAAATTTAAAAACAATTGACTTAATTATTTTAATTAAAACTTAAATTAATTTTAAATAGAGAAAATGTGAAAAAATGTGGCCAAAATGTTTTAATTCTGGAATGAGATTTTTATTAAGCACTGGTTTAAAAAAATGAATCTTATTTTTTGCTATTGTGGATACCTTGCGTATTTCTTTACCAATTATACAATCATTACATCTGTAAACTACTATTTATTTTATTCTGTAATTATTTTTATCAAATTCCAACGGCATTGATGCTCGATTAGAAAATTATATTTATGACATTGTTGCTTGTGGTTTCTTTTAAATTCAAATTGTTTTTAGTCATTTGTTATTTAGAATGTATATTTTGAAAATGTAAGCTACTTTTTAAGCTTACAACAACTAAACGGTTGACTTCTTGAAGAAAAACAGAACATTGTAAAAAAAAATTAGAAAAATAAAGTTCGAAAACATTGTGAAAAAATAAATATGGAGTTGAATCTTTTACGATTGTAAAGGATATAAAATCATCATGTGTTAACGAAAATAATTGAAAATTGTGAATGATGAAGCTAAAAACTTAATACATAGGTTACTACATAATTAGGTTATAAATATATTTTTATGAGAATATGATTAAAAAAATAATTTAATCGTAAGAATACTTAGTTGAAAAATATAAATATTTTAGTCATTTAAATATTTGTTCTATTCTAAAATAATAAAAGTTCTATAAGCTAAATAAAATAATAAAAGTTATATAAGCTAAATAATGAAATAATAAAAGTACTATAACCTAAATAATAAAATAAAAGTTCTATAAGCTAAATAATAAAATAAAAGCTCTATAAGCTAAGTTCTATTCTAAAAGTTCTATAAGTTAAATAAAAAAAAGTTCTATTCTATAAGCTAAATAATAAAATAATACAAGTTCTATTCTAAAAGATTTATAAGCTAAATTCTATTCTAAAAGTTCTATATTAAAAGTTCTGTTGTTAAATAATGGTGGGTAAAAAATATAAAATATTTAACTCCAAAAGTATTAGCCATCTGGCTCTATATACTTCCTCTTCACAACGATTCTAGTTTCTTATTTAAATTTAGGTTTAAAGTTTGGGAAATAGAATAAAGCAGAAAAAATTGTAGGTCTCTGCATTATTTAAATTTATCCATGATTTGATTTCGGAAATTGTGCCCATCATAATCATTATTCAGCACCAGCTAATTGACGAAAACATAACCTAGCCTTAAACTACACCGACCAATTCTTTCTGGATTTATATCCAATTGGCTTGGCCTCTCAGTTACAGGCATGGCACAACGAATAACTAGATCACTAGGTCTAGATCGCATCGATCGGTCATCGCGACCTCTCATGGTCACGAATACAAAGCAGCAGGAAAGTAATAACAAACTGACCATTAGAATGGATCTTAATCTCATTTTTTCACCTGGCTGACCACGGTTTGGCTTGACTTGGTTTGCTTTTGATTAAATTCGTGTTTGGATTTACATGTCTGCGCACGTGTTACACCAATGTAGTGTGAACGTATATGAACTAATAATAATTATTATGTTATTGTATATTAATAATCTATTTCGAAACTAGCGAATGTGGTCTGATTATTGTAAAAATTGTAAAAATTTTCTGCTTTTGCCTATAAAATGGTTTTTGCATGTGTTTGAAAAATAAAAAAATAATAAAAATTTTTTTTAAATGCAAAGGAAAATGGACATTAAAATAGGCCACAGAATATTCCATATTATTTTATTTGTAGTATGCATTGTGTAGCATTGAATTTCGTTTTAATTCAAAATAATTTTCATGTTACAAAAAGTATTTAAATTTAATTTCCTTTTTTTATTTTAAAAATTTTTATTAATGATTTCTTTCAGTGATTAATTGAAAGGAGGCCTGATGGCCGAGTAACTAGCGCTCGGTACCAAAGGGTACCAGTACCAGTTCCAACGGTGCCATGGATGTTTGTAGTGGTTCGGAATCCACTTTAAAGCGTAGGTACCGGTCTAGCATAACCGTTGATTGGGCTGACAACCCTACCCCGTAAAAAGAATATATCTTCTATCTATAAATCTGCCAGTAGCCAGGCGGCCTTTGCCCACCAAAGGGTTGTTGCATCAATGAAGAAGAAGAATTAATTGAAAACAATAGTAATACAAAAAAGAGAAAGAAAAACTATAGAAATCTGTGAAATTTAAGTATTGTTTTGATTCTGTAAAAAAACAAGTATAAAGATACACTGAAGTGACAAAAGTCATGGGATACCTCTTAATATCGTATCGGCCCTCCTTTCGCCCGGCGAAGTGCAGCAACTCGACGTGGCATGGACTCAACAAGTCGTTGGAAGTCTTCTGCAGGAATATTGAGCCATGCTGTCTCGATAGACGTCCATAATTGTGAAAGCGTTGATGGTGCAGGATTTAGGGCACGAACAGACCTCTCGATGATGTCCCATAAATGCTCGATGGGATTCATGTCGGGCGATCTAGGTGGCCAGATCATTCGTTGGAATTGTCCAGAATGTTCTTCAAACCAATCGCGAACAGTTGTGGCCCGATGACATGGCGCATTGTCATCCATAAAAATCCCATCGTTGTTTGGATACATGAAGTCCAGGGCAACGGGCGTACCTGTTACGGAGTTCCTAGGTGGCTTTAGGAGCCACAAAACCTCCACATCTTAAGTTAGTTAGAAAATTTGCAAAATGTAATTGCTGCAATTAAAAGAATGCTAATAAAATAAAAGAGTTCATTAAAAAGTTAGGAAAAACATCGCTTGCCTGAGAACAATTAAGGCAAGAGATCGGAAAAAGTTAAAACTATAGGTACAATTAGGGGTCCGTTGGCGATGCCCAAAAAAAAAAAAAAAGATTAAAGATACAAAATTTACATAGATACAAAAGAACAAGTAAAATACATAATATGACAAAAAACAAACATTCATTGACCGGCCCGCCAACAGATGGCGCCACCAGACGGACGAACATAGTCATGAAGTCCATGAATGGCTGCAAGTGATCTCCAAGTAGCTGAACATAAGCATTTCCAGTCAATGTTCGGTCCAGTCGCACCAGAGGACCAAGTCCATGCCATGAAAAAACAGCCCACACCATTACGGAGCCACCACCAGCTTGAACAGTGCCTTGCTGACAGTTTGGGTCCATGGCTTCGTGGGGTCTGCGCCACACTCGAACCGTATCATCAGCTCTTACCAACTGAAATCGTGACTCATCGGACCAGGCCACGGTTTTCCATTCATCTAGGGACCAACCGATATGCTCACGTGCCCACGAGAGTCGCTGCAAACGATGTCGTTCTGTCAGTAAAGGCACTCGAGTCGGTCTTCTGCTGGAATAGCCCAAGAAAGCCAAATTTCTCCGCACAGTTCTAACAAACAAGTCCCTTGTACGTCCCACATTGATTTCTGCGGTTATTTGACGCAGTGTTGCTTGTTTGTTAGAATTTACGTCTCTTTGCAGACGTCGCCGGTCTCGGTCGTTAAGTGCAGGCGGTCGACCACTGCGCTGTCCATGGTGGGATGTTATGCCTGAAATTTCATACTCTCGGCACAGTCTTGACCCAGTGGATCTGGGAATGTTGAATTCCCTAACGATTTCCGAAATGGCATGACCCATGCGTCTAGCTCCAACTAACATTCCGCGTTCAAAGTCTTAATTCCCGTCGTGCAGTCATCATCACGTCAAAACCTCTTCACATGAATAACTTGAACAGAAATGAAAGCTCTGCGAAAGCACTGCGCATTTATACCTGTTCTACGCGATGCTATTGCCATCTGAAAATTTGCATATTGCTGTCCCATGACTTTTGTCACTTCAGTGTATGTTATTATGAAGATGCGTATGATAGCAATATCATGAAATCCTTTCAATTTATTCTTGTAAAATAAAAATTCTTTTTAAAAAAAATATTGATTTATAGAGAAATTAATTAGAAATGTTATTGCATTTTTAATCAATTTATTATTTATTCTAATTTGTAGATGTTCACAATATTTAACAAAAACAAAAAAAAACAAAAAAAAAACAAAAAAAAAAACAAAAAACAAAAATGAACATTAAAATAGGCCACAGAATATTCCATATTATTTTTATTTGTAGTGAAGCATTGATTTTCGTATTAATTTAAAATAATATTCATCTTACAAAAAAGTATTATGCATACAAAATAGTAGTAATACAAAAAAAGAAAGAAAATTATACAAATCTATGAAATTTAAATATTGTTTTTATTCTGTAAAAAAACAAACGTAATGGTTTATGGTTTATTATTGTAAAGATATGCATAATATCATTATCATGCACTTCTTTCAGTTGATTCTTGTAAATTAAAAATTCCTTTTAAAAAATTTCATTTATTTATAGAGAAATTAATTAGAAATGTTATTGTAATTTTAATCAATTCATTATTTATTCCAATTTTTAGATGTTCACAATATTTAACAAAAAGAAAAATGAAAATGGACATTAAAATATTCCACAGAATATCCTATATTATTTTATTTGTAGCTCAGCGTAGATTATCATTTTAATTCCAAAATAATTTTAATCTTACAAAAAAAGTATTCAATTATGTATTCAAATTTATTCACTTTTATTCAATTAACAGGTATTCAATTGTCTGATATATGTATTTTAATATTTGTTACGGAAACCAGTTTATTGCGATAAATTAAGATTTTTAATGGGAAACAGTAGGGTTCTGTGTAAACATATCTTTTTACTCATGTTGAAAGCTGTACATGCATTAAGAAATCGATATGTTATTTACTCCACGAAGTACTGAACTAAAAATAAATAAAAATACAAAAATTTTATTGTTTTTTTATTTATGGAGTTTGTGTATTTATAATCTTAATATATTGTGAAATTATTTCAAATTCACTTTCCAGACTTTGCATCATGATTTTATTTTTAGTTTAGTTGAAAAAAATATCGAGAAGGTTATAAAATTTTAATAATCCTGATTCCCGTTTAATCTATTATTGTATTTGATACTTTACGAAATATTTGTTGCTTTCAATATGCTTTAAAAGCAATATTAATCAGAGGCAGAAGTCTTAATGGTTAAGCATAAGATGTGATATACATATTTCATCAAAATTTATTTATAACTAATTTTCTAAGTGTGAATTACAATTTTAAAGTATCTGTGAATCATGTAAATATTTGCGTGTGATTTTTTATTTGATATAGTCATATAAAATAATTTGTCAGTTTTTTTATTTTATATAGTCATATGAAGTCATTTGTCATTTTTTAAAATTTGAAATAGTCATATAAAGTCATTTCCAGTTTTCTTATTTGATATAGTCATATAAAGTCATTTGTCTTTTTTTTTATTTGATGCAGTCATATAAAATAATTTGCCAATTTTTTAAATTTGATATAGTCATATAAGGCTATTTGTCGTTTTTCTTATTTGATATAGTCATATAAAGTCATTTTGACAATTCTTTTTATTTGATGTAGTCATATAAAGTAATTTGCCAATTTTTTTATTTGATATAGTCATATAAAATCATTTGCTAATTGTTTTTATTTGATATAGTCATATAAAGTCATTTGCCAATTTTTTTATTTGATATAGTCACACAAAGTCATTTCTCAGTTTTTTTATTTGATATAGTCATATAAAGTCAATTTTCAATTTTTTTAATGGATTTAGTCATGTAAAGTCATTTGTCTGGTTTTTTATTTGATATAATCATATAAAGTCATATATAGTCATTTGTATTGTCATATATAGTCATATAAAGTAATTTGGCAATTTTTTATTTGATATAGCTATATAAAGTCATTTATTAGACTTTTTTTATTTGATATAGTCTATATAGTCATTTGCCAGTTTTTTATTTGATATGTTCATATAAAATTATTTGGCAGCTTTATATTTGATAGAGTCATATAAAGTCGTTTGTCAGTTTTTATTTGACATGGCCATATAAAGCCGTTTGTCAGGTTTTTTTATATAGTCATTTAATAAAGTCATTTGGCAATTTTTTTTATTTGATATAATCATATAAAGTCATTTGGCGATTTTTTTATTTAATATAGTCATATAAAGTCATTTGCTAGTTTTTTATTTAATATAGCCGTATAAAGTCATTTATTTTTTTATTTAATATATTCACATGAAGCATTTCTCATTTTTTTTTTATTTGGTAAGACATCATCAGATCTGAACAATTGTCCTAGAGATATTAACTGAAAATAAGAAATAATGAGAATGTATAAATATTTAACTGTATTTTGCTTTGTCATTATTTTTTTTATTTAGGATTCATTTTTAAATTGTAACAGAAGAAACATTAACAATATATAATCCTCAAGGGAAAAAAAATAGATGTCTATTGTCTCAAGGTCATTATCTTAAAAAGTGATTATATTCTCATCATTTTCAGCTTTTTAATCATCTTATCGAATGTTTCTATTTTTTTATCTCTATAAAGTAATTTTGTCACACTATCTAATGATTTTTTAATTGCATTCCTATTAAGGATCACGTCATCTAGAAGAAAGAAAATCTCTAAAAATAGGATTGAGATTAAGGATTTATTTCTTGCGGGCATATACAGAGAAAGAAAAGAAAATATTAATTATACATTTATTACGGTTTTTTTATTTGTTAAAACATTTATTCTTATTTTATTCATACTATAAAATTTGTTTTAAATTTATCGAATATAAATGCTAAAGAAATAATCACTACTAAGAGTCACAATTTTAAATCAAATATGCGTTGGAATTTTTTATTAATATGTAGGTTTCTAGTAATGAAATTTGCTAAAACTATTTAATTTTAAGTATTAATTAACTTATTATTTAACTACTAATTGCTCCCCCTCACCTCCATCCGTGCATAGTAGGACATCATAGGACGTCAGTCAAGCACTGCAGCAGGACATCGATTCATCACTAGCAATTCATCATCCTTCTCATTAGAATCATTCTTGAAATTATGCAAAATTTTTATTTTTATACTATCTTTTATTATTTTGATTTTCTATGTGTAATGTAAAGGTTTCATACATAATTTTGTTATTTCAAGGTACCTTTATAATTATAGCACCTTTATTTACTAAGTTTTTAAGACATAGCTAGATATATAGACAGGATTCGTTATATAGAAAAGGTCAGCAGGATTATTCTTTATTTATGCCCGGATTCGAGTCCCGGCGGTGCCATGGCTGTTTGTAAGGGTTCGAAATTCACTTCAAACCGTAGGTTTCGCTCTAAAATGACAGTTGGGCGTAGGGCTGACAACCCTAACCCTAACCCTATAAGAAAAACAATTTCTGTCTGGAAATCTGACAGTAGGTAGATGGCTTTGAACCACCGTAAGCTGTAGTGCCAGGGTGTTAGTTAGTCAGGATATATAAATGCATAAACGAGAGCAATTTATTTACTGTATTTTTTTGTTTGTTCGCTTTAAAAATGTAGATTTCCAGGGAGGCATTTTGTTTTTTTCTTCCAAAAAAAGAAGATGGCGGGACAAATAAGTTTGGGACTATTGTTATAAAGAGATATTTATATTTTTACGTAATGGAATATTTTATGACAAGAATTAGGCATTAAAACATGGCATATTAATTTTTTACTATGACACCAATCTTTCGTTAGACATGCCTTTAATAATATATGGAATTCTAGGAAAAAGGACAGTCTAAATTCAGAATGACGCGGCTTCAATTCAACATGGAACGAATTAGTCGTATTATAGAAACTTAAATGCATCAATTTCTACATTTAGAAAATAATTTTTTTAACTAAAAGACAAGATTTTTATGCACATATGTTTCCACTACAGAACTGTTTATTTGTTCAGTGTTGGTTTTTAATTGACGTTTTCATTGCAGAGGACCGCCATGGAAAACGACACTGTGGCAAACGTCACTGTGGACACTCTGTACAACTACAAGTGCTCCAACGGCCTGTTATTGCCCCTCATCAATGAGTACACGTGGAAGCCCGAAGTGCGGGCCTTCCTCTACCTGATGGGCCTGCTGTACTGTTTCCTAGGGGTGGCCATCATCGCTGACATCTTCATGTGTTCCATCGAGAAAATCACCAGCAAGACCAGGAAGATCATGCTGTCCACCTCAGACGAGGCGGAGCCAGAGGTCATCGAAGTCAAAGTCTGGAATGACACGGTGGCCAATCTCACACTTATGGCACTGGGTTCCAGTGCGCCGGAAATTCTGCTGTCCATCATAGAGATCATGGGCAATGGGTAAGGATGGTTCTGTTACCTTATGTTACACCTAACACAGTGGTTCTCAAAAGGTGGGTTTCCATTGGAAATCTCCATCTCACATATTAGAACATCAGCCAATTCGAAATCTGGTGTCTATTCTTTTTATGCATCTTATTGGTGTGTTTCCATTAGAATATTGAAATCTCACAGCGTAGAACATCAGCCAAGGAAGTCTGTTTTCTAGTCTTTCTCAATTCCTACTATTAGCTCACACTCTCCCTATATATATCTTGTTCAAATTTTCAATCGTTCATAAAACACTTTTTATTCATCCACTCAACTTCAAATACATTTCTTTTGAACTTGCAGTGAATGACACTGGATGTTAATACATTTTTTTCAAATGTTACTTCATTCATTAAATTTAATTAATTAATTTTAGTTTTTTTTATTTAAGTTGCATCTATCTAATAATAGATGGCGCCAGATGTAAGAGGAAAATTTCAATTTTATTTGTAAAGAACTTTTCTGCAATAGAGTGAAAAAAAAGTAGGAATTGACTTAGATTTTTTTTTTTATATTACTTGTTATGTATCGCATTGGTAAATGGAATTGGTGTATCTTATTGGTATCCATTGAAATACTGAAATCTCACATCGTAACACATCAGCCAATCGGACGTCTGGTCTTTAGTCTTTTCATGCATCTTATTGGTGGCATTCTATGACGAGAATATAGTATTCTTGGACATAACATATTTTTTACAGAAAACTAAATCGCTTTGAATCTATCAGAAAATTAACAAAGTAGTCACATGGAAGGCTTTTTTGTTGACTGCTAACTTAAATTAATGCGATTTCACAACATGGTGTTTATACAAAGATGTTTTTTCCCCATTTTTTTTATCATGCATAAGTAGAATAAAAAATATATGTCTTGATTATTTAATAATAAACTTTCTAAAACTACATTACACTTTATAAATAAATTCTTAAAAATAGATCATCCGTTACATAGATGATCTAGAACATTTAATTTTTGTATTTTAAAAATTAAAAACATTTTTAACTGCATAGCGTTTTATTTTATATAAAAAATTATTTATTTTAACCCAATTTGCAAGTATTTTAATTTTGATTAAGAATGGTTGTTTATTATTTCTAATTTAAAATAAACAGAAGCGACAAAATTTGCGGGGGAATCGACAATAATTTACCTTGTCAAACAGGTTCCAAAGGTATACATTTTGTAGAATCACTGCACTAAAAGATATGAACGGGTAATGTTTGTCTTTATTTAATACGATGCTATATTTTATTTGGATAAGTCTTGTTAGAAAAAAAATATAAAAGAAGAATTCAAAATTCAGAAAAAAATAAATAAATTTTCCAATAAAAAAGGATTAATCTTTAATTAAGCATAAATTTTACAGTAAATTAAAACAATTAAAAATTAATGAACAAAATGTTCTTATAATATTATATTATACAATCCAATATAATATTTATATCATGTTATTGATTTAATGTTTAGAGTGTAACCAACCAGATCAAACCCACATAACTTTATTATAACTGAAATAACAGAAGAATAAAATTTAAGTTGACTTGGAATGTCATGCATTTTTGCTTAATCTAATACATATATTCGCAGTTAATTGTGAATATTTCAGAGACCAATTGATAGAAACAAGTCATATTGATGAAATAGTTTACTCTCAGTTTTTAAATAGCATATTTTTGTTGTTATTGTTTCGTATCCCAGTTGGTCGACAGCAACATCTAAACTAAGTCCAAGAACCCGTGGGATCTCATAGGACAGCTTCTGTTGTGGAGCACCCGTAGGTAGAAATCTGATTTGGCTACGTGTCGCTGAAGAAGGACAGTGCCTTCCGGGAGGACTTTTACGGGGATCTACCCCGCATTTGTATATTGTATGAGAAAAAACCCGGAAAACTCTCACGTAGTCCGTAGGTAGTCCGACTCACGAAGCAAGATGCTGGACATCATAAATGCCATCGAGTATTCTAATTTTTTTGGAACAGTGTTTTCAAAAATAAGCCGAAAGCGGATTGAATCCCAGCTCTAATGCTCACCAGCGGTGCGCGTTGCCACTGAGCCACGAGTTCGGCTCAATAGTATATTGTATCTCTATGAGTGAGTTTTATTTCCATCACGAGACGTTGACAAAAATACCAGCTGAACAGAGTTAAAGCCTGATCATGTTCCAATGGTAATGCTCTCACTTATCGTACAGGATATCTAAGTTTGAATCCGTCAGGGGTGTCCATTGCAGTCACTGCTCTCAGTAACGAGGATACTCAATGGCGATTGAGTTTTACAGCAAGCATTACGGTCTGGCAAATGGTCAGCAAGCATTACGGTCTGGCAAATGGTCAGCAAGCATTACGGTCAAGTATTACGGTCTGGTCTGACAATTAAATTGTTTAGTGTTTACAACAAGGCCGTCAGCGGATTAAACGTCAGCCTTAATGGCCACCAGCGGCCCAAGTTGCCACTGAGCCATGAGTCGGGCATGAGTAACATATTGTATTTCTTTTAGTGAGGTTTATTACTATCACGAGACGTGGATAAAGATATCAGCTGAACAGAGCCTAATTGTGTTCCAATGGTAACATGCTTATTTATCGTATGAGAGCTACAGGTTCGAATCCGCTTGTGGTGTTCATTGCAGCCACTGCTCTCAGAAGCGAGGAAACTCAATGGCAATTCAGTTTTATAGCAAGTACTACGGTCTCGTATCGGCAGTCATATTGTTTGGAGAAGAGTTTCGTGTTTTTTCTCATACGACTTGGACTGTTTCATTTGTTGGTGGTTTGGAATCCACTTTAATCTGTAGGTCCCGGTCTAATGAGCCTAAAGTGTGAAACAAAGACCGTAGAGTGAGAAACCAAACCAAATCAACCCTCATATGACACGTAAATGCGATGCAGTTTCTCCTGAAAAAATTCTTTTGGGAGGCAATTTTTCGCTTCACCGCCTGCGGCCTGATGATTAATTGGCTAACGCTCTGGCCTTTGGTACCACAGCTTCAGGTTTGAATACTGGCGGTGTCATGAATATTTTTTGATGGTTCGGAACTCACGTTGAACTGTAGGTCCTGATCTAATTAGCCTAAAGTGTGCAAAAAAAAAGGATCGTAGAGCGACAAACTAAATCAAACCAAAATCTTCATCGCATGTCGATGGTAACAAACACGTTTACTTATGTATAAAGAAAAATTATGGACAATTTTGAAAATTTAGGGAAAGAAGTTAGGTTCGGAACTAAGAGGTAAGAGAGGAATTTGAGCCAAAATCATAACTGCCATAAACGAGTACTTCATTGTTAAGAAAAAACATCTACTCATTCAAGCGCTTTTGATTTCTAAGTATGTCTCAAACTAAGTATGTCCTCATTAGCGAAACGATGGAAAGTTTTTAAGTATCCTTTGAATTTAATCTCATTCTTAATAATAGAGGGCCATCAGTCCATAACGACATATTATTTATTTTTATCCGATGACACTTGTATTTTTTTCTCTCTTTAAATAGGTTAATACTGCCATTGTCAACTTCTCATAATCTTCATTACAACTGGATGCTATACGTTACTTAACGACATAGAATTTATTTGTCGGATTGATTTTCAATTCGTATTATTTTCTTGGTCATTATGAAATTAACAGAATGGAACATTAAGCTATTGTAATCCGAAGATGTAAATTTCTGTCCTATTAACTTAATTGCAACAATGGGCTAAAGCTTTAGGTCACATTAATATTGTAAATAACATCGAAGATATTGGAGATTCGTTTCTTTCACCTATAGTTAATTGTTCTGGATTTTGCTAGGGTCGTTCTTTCCAATAATGCGTAACTGTTACTAAAAAATTATATCGGATATTTCAGATAGTAAGTAATGGCAAAGATATGAGTTAATATAGCTTTATAGTTTTTATTGATACTTAAATTATTGATATTTTCCTGATTAAATACAGTTTTTTTTTGTTTCTTATCAAACTTGGTCGTAGCAACATCTAGACCAAGTCCATGAACTCATGTAATCTCATGGAAGAAGAAAAAAAGGGGGGGGCGGAACTTCTGTTGTGTTGGAATACCACATGTACATATGTAGCTACTATTAAAACAAAATTTAATTCTTAGACAAAATATGAAATGCAAAGTGATTATGAGGAATAAAGAAATTCATAATGATATTAAGTTCTCTATTTTTGTGGTTTCTTATCCCACTTGGTAGACAGCAATATCTAGACCAAGCCCATGAACCCGTGTGGTCTCATGAAAGAATAGAAGAGTTGCGATGGAGCAGTTTCGGGAGAGGTCTGACTTGGCTCCGTATACCTGAGGAAGGATGGAAGTGCCTTCCGGAAGGACTTTTAGGGGGAACTACCCCGCATTTTGCTTATCGTATGGAAGAAAACCCAGAAAACTCTCACCAGGTAGTCGGACTCAAGAGATGCTGAACATCGCAAATGTCATCGAGTCTCCTCGTTTTCAAAGTAATGTATACAACAATGACGCCAGCGGATGGAACCTCCGCCTAATGATCACTAGCGTCACGCGTTGCCACTGAGTCGGGACAGTTAATTTTTATTGACGTATATGTCGTGGGTATGCTTTTTAATGTACTATCTTTTTATTTCGTTTAAGTTTAACCCCAACAATTTTTTAGTATTTTTCGTGGTCATATATAGCAGATCTTAATAATTTAAGCTTAAATTTCAGAAGCATTATGAGAATAAATCAAAAATTGGGAGATGAAAGCGCGTAAATAATGGCAACATATACCTATAAAAATAGTACAAATCTTGGGAAAAAAATAAACTTTAATATATTTGTTTCATAGCCACTATGACGATAAGATATAGCAATTTCATAACAAGCATTTTACATATACTGTAAACTGTATTCGTCAATTACCAAAGTATTTCGGGAAAGTGTGCACAGAAAATAGTCTAATTAAAATTCAATAACTGTACAATATATTAATAAATAAATGAACCATAAGAAATGAAATGGTAATTTATACTGATGGTAATAATTACTCTGGTTCGTAATTCTCGTGGGTTATATGAAATCTTTTATTTTTTCACTCCAACAACTATAACTGTGGGTTATACAGTGTTGTGAATTATAGGCTGGAATTATGTTTTATCCAAAATTATTTTACGCTAAAGAAAAAAAAAATATTGTTTTAGTTGAACTTTTAAGTACTGGATCGCTTTCAATTGATGTATATTGATTAGATTTTCCTTTTTTCTTTGTTTATAGGTTCGAAGCCGGGGATTTAGGGCCAGGAACCATCGTGGGGTCCGCCGCCTTCAACCTGCTGGTCATCTGTGGCGTGTGCATCGTGGCCCTGCCCAACGGGGAAACCAGAAGGATACGGACATTCAGCGTAAGTGCCTTTGAAAGTAGCGCAGTTTGAGAATGAGAGCGAAAATACCGACAATAATAATGATGTCTTATTCAATTGAAAAACGTACAACAATTGCAAACGCTCTT
This sequence comes from Caerostris darwini, assembly GCA_021605075.1. Lineage (NCBI taxonomy): Eukaryota > Metazoa > Arthropoda > Arachnida > Araneae > Araneidae > Caerostris > Caerostris darwini. The sequence continues at coordinate 83,875 of BPLQ01012168.1, read as the reverse complement.
TCATGGCATTTCAGTATGACTTTGAAAAACAAACCCCCTTTTCTCCCCTTACCAGCCAGCCCCCACTCGTGTTTCGGATGGTCATATATTTTTTGGTCATAAACCCGACTCTTTCTGGAGCGGACATTTTCTTTTTCAGAGAGTTCGCAAAAGTTCTCTCATGCTTTGCATTTTTCATCCTCGTTAAAACAAACCGGCTTGGAGATCCTTGAATTCAAGAAATATTACATCTGAGCTTTAACAAGGGTTTATTTCAGTTGTTGTTATTGGCAGCTAGGCCATTAGGCAGCGGATTTACCAATATTTTGAAAGATTAACTTAGGACATTTGTGCAGAACACTTGTCTAAATGCTAACAAGACATTTGCTAGACAAATAACAGTTGAGAGTATTCACAACTCCAATTTAATGAAGATGGACATGACGACAACCCTTGCTTAATAACAATCTGAAACTGGTTAATCGTGGCTTGTCAGCAATCTGAAATTGTTAATCGTTAGTTAAGTTTTTATTTTTATTTTCTCTGAAGTGACTGAATAGGCCGGAGTTTATGTCTATTTTTCAAAGTGAACCCCATGTGATTTCATTTCGTTACTTAAGGTTTGCCGCAGATCAGACAATTAAATTCAACGTGAACTCGAAAACTCTGAAAAAAATCTCCTACTTTAGAGTGAACTGCACTTGTGATAAAATTTATATTTTTTATTTTTCATTTCTATGCATTATAATCCAGAGTTCTGTATTTGTATATATATATATATATATATGTATATATATACACTGAAGTGACAAAAGTCATGGGATAGCAATATGCAAATTTTCAGATGGCAGTAGCATCGCGTAGAACAGGTATAAATGCGCAGTGCTTTCGCAGAGCTTTCATTTCTGTTCAAGTTATTCATGTGAAGAGGTTTTGACGTGATGATGACCGCACGACGGGAATTAACAGACTTTGAACGCGGAATGTTAGTGGGAGCTAGACGCATGGGTCATGCCATTTCGGAAATCGTTAGGGAATTCAACATTCCCAGATCCACTGTGTCAAGAGTGTGCCGAGAGTATGAAATTTCAGGCATAACATCCCACCATGGAGAGCGCAGTGGTCGACCGCCTGCACTTAACGACCGAGACCGGCGACGTCTGCAAAGAGTCGTAAATTCTAACAGACAAGCAACACTGCGTCAAATAACCGCAGAAATCAATGTGGGACGTACAAGGGACTTGTCTGTTAGAACTGTGCGGAGAAATTTGGCTTTCTTGGGCTATTCCAGCAGAAGACCGACTCGAGTGCCTTTACTGACAGAACGACATCGCTTGCAGCGACTCTCGTGGGCACGTGAGCATATCGGTTGGTCCCTAGATGAATGGAAAACCGTGGCCTGGTCCGATGAGTCACGATTTCAGTTGGTAAGAGCTGATGGTAGGGTTTGAGTGTGGCGCAGACCCCACGAAGCCATGGACCCAAACTGTCAGCAAGGCACTGTTCAAGCTGGTGGTGGCTCCGTAATGGTGTGGACTGTTTATCATGGCATGGACTTGGTCCTCTGGTGCGACTGGACCGAACATTGACTGGAAATGCTTATGTTCAGCTACTTGGAGATCACTTGCAGACATTCATGGACTTCATGTACCCAAACAACGATGGGATTCTTATGGATGACAATGCGCCATGTCACCGGGCCACAACTGTTCGCGATTGGTTTGAAGAACATTCTGGACAATTCCAACGAATGATCTGGCCACCTAGATCGCCCGACATGAATCCCATTGAGCATTTATGGGACATCATCGAGAGGTCTGTTCGTGCCCAAAATCCTGCACCATCAACGCTTTCACAATTATGGACGTCTATCGAGACAGCATGGCTCAATATTCCTGCAGAAGACTTCCAACGACTTGTTGAGTCCATGCCACGTCGATTTGCTGCACTTCGCCGGGCGAAAGGAGGGCCGACACGATATTAAGAGGTATCCCATGACTTTTGTCACTTCAGTGTATTTGCAAGCTCTCTCTCTCTCTACCTATCTATCTCTCTATCTCTCTCTATATATATGACGTTACTCTGCAAAAAGAAACCATATCCTGCCTCGAAATCTGCCAATAGACTAACTGCCTTGATCCACCATGAGTTGTAGTGCCAGGGAGTAAGTTAATTAGTGTTACCAATGATGCACGGGAGGAAGGGAAAGAGGGGGGTTCGTGGTACACTACACAGTACACATACAATGCACCTTCTGATCAGTTCCACCATTTCAACGAAAGGACTTTCTAGCCTACAAACTTATTGCGCCCAGCCTCAGTATAGATACAAGATTTCGGTTCGGCATCATTTGTCGGCATTCAAACCAACTTCCATTTATTCGTAAACTCAATGCAATATCAACCAGGTTGCTCCTGTCTGGTATAAAAAAAATAAACAACTTATAACTAAACCTCCCAAAACCTTACTACCATGAATAATTCACTTAAATCTAGACCTCGGTAAATTTCCTGATGTGTTTTAAATCATCCAAAACATAAAAATACCGACCTACTTCCTCTTAGAACCTAAAATATGCGTTTATTTAATCGATACATAATGGATTTACTGTGAGAAACCTGACAGTTCGAAATGTTTAAGACAAGACGAATTCCCATCATTATAAAAAAATATACCTAAACATGTTAAATATCACACATTATTGATTTATGTATAATATAAAAAAATATTTTAATATTCGTTTATTCTTTGAATTATGTGACAAGATATTTTTCTGTTAGCATTCTTATGATGATAAATAGTGTGAATTTTTAAATTGATGATGTTAATAATGTAAAGATGCTAATGTAAAGTTTAAAACATCATTTTTCGTCCGATGCGCATGATTAAGGAACCTTAAAAGGATTAAAAAAATGGTGTTAACAAAAACACCAGCTAACTGCCCTAATTTCGGTCATGCTTCGTATACTTCTAAAATTATCTTTGCGTTAAAAGGAAACAAATGTCCAAAACTATCGGACTTTTGATTGGAAAATTTTTTTTCGTTTCGCGTAATTTACTGGTGTGTGAATTAGAGGAGAAGTATTTTTTTTTAAAAGAAAATTATAAAATTATTTTTATTTCATTTCATTAACGATGTTTATTACATGAACAATAAAAAATATATATGTAATTAATTAAATGTAGAATTTAATTTTTTTAATTAATATAATTTGCATTAAAACACCCGTTTTAATTATTGTTTATAATAGTCACCGTTATACAACATAATCCGCATTGAAAAATTAAAAACGGATGTATAATTGGATAGTAAACGTATATTTACAGTATTTTATTAACGATGTTTATTACAATAATAATAATAATAAATATATATGTAATTAATTTCATGTAGTATATTAATATTTTTAATTAACATAATCTATGTTAAATCATCCGTTTTAATTGTTGCTTATGATAATCTCAGTTATACAATATAACGTACATTTGATAATTGGAAAATATTAGATTTCTTTGTTTTTATTATTATTATTTATACCCTTAAACCAATTTTTAAAAGTTATTTTCTCGTTAAAATTAGGTTACAATTAAGAAATGAATTTTATTTATTTATTTTTTAAAATATTTCAATTGGAAAAATTATATTATCTCAAATTTAAGAAGAAAAAAAACGAAAAATCAAATTAGATGTTTAATAAATAGTGTTGTTTTTTTATCCCAATTGGTAGACAGAAACATCTAGACCAACTCCAAGAACCCATGTGGTCTCGTGGAAGGGGCAGCTTCTGTTGTGATGGAGCGCCCGTAGGTAGAAATCTGACGTAGCGCTGACTTTTTAAGGGGTAGGATTGTCAGCTGAATGCCCAACAGTCATATCACTCTTTTTTTTATCTTATACCGATGTACTCTTCCTCTTCGAAAGGGTCTGGTACCACGGGCTTCAGGTTCGAACTCTGATAGAGACATGGATGTTTGTTGGTGGTTTGAAATCCACGTTAATCTGTAGGTCCACGTCTAATTAGCCCAAAGTGTACAAAAAATGGCGGTAGAGCGCCAAACAAACCAAACCTCTTCGAAAGGTTCAGCATCTTTTAAATATTTATAGTTGGTGAACTAATTTTGCTGAGTTATTATTAGTCCATTCTGTACATTTTGAAATGAACAATCCCCAGAATGGCATCTAAGAGATTCGCACACTTTTCTGTCCATCGGAAAGCTCATCCAATCCTACTGATTTAATGTACTTATAGTTAAAATAGAGGCCTGAATGGCCGAGTGGCTAACGCTTTGGCGCTCGGAACCACAGGTTTCGGGTTCGAGTCCATGGATGCTTGTAGTGGTTCAGAATCCACTTTAAACCGTAGGTCCCGGTCTCATATGACTGTAAGAGCGTTGGGCGTAGAGCTGACAACCCTACCTCATAAAAAGATACCATATCATGTCTCGAAATCTGCCATTGGGCAGACCAGACCACCAAGCGGCTGTTGCGCCAATGATGATGATAGTTAATATAGAAACTGAAATTTTCTATGGTGCTGGTCTCGAACTCAGCTTGCTTTTTTCTGGAAGACTGACCTGTTAACTGCCAATCCTCTTCATGCTTATTTAGTTACTTCTACACATCGTTTACTGCCGCATCTGCCGAATTTCAAATCCTAATTTGTTACTTTCTAAACACAAGGAAGTACCTAGTGCATCAGAAAAATTAAGGGTAATGTGACTGATTGCTTACGAATGGTAATTAAACTATTGGTTTTTATTGTTTCATGATATCTTTCTATATCATTAATTCCTAAGTACTAATTGCGGCCTGATGGCCAATCGGAGGATAATTACCTTTGTTTCTAGATCCTGAAGAACTTGCAACGTTTACCCAATGAGAAGTTCCTAGAAGTGTATATCTTTATTTTTGTCAATTTCGTTTAGCTTGTCGCTCTACGGTTATTTTGTGACTACTTTAGGCTAATTAGACTGGGACCTACAGTTTAACGGGGATTCCGAATCACCAACAAACATCCATGCCACCGTCACGAAGCACCAAAGGCCAAAGCGCTAACCAATTGGCCATCAGGACGCTTTAGTTAATCAGAGCAGGGAGAATGTAACTTGCTTTATTTGCATTTTCGTCGGGCGTCTTTTTGCACTATTTCTGCATATGATGTATTTATTTTTTCTTTCTAAAAATTATATTCTTTTTTATTATTATCATCAGAAGCATATATATTTCCATATATGTGCTTTATGGGGATGAAGAAAGATTGATCGGTAACTGATAAATGGATTTTGCTTGTAACCTTATGTCCAGTGATGCCCATAGTCACGGTGCTTCAAATGATGCTTAATTCCTTTGTTTAGTGTTTTATTTGAATAAATAGTGATATAAATTTGATATACTTTATTTAGAGGCCTGATCGCCGAGGGACTAGCCCTCTGGTGCTCAATGCCACTAGTTTCGGGTTCGAGTACCGGCCGTGCCTTGGATGTAATGGTGGGATTAGTGGATTAGTGGCTCGGAATCCACTTTAAAACGTAGGTCACGGTCTAACACGTGCGTAGAGCTGACAACCCTATCCCGTAAAAAGACAAACGTCTCCTGTCTCGAAATCTTCTAGTAGGCAGACGGCCTTGGCCCACCATGGGGTTGTTGAGCCATTGAAGAAGAATAAGATACTTTGCTTATGTGAATTTGTGCAGTGGATTTGAATAATCACTTGTTGATTTGGTTGAGAAGAATAATTTGTTCTAATATTTATTTTTTTATATAGTAACCTGAATTATGTGTTCCTATGTATTTAATGAAGTTTACTTTTTTCTGATTGGTTTACTAAAGGCAGTTTCATGAATTTCATTTCAATTGGAAACTTTAATAATGAATCTATTTGTGCAGATGGAGCCTGAATGGCCGAATGATTAACGTTTGGTGCCACAAGTGTCGGATTCGAGTCCTGGCTGTGACATGAATGCTTAGTGGTTCAGAAACCACTTTAAGCCGTAGGTCCCGGTCTAATATGACTTTTGGGCGTGGGTCTGACAATTTACCCCGTAAAAAGTAAACAACATCTCATGTTTCGAAATCTGCCAGTAGGCAAAAAGCCTTGGCCCGCCATAGGCTGTTGCGCCATTGAAGAAGAAGTTGTGCAGATGATTTTAAATTGTTTGTTTTATTTTAGACTCATTTGATGTTGTAAACGGAATTTTTAACTGCAACTTCAATTTTAGTATTGGATAACTTTTTATTCTAAAATTGAAGGAGTATACATACGTCCTGATTTTTATTTGTCTTATGAAATTTTTTTCTTCTTGTTTATCAAAGAGTTTCAAGATTTCAAATAATTTCAATATACAGTGAGTTGCATTGTTTATATTTGTGTTTGGTAGATTATGATTTCGCATTTGTATCTGTTGGATTATGATGATCAATTGTGTACTTATGTGTAATATAGAAGTAAAGTGACTAAGTCAAATCAACAACTTCAAATCAATCATCGATCAGTCAAACATCAAGTCATCATCAAATCATTGACGTAAGTCAAATCGTCGAAGAGAATTATCATAGTTCCAAGCCCTTGCATTATTTCATTTTTGCTTCTAGGATTAATTATATGTACTTAATTAATTGTATGTGTATTGATTTACAAATTTTATTGACTTTACTTTAATATTTTTGTCTCGGGTTGTATTTATGTATATATTTTTTCTGTTGTGCATTGTTTGGTTAATATAAGTTTGATAAAAGCAAACAGCCAGAACAACAATGAAAGCAAACAGCCAGCTGTGCTTCGATTCTGGGATTCAATGGCGACTAGATTGCTATTTCCTAATTTCAATATATATACCACGGGCTTCAGGTTTGAGTTCTGGTGGTGGTATGGATTTCTGCTAGTGGCTCTGAATCCACATTAAACTGTAGATCCCGGTCTCATTAGCCTAAGTATGCACAAAATGAGCGTAAACCAAATCAATATATAAACATTAATACATGCATCAGTGCTTGGTGATTTAGCACTGTACTTCCCTTGGTTAAAAGTATCAAAAAGGTCCACACGTTGTGTATTTTTGTAGAATAAGAAGGATTTGTTAAAAAATCTAAATATGCAGCAATTATTGTATTTGCTAATATTAGATTTTGGTAGGTTTCATCCAACCTCTCTGTACTTCGGCAAAATCAAAACAAAATGAAAAGTGATTCATTGAAGAGAACTGTCACTATAGCACATTCGTATGTATGTATTAATTTGTTTCTATATTTTCACGGTAATTTTTTTTCTTTTACAAGACAAGGCCAAACCAAATAATCCTTACAGATTATCGAGCAGTTGCAGGCAATAGTTGAAATTTCGGTGTACAGTTTTCTGTCTAAAAGGAGAATGCATTAAAAGATGGCCGTGAGAATATTATTTCTCTGTGTGTGTGAAATGCTTGGCATGTTGTAGCATTAATATAATATAGGAAGGTAATATAATATTAAAGAAAAATATAATATAGGAAGGGTAAAAAAAACCGCTTTAAATTAACAACTAATTGACAAACATTATTATTCTTCATTCAATTTGCCCTTTATTCTTTAATTTATTAGTGATTTTTTCCATTTTGAATTTCATGTACGATTAAAATTGTGAAATCGTTTCGCGAGAACTTTTTGATTTCGTTTGTTTTGTCGCTCTAAGGTCATTTTGTGCACACTTTGGGCTAGTTAGACCAGTACCTATAGTTTAATGTAAATAACATTCATGGAATAACCACTCACAAACAATAGGAATTTAATAGGAACCACTCACAAACATCCGTGCCATCGCCGGGATTCTAACCTGAAGCCTGTGGTACCAACGGCCAGAATGCTAGTTGACCACCAGGCCGCTGAGGACTTTTTGAAGTTAAAACGTGTCCCATATGTGTCCCCAATAGGATAACCAAGAAGTCTGACTGCCGATGATGGCGCATTTGCAACTGGGTTCAAACTACCCTTTAACTGTTCAAACTACCCATTAACTAACTCCTTTAACTAGGGACCCATAAGTGGATCATCTAAACAGTCTTGGAAGAAGAATTCTTGCACTAATTCATAATATATTTCATGTTCACTGTATAATTCATCTCCAATAGTGAGTTCCCATTCAAGACTATTGCTGTTTCATTGTGATGGTACTAATAGAATGCTCTTCCCCAGGTGTTCAGCGTGACCGCCTTCTTCAGCGTGTTCGCCTACATCTGGCTGCTGATCATCCTCATAGCCATCACCCCCCACCAGGTGCAGGTGTGGGAGGCGGTGGTCACCTTCCTCTTCTTCCCCCTCCTGGTGGGCATCAGCTACGCCGCCGACAAGGGCATCTTCAAGGTCAAGCTCCTCAACAAGCCCTCCAAGCAGATGGAAGTGGACATGGTGGGAGGTCAGCAAACAACTCACTTTTTTTCATTCATTAATATAGCATTAATGATAATGTGTGTAATGATAATGTGTGAATGAAGTGTAATGATAATATGCATTAATGTAGCATAATGCAGGTGGTCAAAATAGTCGACAACGATACATTGATTCAATATAGTATTGTCAGGCGTCGGTATAATATTGCCAAGTGCTATTAGAAACATACTGGAAATGCCAGTGAAATATATATTAGGTTTATCAAAGTCTTATTTTCATTTATGTAAAAAGGTTGTGTTATTATATTGTTACTTCTAAAATATAAAATTTTTATTATTTATCACTAATATCAAACATGTAATCCACAAAGACAATCAAACACCAAAATGTACGCCATTGATTTTAAATCAATGCTGTAATATATACTGTAATCGTGCTTCCTCCTACACATTAACAAGAACTCCCCCCTCCCCCTTTGTTGCTTTCGGGAGAATTGTCAGTAGGCCTCGAGACTTTCGCCCGAGAAGTACAGCCCAACTTGAGCTCCCTGCCAAGAAACGTTTAGATTATAATTTCTTATCCCGAGAGGAAATAAATACAACGCAACGCTGTGTATTAGTTGGCCTACAGATTCTCACCTGTAGAGGAAGTATATTTTACGTATCCTGATGAGGCACTTATCCTAAAAGGCTTGCACTTCTTCAGCGACTCAGGGCCAAGTCAGATTTCTATCTACAAGTGATCCGTCTCAACAGAAGCTGCCCCCACGTCTCCTCTCCCTTCCATAAGTAGACTTCTCATGGGTTGTCCAGCGCTGCAAGACGTTGTGAATTAGTCACAACAATAACAAAGTCCAAGTTGCAGATGGTTTTACTATTAATTATTAGCTGCTGTGAGCGAAAAAGCCCCCAGCGAAAATGCTTAATATGCTTTCTCAGTAGAAACTACAATTTTCCCAAAAATTGTACTAAAGTTTATTTTGAAAGTTATTTCAAATGGTTCGTGGGGACCGGATATAAAATGGAAACTATGTAGCAAATTCAGCCTAACCTAGTTACACTATGGATCTATCTATATTTTGCCACCGAGATTTGTTATAAACACCTCCAAATATTGGTGATATCTCGTGTTACCTATTTGTACCTAGTGGCCAATTGGCTAGCACTCTAGCATTTGGTAACACATGCTTCAGGTTTGAATCGTGGCGATGGCCTGGATGTTTGTGAGTGGTTCGGAATCCACGTTAGCCGAAAGTGTGCACAAAATGACCGTAGAGCGACAAACCAAATCAAACCTCTACTGCATGATCCCAACAAAAGGACTTTCCTACTTTTACAGGTTTATTGTGCATATTCCCGCCATAGACAGAGAAGCTTTCTATTCAATATTATTTATCGATTAATTTTCTCTATTGAATTTTTTATTTAAAACATAATTGCGAGTTCATTGTGTAGTTAAAATAATAAATTAATCCCAATCTATGCGATTAAAAATTAATATGCCATTACAGAACTATGCTCAGTTGTATAGAAATATAATATAAAACCACGAAGGATGGTAGAAAATTTTCTTCTCCCTCTCCAACATTACTTATCGATTAATTTTCCCAAGGAATTATTCATGAGATGTCCGTCCGCACTGCAAGACACTGAGGGGTAGTCACAACAACAACCACAGGACGTATGCCATAAATAGCAGAATCAGATGAAAAAGACATGCAGCTAATGCATGCATTAATACGGAATAACCAAAGACACAACAACAAAGACATCACAAACAAGACACAAAGACATTATGAATGGTATGCTTGAAAGAAGGAAAAAAAGTATCTTCGTAGAATATTGGTACAATTCTTTGTTCAGAGCACTTTTGTTTGCTTTTTTTCTAATGCAGCTTTTAATACAAGACAGTTATCTTTACGCCATAAAAGCAAGGGCTGCACCGCTGTTACTCATTTAGCACTACCCTGAGGGCACGTATACCTTGAAGATATGCTACGGGCGCGAATAACGCTCATACTATAACGGGACCTACGGTTTAAAGCGGATTCCGAACCACTGCAAACATCCATGGCACCGCCAGGATTCGAACCTGAAGCCTGAGGTATCTTTGGCCAGACAATAGCAGTATAAAACATTCCAAAGCCCATAACATTTCATGTAGTCAGACTGAATTAAAATGACTCGATAATTGGACTTGAACCCGATATCTCTCCGACGAAAAAGGCAATATGATGTTAAATGCGCATTTTATTAAAGATGTTTAATTTTAGATTGATGTGAACACTATAAATGCTCCTAATTCAAATTACCTTTGTTAAAATAAGTTTTTTTAATAATACTGATTTTAACAAAGGTAATGATAACTAATTCCTTGATAATTACATGAATGTTTACCAGTTATCAAGGAAAATCTCTTCATTGACATATAAACTTTATATATGTATATAATGAATAGATTTCCGTTAATAAAATCATTTTGTTAGTAGTAAAACTATATTAATCTACGCTATTAAATATTGTAGTGTGCCGATTGGGCAACCCAATTGCAACTGGGTGTAGTTGGGTTGAGATACTTGAGACACAGTTTGGAGAACTCTCAGCTTTATTAACACGCGCACAAACACCACACACATACAATTATTTAACACATTTAAAAACAGATAATTATAGATTCGTGTAAGGATTCCACTTCTAAGCCGAAAACCCGAAACTCGGATCTTTCAATTGTTACTTATTTATCATAATCTTCCACAAGAATTCGGTGCGCTTTCGATTGCTATTTCTTCTAGTGAAAACAGAAAATAGAAACTGTTTGAACATTTTTTTTTCCGTTCTAACATTCGGCGTGTCAACGCTGAAGGATAAATTTTGTTTTTCGCATTTCAACGAAGCGAAACTTACTGATCATCGGATGATAATGAATTTTTTGATAGGAAATTGTCAATCTGAATCATCTGATAATAATGCTAATAACGGCAACTGTAGAAAAGCAGCAGGAAGTAAATTGAATATCTAATATTACTTGTGAGAATATTGAATATTGCCTTCGGATGTTGCAATTTCACAGGCAAAATTATTTATTATAATTGAAAGTGAAACGTCTAGATTTTACGATTCTTAAGTAGAGGTAAGTTATTGGAGAATGGATATTTTTGGCTTATTTTTTACCAATTGCGTAAATCTTTGTAATCCTCGTTTTTTCCCTTCCAATTTACTTCCTGTTGATTTTCTACAGTTGCCTTTATTAATATTATTATCAGATGATTCCGATTGACAATTTCCTATCAAAAAACTCATTATCCTCTGACGATTAGTGTTACGTCGAAACCCAGGTCCCCCTGCTTAGGGGAGGTCAACGCCCTATGCCCAGAAAAACACCCTGTCTGTGGGGGTGTCTGGCAGGGGGTGAGGACCAGGGAGAGAAAGAAGGAATGTAAGTAAAATGAGTTGAAACTCAGCGACCATAGAGAAAGGTTGCGTGTGGCAGTCCATCCATGAGTGCGATGGCTGCATAATTAAATGAGTTCAATAAGTGTAACCCCAGAGAGAGGTTGTGTGGTCAGTTCATCTCCGAGTTTGATGGCTGCCAAAATAAAAGAGTTTTATTTACATACAGTCCACTGTGTCGAGTAATTATTGGAGTTTGTTTCTTGTGTGAGCTATCGAACAATTAGTATGTGTCGTTTCGTTGAAAAATTCATTTTTCATTCAAAAATATCTTGACGAAAGATTGAAAAATTTAAATTGACTTGATTTAATATTTGACAAGTCGATGAAAAATTTTGAAAAATGGAGAAAATCCATCATTGTACCACATGGGCTTTTTTGCTTTATTAATTATATTTAAAATTGTGTTGGGCAGATTGTAACTGGGTGTGGTTAGATTAAGTTACTTGAGGAACAGGTTGGAGAACTCACAGCTTCATTTATACACGGACAAACACCACACATATAAAATTAGAGGCTTACAATATTTAACACACCTAAAGACACATGATTATAGATTCCTGGAAGGTCTCCATATCTAAGCTGGAAACCCGGAACTCGAATACGCGAAATATACTTTCTTTCCGGGTAGAGTGTGTATGGCAACTAATGCACCGCGGTATACTGAATGTTTCCTCCCTGGATGAGAGACTGTAAACTAAGCGTTTCTCAACAGAAGCATATGGTTGCTCTGTACTTCTTTTTGGGTGAGAGTCTCGAGGCCTACGAATTATTTGTCCGTGACGCCACAGAGGGGTCGCTTGCCAGTGTGTAGGAGGAAGCACAGTTGAAGTTTAATGAAATTTTAATGATTCTATTATAGTTATGTGTGTGTGAGGCCTTGATAGCCGAGGGACTAGTACTCTGGCGCTCGGTGCCACAGGTTTCGGGCTCGAATTCCGATGGTGCGATGGAGGCCTGTAATGGTTCGGAAAAATGGTTCGGTTCCACTTTAAATCGTAGGTCGATGTCTAATATGACTTTTGAGCGTTGGACTGTCAACAACACCCCATAAAAGGAAGCATCTCCTGTTACGAAATCTGCTAGTAGGCAGACGGCTATGGTCCAACATATACTGTAGTACCAGGGAGTAAGTTAATTATAGTCTATTTCATAGATACTTCAGAGTTATAATAACCAACACGTAATGTTGTCTTTTAAAACAAATTTAGAATTGGTGCTACAAAATCAACAACGAAAAATCAATCAAACGAAAGTACATATCGTAGATATAATTGCATATTTCTTAAATTGTTAAAGAAATCAATCAATACTTGGTGTGAGCTTTGTAAAATTTTACTTCATATAACAAATGACAGGAAATAGAAATAACATTTGACGAAAACTTAACAATTGGGGAATACAGTGTAAATGTATATAAAACTGACATGCTACTCAGAAACTGGCTAAGGAGCAAAAAAATACAAGGAAACTCAGGACAAGAAACAAGATTTGCAAATGACTGGAATTCCCCAGTAGTATAAAAAAATAAACTTGTTTGTTACATTTAAGCTTTTTGTTTCGGATAGTCCGTTTAGGGAAGTGAGCTATTCGACACAATATGTATGACGCAATGTGACAGAATAGCCCTTTCATTCATTACTCATGTTAAATACTACGTCACCGTTTTAAGTCGTAAGGCTTCATCCGGTCCTGTCAGATTGTTTTGATATCGCCGCTTTTTCTGAAGGTTCGCCAACTTATTTGTTCCACAATTGGAGAAAAAGAAATCAAGCTATGTAGGTCGATTTTGAATGGTTACTTTCTTCTTTAATTGGATGATTTTTCTTTTGGAGAAACTAGTTCCCAATAAGAATATTAGCGTTAAAGCCGAATGCATAACTATCGGCTAAGAATGTATGTATCGTGATTTTTCTCGAGTATACATAACAGGAAATTTAATATATTCTCTAATTAAAAATTGTTTGATAGAAATTTTTTTTTTTTTTTGTTTGTTTGTTTAAAAAAAAAAAAAAAAAAACATTGGCCTGATTCGTGACTCAGTGGTAACGGGCGTCCTGGTGAGCATTAGGGCGGAAGTTTAATCCGTTGGCGGCTTTGCTGCAGACACAGTTTCAAAAAAACGAGGAGACTCGATGGCATTTGTTGATTTTGATGATGAGTCTCTTGCTTCGTTAATCGTAACTATCTGGTGGGAGTTTTCTGGATTTTCTCCCATACGATACACAAATGCGGAATAGTCATCCCGGAAGGCACTGCCCTCTTTTCTTCAGCGACACAGAGCCAAGTCAGATTTCCATCTACGAGTGATGCATCACAACAGTAGCTCCCCCCTTTCCCTCCATCCATGAGTAGACTGCTCATGGAATGTCCATCTACCACTGCAGGACACTAAGAAATCATATGATAAATAGAATTATATTTCGTGAGAAAAATTATAATACATTTTAATATGATTTGAATGAAATTATACGAGTTTGCTGTATTTATTATGAATAAGACCCCAAGTTGTTTCTCAAAGGTAACGTGCGCCGTTGGTAAGCATTAGGACAGGGGTTCCATCCGCTGACGGTTTTGTTATAGACACTGTTTCAATAAACGAGGAAACTCGATGGTATTTGTGATGTTGAATATCTTGCCTCGTTTGTCGGACTACCTGGTAGGAGTTTTCCGGGTTTTCATCATTGCGATATGCGATTACGGGATAGTTCCACCTGAAAAGTCCTCTCGAAAGGCACTACCCTCCTTCTTCAGCGAGACGGAGCCAAGTCAGACTTCTACATATGACTGCTCCATCACAACACAAGCTGCTCCCCTTTCCCTCCTTCCATGAGACTACCGGCTGTTAGACTTGGTCTAGATGTTGGTGTGTCCCAAGTTGGATAAGAAACAACAACAAACATAACAGGAAATAAAAAAATTGTAAACAAACAAGTAGTCTTTTTCAAACCCTTGAATTTTTAGTGGCTCTCCTGCATTTTATGTCTAATATACTTTATGAAATATGCTATTAAATATTCAACATGTAATATTTTTTATTCGGGTAGATTTGTATATATGTATACATAAATTATATAAAGTTGAGGGCTTGAGAACCATCACTATTTAGAACTCAATAAGAAATCATCATGATTGGCGCAACAACCTCATGGTGGGGCAAGGCCATCTGCCTACTGGCAGATTTCGAAACAGGAGATGTCTTCTTTTTTGCGGGGTAGGGTTATTAGCCCTACACTCAACACTCTACAGTCCTGTTAGACTGGATCCTACAGTTTAAAGTGGATTCCGAATCACTACAAACATGCATGGCACCGCCGGGACTCGAACCCGAAACCTTTGGTACCGAGCGTCAGAGCGCTAGCCACTCAGCCATTCAGGCCCCTAATAAGAAATACTACAGCAAAATTGTCCTAATATACGCATATTGTTCACTTGCCTACAACTATCAAAACAAATAGTATTCTGTTTTTGTTAATGCATACCAACAGTCTACTCACAGCTCGCAGTTCGATAACTCGTCGCCAAACATGCACAAATCAGAGTTGGAAAAAAGATACAAAATAAAGTTCGCGTGAGTCACGAATTTTTTTCAACAAAAAATATTTTTCGTGCTTTGTTTCTTTTGTGTTGTGAATCTTCTGTTGCCAAGAGAATAAACTCACTCAACGTTCTACGTGTTGACCATTAACGATTAAGAGTCGCTCAATGTTATATTTAATATTTATCAAAACTAAAAGTTTTTTTTTCTCCCTTTATAAATTATCACAGTTATTTAGAAAATGCATGAAAGGAGATCAGGAATGGCTTATTAGAAAGTTCAGTTTGAGTTAGGCTGGCCAGTTTCATTATGAGTATTAATATTTGATGTTTTTTAATTTTTTACAGTTTTATATATTTTTTAATTTATTGTTACTGTCAACGTAATATGTACTTAAAATGAAAATGCAGTTTTAATATTTACAAAGCCTATATATTAAAAATACTTATCAGTTCTTATTTAATGCTTGCTTGCAGTTTAACTGTAACCACCCATGCGCCACATTTGCTGAACATTAATATTCAGTGTGAAAATGATGTTTTATTTTAACTGTTGGTAAATGGAGCAATCAATTCTCAAGAATATTTGTTGTTGTGTTCTGCACCGCGGGACGGACACCCCGTGAGTTGTTTACTCGTGGGTGGAGGGAAAGGAGGGGCAGCTGCTTTTGTGATGGAGCACCCGTAGGTAGAAGTCTGACTCGACTCCGTGACGCTGAAAAAGGAGGGCAGAGTCTTCAGGGAGAACTATCCCTCATTTGCGTATCGTATGGGAGAATGGGAAAACTCCCACCAGGTAGTCTGATTGAGGTAAGATGCTGAACATCACAAATGTCATCGAGTCTCCAAAACAAATCAATCCATTAAATCAAGCCAGTTGTTATCAAAGAATCTATATCGAATTTTATAGTGATTTAAAGAGATCAAAAACAGGCTTATAAAACTAGATATTTCATGTGCAAATTACGCCCGAGTCGTAGCTCAGTGGTAATGTGCGCCGATGATGAGCATTAGGACTGAAGTTCAATCCGCTGGCGGCATTGATGTAGACACTGTTTCAAAAACGAAGAGACTCGATGGCATTTGTGATGTTCAGCATCTTGCCTTGTGAGTCGGATTACCTGAAGGGAGTTTTCCGAGTTTTCTTCCATGCGATACACAAATAATGGCTTGTTTTTCCTTTAAAAGTCCTCTCGGAAGACACTGCCGTCCTTATTCAGTGATATAGAGCCAAGTCAGACTTCTACCTACAGGTGTTCCATCACAACAGAAGCTGCCCCCCTCCATCCATGAGTAGTCTGTTCATTGTGGGGTGTCCTTCTCCGCTGCCGGACATTGAGCATTAGACACAACAACAACAATGTCCAAGTTACAGCTAGTATGAGGTTTTCCCTTAGCAAAAAAAACTTAATATTTTTTCCTAATAGAAACTAAAATTTTCACAAAAATAAAAGTACTGTTCACTTTGAAATTTCTTTCAAATGCTATATATTCTGACCTGGAATGGAAAATATGTAGCAGATTCAGCGTAACCTACTTACACGGTGGATTTATCTAAATTGTGCCACCGAGAGTTGTTATGAACACCTCCAAGCATTGGTGGTATCTCCAAGTTTCGTCTTTATTACCCTCTTCCAGACCTTCATGATACCAACAAAAAAACTTTCCGACTTTGTGCTTTATTGTATTTATTCCCTGCATAGACGCGGAAGTTCACTATTCTACATTACTTATCAATTAATTTTCCGTAGGTAATTTTTTTATTTAAAAGATATTTGTTGCTTGTTGATTCTGTAATTAAAATAATACATTACTCACAATCATTTTTCGATTAACAATTAACATGTCATTACAGAACTATGCCCACATGTATAGAAATATAATATAAAACCACAAACGATGGTAGAAAATTTTATTCCTCTTCTATTTTTTTTAAATTTCTTTAACCTCTTTTCTAACCAATCTGCATTATTACAGAAATACGGGATCTTCAATTCAATTTTCCCATGCAATCAGAACTTCCAATACATCAGTAATATTCCCAGGATATACAAGACCCTGTCTTCCATTTGCATTTCATACTTCTCTGTGATTACACATTATTTCACCGCTAGCAACTATTACAGAACTTGATCAATAATGAAATTGAACCAAGAAAACTGACCTCATTCTGGTAGAAACAATGTAGAGACAAAAAAAGATGAAAAAAAAGAAGAAAACGTCAGTGAGAATCCTTCCTACACTGTCACCATGACACCCATCCGTTAAATATAAATAAGGATCACACCTTTTCCCTTATATGTTATTAACGGATCTACATATTTTACCGAAGTGGTCTGTGTTTTATTGTTCATGAGTTACTATCCTACCTTGGCCTTAAATTTTGTGACTAAAAAAAGAAAAGGTTTTGTTTTTCACATAATAGTGTAGCCATAGCCACGCCTCGTTGTATATTGCGTATCTAGATATTTCGTGCTCCTTTTTTTTGCGATAAGTTTGGTTTTAACGTTGACTTAAGTAGAAACTAAAATAAGAATAATTCTTGATTTAAAATTTTATGAATTAGAACTTAATTCGTGTAGTTTTAAACTTAATTTGTTTCGTGTACAACAGATGGCGTAACTGCTATTATTCAATCATTCATATGGTATTAATGAGTTGATTATTTTTTAAATTTCATGAATTATGTAAATTATAATTGTCAGATAAAAATGTCTAAAACAATTGTAAAAAATATTCTTATTATTTCTAAGCTATTGTTTAAGTGTAGTGTGCAGATTGGGCAATCAGATTGTAACTGTGTGTGGTTGAGTTGAGATACTTGAGGCACAGATTGGAGAACTCACAGCTTTATTGACACATGTGCAAACACCCCACACATACAGTTAGAGACATACACTATTTAACACATTTAAAGATATATAATTATATGTTCGTGTAAAGATTCCACTTCTAAGACACTCAACCACGCACAGAATGCACGAAATATACTTCCGTTCCGGGTGAGAGTCAGTATGACAACCGCAGGGTTGCGTTCAATATATTTTCTCTGAAAATGAGAGGCTATAAACTAAACGTTTTTCATCGGGAAGGTATCTCTATACTTCCTGTATCGGGTGAGAGTCTCGAGGCCGACTGACCATTTCTCCTGAACGCCAAAGGGGTTACTCTTGCCAGTATGTAGGAGGAAGCACAGCAACAAAACGAAATTAATATAATTTAAAACCAGAATTGAAAATCATTCTTATATATACGTAATTCTAATAAAATATCTTAAAATAAGCAATATATATATTTTTTAATTTTGATGTTTATCTTGTGACTTAACATGCAAAAGATTAAAGGTTCAATTCCAGATAACTATAGTCGCTTTTTTTTTTAAATGAGGATTATTGGAAGCAATTGTGACGGCTTGCCTATTATTAATTATCGCATGACTTGGGGTTTTTTCCACTATAATAGACAAATAAAGGTACCATAAAAAGTTATATAAAAAATACTCCAAAATAACATTAAACAAAAAACCAACTAGAAGCTTCCCCCAAGCAACGACATTGAAGCGTTAATATAGCCCGATTCGTGGTTCGGTGGCAATGTGCGCCTCTAGTGAGCAATAGGACGGAGATTCAATCCGCTGGTGGCATTGTTGTAGACACTGTTTCAAAAACGAGGATCATCGATGGCATTTGTGATTTCCAGCATCTTGCCTCATGAGTCAAACTACCTGGTGGGAGTTATAGACAAACGTCTATTAAAAATCAAACAAACATTACGTTGTCAATCTTATTTGTGTTCGTTATTGAATGCCTTTCAACGATCGCCGACCAATTTCAGTCAACAAACATTATTCAGACAGTTGTTCTAAATCGGCAAGTGTTTCCCGCTATCAGTTCTGACAGATTTAAAAAAGGGAATTGTTGCATGTGACTTTATGAACATAAATGGTGACATCTGAATAAACAACGCGCAAACACGTGCAGGTTGTAAGCGTTCCGTTCCGTAATACGAAATAGTGAAAGTCTCACACTTACATGCCATTTCGCCAATGACAGCGCCAGTTGTTTCTTTCTAAAGCCAGTGCGGTGAATTTTTTTAATGTCCCATGCGAATTTATTGTCATTATTATTATTATTTATTAAAGACTTCATGTTTACTGTATTGATGTCTTCCTGATTGATTTTCAAGGGTTACAATCGCACATTTAGAGAAAACATAGCAGAATGTCATCAGTTAACCTGACTTTTCAATAAGAGACAAGGCTTTCCTTTCCTTTCCAATCCATTCTCCTCATTTCTGAAGCAGCCTGGTGGCTAATTGGTTAGTGCTCTGGTCTTTGGTACCACAGGCTTAGGAAGAAGAAGGCCAGGTTAGAAGCCTGGCGGCGGCATGGATGTTTGTAAATGATTCGGAATCCACGTTGAACTATAGATCCCGGTCTAATTAGTCTACAGAGTGAACAAAATGACCGTAGAGCGTCAAACCAAACCTCGTTTCTGAAAACAGGGCGTATACCCTGCTAACTTTTGCATTCCGTCTGCACACATTGCCACTGGATCACGAATTAGCTTATTTATTGAAATCATCATAAAGCACGTCTACATTTGAAAGCATGGGCTGTAAGTGTCGTTCGCGAACGCTCTCCAAAACGTTTTGTTCCAATTTGGATGGAAAACGCAATGCGTGCGAAAACATTTGGCAGTTTACACTAATTCTTACTCTAATAAGATTCAAGAATATTCCCCTACAATATGATTTTGCTAACGTAGTCCAAGTATTGGAATTATTCTAGAACACATCAATCCTATACCAGAAACAGGAAAATTCCTGAACAACAACAGCTTAAAAAAAAAAAAAAAAAAAAAAAAAAAACGAGGGCTTTAAAAAAAAAAAAAAAAAAAAAAAAACAGCATCTTAATTCAATAATTTTCATTCAAACATGAGCGTGGTATTAAATTCACTTGCAGAGTTAATTTTTTTAAATACTTCTTTTGCTCCTGGAGTGTTAAATAATTGTAATTAAACTTCATAAACGTACCTAAATCTCCATTTTTTTTAGTTCTAGTTAGTGACATTTTTTAAAAGAGTACTTTTTTCGCATCCCAAAGACAATGATAAAAATTACAAATAGATGTCCTCATCTTCCTCGAATTAACACGAGATTTTGAATCATCTTGGAAAATTTAGTGTGGCTTTATGGCGAGTGACTAGCGCTCTGATCCGCAAAGCCACAGATTTCGGCCTTGAGCCCCGGAGGTGACATGGACCTTATTTGTGTATCATAGTGAAAGAACTAGGAAAAAAATACCCCCAAGTTTTATTACTAATAATAGACAGGCTACCCCGACACATTCGCTACCAAAAATCCTCATTTTAACAAAAAGTGATTTTAATGCACGTTATCAGCTGAAATCGAACCTTTGATCTTTTGCATGCTAGCTTGATGGCCGAGTAGCTAACTCTCTGTCACTCGGTACCACAGATATCGGGTTCGAATCCCGACGGTGCCATGGATGTTTGTAGTGGTTCGTAATCTGTAGGTCCCGTTCTCTCTCACCGTAGAGCGTCACCGAGCCCAATCAGACTTCTCTCTCACCCACATCCTTCCCAAACTGTAAAGGGGCAACTCAGCTCTAAGCACAGTGATGTGGTGTGGTGGTGTAGTTGTAGTAGCAGCATGTTAGGTTACCAGATAGACGTCAAGGTTAACAAAAAATTATTGCTTATTTTAAGATATATTATTTGAATTATGCATATATAAGAATGGGGCCTGATGACCGAGTGACTAGCGCTATGGCGCTCGTGTTCGAGTCCTGGGAGAAGGCATAGATGTTTTTGAGTGGTTCAAAATTCACTTTAAAAAGTAGGTCCCGGCCTAATTAGCCCAAAGTGTGCACAGAATGACTGTAGAGCGACAAACTAAACCTGTTTTAGAATCTGTCAGTAGGCAGACGGCCATGGTCCAACATGGACTTTAGTACCGGTGAGTCAGTTAAATAATTTGTGAAATCTAATGTTGACTTTAGATTTTCAAATAAAGTTCAGTAGCGATTAGTGGAGACAAATAAAGCTTTATCTATCTCTAATATATGATATTTTTGATCATTATTATGTTTATATACAGTTTGAAAGATATATAATATTTCATTTGATAGCTTCATAGAATTTTACCTTTTTTTTTTTACATTTTCTGTGTTTCTCATCTGTAAAATTCGAATAAACATTTCTACATCAAAGAAACGGTCCCAACCATTTGAATTGATAAGATAGGCGTCATGCAGTTTCTAATCATATTTCAAAGGAAGAGGTTATGTGTTCTCAATTTAGTCATCCTTTAATTACGTTGCTAAGCAACGGGTTCAACGCCATTGGGTTGATTGCTTAAATATGTTTTTAGTCACTTCTGTACTACAATATGAATCTGTAGGCTCTGTTTGTCCTTCTGTAACTCAACAAAGATGCATCCGATTAAGATGGAAATTTTTATGTATGTGTAAGATAGTCGCTTAAAATATAGACTACTTTTAATGTTATTACAATTTGCACAGATATTTTTATAAATACAAAATGTATGGATAAAATTCATTGCTAATTGTTTATGTATAATGCGTGTAATTTGTTTTGTTTACCAATTGGCTTAGTTAAAAAAAATTTAATTTTTATGAAATATAAAAGTTATTATTTCATTCAATTTGATTGTCATAATAATAATAATAAAGATGTAATACGAGGCAAACAATGAACAGATCTGGTGCATAAATGATTGATTTAGAATAGATATATCTAGATGAATGAAACAGATCTTCGAACACTGTTTTTCACATGGACGTTCACATTGATATGTATCATTATCTAGAGTGAGATTAAAATGTATTCGATTCAAACTTTTAATGTATTCGTTGCAAATTTTAATGTATTCGTTACAAGTTTTTATTGCATTCATTTCAAACTTTTATTGTATTCCATAACTTTTAATGTATTCGATTCAAACTTTTAATGTATTTGTTTCAAACTTTTAATGTGTTCGATTCAAATTTTTTTACATTTTACTTTGTTTTTGTGTGTGTGTGTTACTTAATACATGAACTATGGAGTTTGAAATAATTGAATGTAATATAAAATATATTTTTTAAAACTCGAATTGTTATTTTTTTTAGTTTCTATTAACACTAACATTTAACATTAATTTTTTTCATAATTTGTGCAAGCATTGTATTTTAGAATAGGTTCTCGACTTATTATTGTGATTCACTTTTGTAAATGTACGTCTTTTTTCATTATTTTTTATTTAAATAAAGATAAGTTTTGAAATAATCCCTTTTTTTTTTAATAGGTTCGAGTCCAGCGAAAAAGGAGGAATATTTTCCCAAAGGCCAGCTGAGCAAAGATACTCTTGTGAAATTTATAAGGGTAAAACTTTTGATTGAACTAATATTAATTTGAGGGAAAAATTTATTGATTTAAATTAACATTTTTTGATAACCTATTGATTATTGTCGCAAAATTAGATAATTATTATGCGTATGAACGATGTATTGTAAAATACATCGTCCATTCTGTTCACTTTAATCTGATGTTGCCTGTCTAACTGCAAATAAATAGTAGATTTAATATAGCCCGACTCGTTGCTCAATGGCAACGCAGGTCGCTGGTGAGCATTAAGGCTCGTTCCCACCGAGGCGAGAGACGTGAAGATTCAAGAGGCAAGCGACAAAATTTTTTCGACCCCTTCACAGCGAAACGTCAGAAATAGCATTACGCCTAGTGAAGTTCCGCTTCGAGTTGAAAGTTGGGCAACTCCAAGCGGCGGACTGCAAACCGGTTTCAGGCGACCGCGGTGTGGCTAGTGATTGGTCAAATTTTTTCGCTTGCATCTTCTCGCCTTGGTGAGCACCAGCCTTTAGGGTTGAGGTTCAATCCACTGGCGGTTTGCTTGTAGACACTGTTTCAAAAAGCTAGGAGCCTCGATAGCGTTGTGCCGTTCAGCATCTTGCCTCGTGAGTCGGACTATCTGGTGGGAGTTCTCCGGGGTTTCTCCCATATGATATAAGCAAATGCGAGGTAGTTCCTCAAGAAAGTTCTCCCGGAAACACTGCCCTCTTTCTTGAACAACACGGTGCCAAGTCAGACTTCTACCTACTGGTATTCCATCACAACAGAAGCTGCCTCTCTCTCTCTCTCCATCCATGAGGAGACTACTCATGGGATGTCCGTGCCACACTGCAGGATACTGAGGATTAGAGAGATTCAATATTATCCAGAGTGCATCATGCGATGGACATGCTACTGTGCAGTCGCATAGTGGCACGTGTTTGGAATGGGGATGGTATCTAGAGAGTTTGCACCATCTTTCAAGATTCCAATGGAAAGATTTTCCTACCTAAAGATTTATTGTATCTATCATGCATTTAGTCACGGCGACTTTACACGTTGGGCTCTTTTTAAGCTCTTTCTTTTCTGAGCTCTTTTTAATATGGAAACCCAAAGAGGCCCCCTTGTGGCCCCATTTCAAGGGTTTCATTTATTTGAATATGTTGGGTTATGCAGGCCAAGTTACTGTAAGCATCTCAAAGTTTTTTTTTTTAAATTTCAGTACGGGATGGACATCGAATTAAAACATAGAACATTGATGTTCAATTCACGATTCGATTGAATCGAATCGAATCGTATTGATTCAATTGAACATCAATTGAATCGAATTAACAGTGAACTGAACATCAATTGAATCGAATTAACAGTGAATTGAACATCAATGAATCGAATCAACAGTGAATTGAACATCAATTGAAACGAATCAACTCATAAAGAGTTACTATTCTTACCAATTATTTAAACTCAATAACACATTTCCATTTAGACATATACACTACGTAAAAAAAGTAGGACACTTGATTTTGTAACAATAACCGAAAAATAATTTATTTTAACTAAAATTTTTTATTGGAAACATTTTACAAATATTTTAAAAATACAATTTTAACATCAGAATTATGATATTCAAACATAAAATATTAATGGCAACAAAAATAGTTTCTCTTCTTTGAAACTTTGTAAAAAAAGTAGAAGGACAGCATTATAATGAATGAAAAAATAGTGATTTTAATAAGGAATGTTCTTGCCATTGGCCCTTATAACTTCAAATATTCTGTTTGGAAGTGAATTGTATAGAGATTGAACTTCTGGTTGACAAAAATTGTCCCACGAGTCATTCAATGCTTCTTGAAGCTGAGTTAGCGAATCAAATTGCCTTCCATCAGCATAAACTCGACGAACTAGCATTGCCCAGAGGTTTTCCACTATATTAAGGTCAGGACATTTGGCTGGCCATGGTAAAACATCCACATTATTTGTTAGGAACCAATTTTTGACTCCAGTCGAGGTGTGAATGGAAGCTCCGTCTTTCCGAAACTTCCACTCTTCACCCCCCAAGTCAGAGCCATAAGGAAGAAGCTCGGAATTCAGCCCTTGAATGTAGTCTGTATGTTTTTGCCTACCATTTAAGAAAACCAGACTTGTCCTTCCTCCTTATCCAACAGCCTACCAAACCATTAAACTCCCTCCTCCCATTTGTCGTGTTGAATAGTATTCGTCTTCATTCCCCCGACAATGCCAGTAGTGCTGATATCGTCTGGACCGTCTAAGTTAAATTTCTTTTCATCGGAAAATATCACAGAAGTCCATTCTGTAGTCCAAGACATGTGCTCCTTAGCCCATGCTAAACGGTTATCAATGTGAACTTGTGTCCACTTAGGATGATGTTTCCGTTTTTTGAAAATGAATTTTTTAGATCTTTTAATATAGTTGTAAACTGTTTGTTTCATCACATGATTAAGTCTTGCTTGATTTCTTGCCTTTGAAACACTTCCTTTTTTCTTCTTAAGCACACGAACACGTTTTCTTCCCTCACGTGGTGTTAATTTTTTTGGTCTACCAGTCTTCTTTTTCTTTCCATTTTTATAAGGATTTCTGATAAAGTTTGAAACTGTATTGGGGCTCACCTACAACAATCGAGCAATCTCTCTGACACCTTTACCATCATTTTGATATGCGGAAATTTGGCCTTTTTGAAAATCGTTCAAAGGTATTCCTTTAGGCATTTCTGAGAACGGAGAAACAGCGTAACTTTTAAACAAATTAGATTTTTTTGACAGAAAAGGATAAAACAAAGTACAAAATCACTATTTAACTAAAGAACAACTCACTAAATTAAGTATATTAGCAAGTGTCCTTCTACTTTTTTTACGCATCGGAAATTATATATACTAATTTTATTATTAATATTAGTGGTAGATGTTTAATATTTGCCTAAAATGAAAAAAAGGGTAATTAAACTAAATCTGCATAAATATCTGGTAGTTAGGAGAAAATAAGTGATATTAATTGGCAAAAAAACACTGTCCTTCTATTTTTTTTTTACCCAGTGTAAAACCACTTATGACTCTGAGAAAAATGAAATGTTCTCTAACTTTATTTTGTTACTTGTATCGTATCTGAACATTTAATATATAAATATAAAAATTTTTTTAGATACCTTTATGTTAGTTTGCAAAACCTATAAATAAAATTAAACCTATAATAAAATTTGTATGAAAATCTCTAATAAAATAAAATTAAAAAAAAGAATCCCAATATGTAAACAATAAATTGAAATTTTGATATTAGATATCTAATTATTTATTTTGCTTTTTTCAGGAGGTCCGCAAGCATCCTGCCCTGTCTGCGGAAGACGCGGCGTGCTTGGCGGCCGCCAGACTCGTGGAAGAGAGCGAGCACACGAGAATGTGGTACAGGATTGGCGCGATTCGGGATTTATCGGGCAGCAAGAAGCCCAAACCCAGCCTCAGCAAAAAACTCAGAAAGGTGCATTAATTAATTACTGAAGTTTTTCAAATTTCTCCTTTTGGTTCGTGGGTATATGGGACGAAGACACTGATGCAATATTGGTGGCCAACTGGCTAGCGCTCCGGCCTTTGGTACCACTGGCTCCAGGTTCGAATCCTGGAGTTGCCATGGATGTTTGTTAGGGGTTTGAAATCCACTTTAAGTCGTAGGTCCCGGTCTGTTATGACCGTAGAGTGTTACAGACCCAATCAGACTTCTTCTAATCCACATCATTCCCAAACTGAATAGGGGCAACTCAGCATTAGGCACAATGATGTGGTGTGGTGTAGTAGTAGTGGTTCGAAATCCATTTTAAACTGTAGGTCCCGGTCTGTTTAGCCCTCGTGTGCAGATGACCGTAGAGCGACAAAGCAAACCAAACTGATGCAAGATTGATTGAAATGATTTTTTTGGCAATCGTCTTATGCATAAAATTTTTCAATTTTTAAGATTTCGTTTTGGAATAAGGGAAATTATAATTATTACGGTAGTTTGAATGGAATTAAAAGTAAATCAATAAATCTCATTGTACTTTTCTTCAAAACCATTCTTTTAATAAATTTCAGTTGTACCTAAAAGTAAAATAAACACATGCATACTAATACAATACATAGCCGAAAACAAATTACATTTTACATTCAAATCCAGCAATACGAGCAGACATACCCTGTTTCCATCTCTATTTAAGTGCTTCTGTATTGATTTTTTTTGCAATCATACAATTATTTTGATTGCTGTTCTATTTTTATTGATTTCACAGATTTAGTCTTTCAGTTAGATTGTGCAAAGACCAAGGTCTAACGCAAGGGTCAACCCGGTGTTGAAGAAGAGATCTATCAGCCTTGAACCTTTCGCCGTTGGCTGTAGAGTCTGTTTCGGGAAAACATGGTGGACCCTTACTTCGTGTACTAGCTTCTTTGTCAGTTCAATCAGTTATAGACTTTTGTGGTCAATTTGTCAGTTATAGAACTTCTTTGACTAATTTAACAGTTATTCAATTGTAACAGTAAACCAATTAATTCAGTTAATTGGTTGCATTAATTTTTGGCCATTTAATTTATTGTAGGATTTTTGACCAATTAATCGGCTATAGAATTTATTGGAAAATTGATGGATAATAGGAATTCTTTGGCAAAGTCATGGATTATACTTAATTGTCTTTAGCCATTAGTTATAGGCTTCTTTGAACGATTTATCAAGTATAAGATTTGTTGTTCATTTTATCAGTTACATGCTCTTTTTGACTTTTTCCATTAATATTAACAAACACAGGCATTAATTCGAAGATTTTTATATAAATGCAATGCTTCCTTCATATTATTCATACAAATCATCACAATGAATCATATGGAGATTCATTGTGACGATTTGACGATCGCAAAGAATCACATGATCAGAAATTCTGGAATTTATGCAAAGTCTGAGGTATACAAAGCATGAAAAGGCCTGTACAAAACTAAACATTTCTTTTTTGTCATGTTACAAATACTAATCATTGAAACTAGTTTTTTATTATTTTTTTTTATTTTCAAAATGAAGGAATACAACAATTATAAAAAATAATAATAATAATTGTATCTACAACATATTGTACATGACAATTACACTCTTGATGAGGGATTTGTTCATATGGAAACTCGCAATAACCAGTTTTTTTGCGAACTATAAAAAACTATTTTGTAAAATATAACTAAAAAGGGAAAGGAATTGTGAATGTTTGTTTAAAAAGTCATTTTCGAAATCGAATTACCTCAATTCAAAAATTGGGCTCCGTGTGGATCTGGGTTAGAATAGCCCCACTGTAGCCCCTGCATGTTGTAAAAGGCGACTAAATTGGGTACCAGTTCCCGGGGGTATAACTGTATGAGGTAAAGTCAGGCTTTTCCCTCTGGGTGCTCCATGACCTTGTGCCGCAAGGTCAAGGACAAAAAGAAGCTGCATTTTTTACCCTTTGTCATGATTTGTCGATTTAAGACACATTTGTTCATGGTCTTGGTCTAGATGTTACTATCGACCAAATGGGACAAGAAACATCAACAGTTGGATTTATGTAATTTGCATTTAACCATTCCAATTCTAAATTTGCCGATATTATTAAGAAGATCGCTCATGCTTCTTGCAAGTGTAGCTAGTAGGTGAAAATGAGAACAAAACGTTTATTCAGAAAAAACATCTTTTGGGTTCGAGTCCCGGTGGTACCATGGATAGTTGTAGTGGTTCCGAATCCACTTTAAGCCGTAGGTCCCGGTCTGTTTAACCTATCTGTGCACAAGATGACCGTAGAGCGACAAACCAAACCAAATCAGAAAAAATTTTTTTTCTCTATTGGAAAATCCTTTTTGAAATCGACCACAGATTTCTAATAAAGATAAAGAGAACCAGAGATTTTATAAATTTTTTTCATATATTACAAATAGATTTTTAATGTAGGAGTTCAGTATCCAGTCTTCTTTTGAATTAAAACTATGTACAAAAAGAAAAAATGTCGTTAGCGCAAATGTTTGTCTTCTTAATCCTCATGAGCAGCCTGGTGGCCAATTGGCTAGCGCTCTGGCCTTTGGTACCACAGGTTCGAATCCTGGCGGTGGTATGGATGTTTGTTGGTTGTTCGGAATTCACGTTAAATTGTAGACCCAGTCTAATTAGCCTAAAGTGTGCACAAAATGATCGTAGAGCGACAAATCAAACCAAACTACAGGTTTTAGATTCGAATCCTGGCGGTGGCATGGATGTTTGTGAGTGGTATGGAATCCATGTTAAACTATAGGTCCAGGTCTAATTAGCCTAATGTGTGCAAAAAAAGACTATAGAGCGACAAACTAAACTAAACCTCATGATTTTGGCTTTTGCAGGTCTACAGTCTCTTGGGTCAAGAAGGCGACCAAGTGGACGGTAAATCTGCTGCACCGGAAGAGCAAAAGGACATCCCGGTGTTGGATTTCACTGCTGCTACGGTCGCAGTTATGGAGAATGCCGGCAAGGTTGCAGTCAAAGTGAAACGTCATGGAAAAACTTCTGGCATTGCCAGATGCAGGTGAGAAAATAAAATAAAATTGATTCTAAAAACTTTGCTTGCTTTATTAAAATACAAATAACAGTAAGTAAACATCAATTGGAAATAATTAAATACATGATATAAAAAACATTTACATTGCCAATCAGAATACTACTGTGCCCCAAAAAGTAAGACCAGTTAGTTTTTTTTTCAAAAACTCTTTATTAATTCTTCCAAATTTATTTCATTGCCTTCAAAGTAATTCCGTCCTAACCCAATGCACTTATGCCAACGTTTTTTCCATTCCCCAATGCATGCTAAAAAGTCATCGGCAGGGATGGCCTTTAAAGCGCGCGCCGATTCACGTTGAATCTCTTCAATCAACTCAAAACGGTGTCCCCGGAGTGGTCTTTTGAGTTTAGAGAATAGTCAAAAGTCTCATGGTGTGAATACGGTGGTTGTGGAACGATATGGGTTTCATTTTTGGCGGAAAAGTCACGAAGAATCAATGCAGTGTGAGCTGCCCATTCAGTGTTTTCGGTACCAATGGAGATTTGACGTGTTTGAGGCCCAAAATGGAATTGGACGATCCTTTTGAAATTCCAACATCATCAGCAAGGTCTCTAATTATAAATCGACGGTTTGCAAGCACCAAATCTTTAATTTTTTGGACGGGAGCTTCGTCGGTTGAGGGTCAATCAGAGGGCTGTTCATCTTCAACGCGTTCTCTGCCTTCTTTGAACTGTTTATACCACTTCTAAATATTTCTTTCCGCTATAGGAATGTTCATCGAATGCCTTCCGCAAACAAAATTGAATGCAAGTTCTTTCCTCAATGAATTCAGACATTTCAAAAAACCTCGGAATCAGTTTTAGCGTCTCACAAAGCCAAGCGTAACTGAAACACTAATGAACATTTTGACGTCAAATTTCACACCGATGTCAAGGACAGTGCCAGCAACCTAAAAAAGAAACAAAAATTGAAATTCCATA
Source organism: Caerostris darwini (assembly GCA_021605075.1). NCBI lineage: Eukaryota > Metazoa > Arthropoda > Arachnida > Araneae > Araneidae > Caerostris > Caerostris darwini. The sequence goes on along the minus strand of BPLQ01012168.1, from coordinate 53,683 downwards.
AGCCCACGTAATTTTAAATTGAAAATGGGTCTTACTTTTTCGGACACAGTAGTACAGAAAAATATCTATGTCACATAATTCAAAGAATAAAGGGAATTCTGAAATATTTTTTATATTATACATAAATGAATAATTTATGATGTTTATTTAACATGTTTAGGTATATATTTTTTTATAACGTCTTAAACATTTCAAACTGTCACCTTTTCTCACAGTAAATCCATTATATATCGATTAAGTAAACATGTATTTTGGATTCTAAGAGCAAGTAGGTCGGTATTTTTATGTTTTGGATGATTTTAAAACGCATCAGGAAATGTACCGAGGTCTAGATTTAAATAATCAGTTTTAGCGTCTCACAAAGCCAAAGCGTAACTCAAACGCTAATGAATATTTTGACGTGGGCCTGAATGGCCGAGTGTCTAGCGCTTGGTGCCACATGTTTTTAGTTCGAGTCCCGGTGATGCCATAGATGTTTGTAGTGGTTCGGAATCCACTTTAAGCCGTAGGTTCCGGTCTCCTATGACTGCAGAGCGTCACCGAGTGTAAGTTAAAACTTCTACCTACGGGTGCTCCATCACAACAGAAGCTGCTTCCTTCCCCTTCAATCATGAGTACGTATGGGCTTGGCCTAGATGTCTGCCAAGTGGGATAAGAAACTCAAACACTAATGAATATTTTGACGTGAAATTTCACACCGATGTCAAGGACAGTGCCAGAAACCTAAAAAAGAAAAAAAAATTGAAATTCCATAAGCCCCGGGAATTTTTAATTGAAAACTGGTCTTGCTTTTTGGACACAGTAGTTGATGGCATTCAGAATTTAAACAAAGCATAAAAAAATTATACGTAATATTTCATACGAGCTATTATTTTTTCGTATTATTTCCGTGTCGTTTTTTGTAAACATTATGAAAGTTTGATCTACAACGTCACTTTCCGTTCAAAAATAAACATCTTTTGTTCCAACAAAATGGATTGTTCTTCTGTCTCGTTTTTCATATAAAAAGCTCTTTTTATTACTCTCTTATTTAGATCTAAAAAAAAATAGACGATTCGTTTCCTTTGTTATAGAATGGTATGGTTCCACAAAGAAAATTTCTATTACAAATAAATTGCTTTAATTGTGTTTTTAAACTTTTGATAATATTATTACAGTAGAACCTCTGTAAGGCGAACTTCAAGGGAGACGCCAAATAATTCGAGTTATGGAGGATTTCGACTTACGCGGATTTTGTAAGAAAATATTCAACTTGTAGAGGTTTAGATTCTTTCTAACTTATTTTGAGTTAGAGAGGTAAAATAAATAAAAATTCAAGTTACAGAGGTAATAAACATAGTTATTTGCAACTTCACATGTACTACAATAAAAAATCAAAATAATTCCGAAACAACCTTAAAATTAACAAGTAATATAAGAAAACTGTTTTTAAAGTCAATTCCTACTTTTTTTTTTCACTGTATTGCAGAATCCTTTACAAATAAAGTTGAAATTTTAATCTTACATCTGGCGCCATCTATTATTAGATACATGCAACTTAAATCTAAAAGAAACTACAATTCATTCCTTCATTAAATTAAATTAATTAATTAATATTTGCAAAAACTGCATTAACATCAAGTATCATCTATTACAAGTTCAAAAAAAATGTATTTGAACTTGAGTGGATGAATAAAAAGCATTTTATGAACGATTGAAAATTTGAACTAGATATATATGGGGAGAGTGTGAGCTAATAGAAGGAATTGAAAAAGTAGTAGATGATTTTTTTCCTTTGTTATAGAATGGTATGGTTCCACAAAGAAAACTTCTATTACAAATAAATTGTTTTAATTTTTTTAAATAATATTATTTTCTTTTTTCGATAAAAGCAGTATTGTATACATTTCATTTTTGATCTTATGTTATCTAACGAAAATTTTTTTTACATATAATTAGTTTTCAAATGCCTTCTTTATCCAAAAGTTAATATTGGTAGTTTAGTATATAGATGGCCGAATGACTAGCGCTCTGGAGTTAGGTGCCACAGGTTTCGTGTTCGAGTCCCGGAGGTACCATGGATGTAACATGAGGATTTAAGGATTGTTGTAACATGAAGTATACTAGTTTAAGGATAGCTTTTAAGTATACAATGTTATAAATAACGCACTTTCTAAGATATCCACTGTGACAAAAAAAAAATGTGGCAACATAATAATGGCCTTTTGGCAGAGTAAATAGTGCTTTCACGCTCGGTGCCACAGGTTTCGGGTTCGAGTTCTGGCGATGCCATGGATGTTTGTAGTGGTTCGGAATCCACTTTTTACCATAGGTCACGGTTTAATATGACTGTTGCGCGTAGGGCTGATAACCTACCCCGTTAAAAAGAAAACATCTCCTGTCTCAAAATCTGTCAGTTGGCATACGGCCATGGTCCACTATGGGGCTATTGCTCCATTGAAGAACAAGTTTACTATATAATCTTAAATGTAGCACATTTTGACACCTATTTCGGAAAATAAAATTCCATTTCCGATTCTTTTTGGTGAATGTATTAATTAAAAAAAATTGTTCAAAGTATTGTGACGATATAGCCTTGGCGAATGTTGGTAAGAAGCTTTGGTTGCTAATATAGGTCAAAATCATCTACTCTAAATCTGTTACAATATCTATTCAAGTTATTTTTTTAAATGCAATATAGAATATTTATTTAATTTAATTAAAATATTACTTTTCATTCAATATATATGTATTTCAGTCAAAGAATAAAAACGATGTTGAAAGGTTATTTTTAAAAACGAATTTTCAGCAAAAGAATTAATATGATTTTAATAAAAACGTGTTAGAATAATAAGTATTTAAAAATTATTATGCCTCGTAGAAACAAATAAAAAGTACTTGTAACTAAAAATGATGTCAAATAATGTTATTTAAAGAATAAGACCGATGAAGTGTTTAGTAACGTGGTATCAAGCGCCAGAACGCTAGTCAGCCATCTGGCCCCAAACATTATTAAGCTGCCACATTTTTTTTTTCACGGTTGATATCTTAGAATGTGTTATTTATAATTTTTTATGCTTAAAAGCTACTCTTAAGCTAGTATACTTCATGTTATAGCCATCCTTAAATATATAAACCTACTCACATCTGAAGTAGATTTTTTTCCAGACAGAAGATTGGACATTCCAAAGTTTTGTTTAAGTTCTTTCAACATATGCAATTACATATTTCTGCTATGTTTTTTTTTCTCCAAAATGGCAGGTTTTTCTTCTAATTCAACCGATTTTTTTCAATTCCTACTATTATTTCACACTCTCCCTATATAGATATATATATCTTGTTCAAATTTTAAATCGTTCATAAAATACTTTTTATTCATCCACTCAAGTTCAAATACATTTTTTTGAACTTGTAGTGGATGACACTGGATGTTAATACAGTTTTTTCAAATATTAATTCATTCATTAAATTTAATTGATTAATTTTAGTTTTTTTTAGATTTAAGTTGCATATATCTAATAATAGATGGCGCCAGATGTAAGAGGAAAATGTCAACTTTATTTGTAAAAGACTTTTCTGCAATATAGTGAAAAAAAGTAGGAATTGACTTAAAATTATATATATATATATATATATATATATATATATATATATATATATATATATTACTTGTTTTATCATCAACTGTGGCCGTAAGAAATTAAAAGGTTGAACAAGCGTCTGTTTACGGAAAAGTATGAGGCATTGCAACTAATATTAAAAAATTGCTCTTGTATGCTGGACATAATTATCTTCTTAACTACTTTGTAAATAAGCCACCAATGCAAATAATTAAACATAATTCTATTAGATAGAGCAGCTCAAAGAGTTATCAGGTAAATAATACCTATTGATAAAAATATCTGATGGTAAATAATACCTGTTGTTTGCCTATTGATAACAAGTAATATAAAAAAAAAATTTTAAAGTCAATTCCTACATTTTTTTCACTCTATTGCAGGAAGTCCTTTATAAATAATTTTCATTCATTTTTTTAAATTTATCTAGCGCCCTCTATTGCAACTTAAATCTAAAAAAAACTAAAATGAATTAATTTCATTTAATTAATGAATAAATATTTGAAAAAAAATGTATTAACATCCAGTGTCATCCCCTACAAGTTCAAAAAAAAAATGTATTTGAACTTGAGTGGAGGAATAAAAAGTAGTTCATGAACGATTGACAATTTGAACTAGATATATATAAGGAGAGTGTGAGCTGATAGAAGGAGTTGAATAATACCTATGGATAAAAATATCTGATGGTAAATAACACCTGTTGTTTGCATTTTTTTACAGAGTGGAAACCATTGACGGCACAGCCGTGGCTGGAGAAGACTACGTTCCCTTGAAAGAGATTCTAACCTTCCAGGACGGGGAGGTGGAGAAGGAATTGCATGTGGAGATCGTAGATGACAACCAGTGGGAACCGGACGAGACCTTCTTCCTCAAGCTCTGCATTTTGCCAGAGGACGTGGGAAATGTGATGTTTGGAAGGGTGTGCATCATGGAAATCACAATCCTCAACGATGATGGTATGTTAATGCTTCGCCTTAATAACAGCGTACTTTCTGCTAAACAGCTTTCGAGTTAATAACGCCGAGGAAATATAATCTTATTCAAACTATAACAGTTGAACACAAGACAGACACAGCTTAACAACTATAAACAGCAAAACATAGTTTAGTAACTTTGAACAGCTATAGACACAGGCAAGACCTTAACAACTATAAACACAAGCAAGACATAGTTTAGTTACCTTAGACATATATAAACAAAGGCACGACATAACTTAACAGCTATAAACAGCAAGACATAGTTTGGTAGCCTTAGACAAATATAGACACAAGCAAGACATAGCTTAACAGCTATGAACAGCAAGACATAGTTTAGTAGCCTTAGACAAATATAGACACAAGCAAGACATAGCTTAACAGCTATGAACAGCAAGACATAGTTTAGTAGCCTTAGACAAATATAGACACAAGCAAGACATAGCTTAACAGCTATGAACATCAAGACATAGTTTGGTAGCCTTAGACAAATATAGACACAAGCAAGTCATAGCTTAACAGCTATTAACAGCAAGACATAGTTTGGTAGCCTTAGACAAATATAGACACATGCAAGACATAGCTTAACAGCTATTAACAGCAAGACATAGTTTGGTAGCTTTGGGCAGCTATAAACACAAGCAAGACGTACAATATCCGCAGATCAATTGCCAATAAAACTTCAACAACAAATACCCCAAGTTCACTGTATGAACGTAACTTTGCGAAGTCTTTTCATAGAGATTTCAGAATGATCTCGGTCAATCTCAGAAAATCTTTCCATAAGACGTGTACTAAGCTCTCTCGAACATTCTATGTATTTTTACCTGATTTCGAGAAAAGTCCATCAGCTAACAATTCCCAAAACAACATCGCAGATTCTATCGCCTATTAACATTCACGCAGTGCAAGTTTAAATTCACGGCAATTAATAATACAGCATTGCCATCTAACTATTAGTATTATGAAATAAAATTTAAATCAGTATCAATTATTTTTCTATCTTTAAAATGTTTTTAAATATCCTGTACCTTAGAATTAATAAATTAATTCTAGGTTAACTCTTTACTAATCATCTTTACATTGGTTAGAGTAATGATTCTTAAAAACTGTAAAAGTTCTCTTCTAAAACTATGTTTAAAAATAGGTAATGTAAAAAAAAAAAAAAAAAATTTGAAGTCCATTCCTACTTTTTTTTCACTCTATTGCAGAAAAGTCCTTTACAAATAAAGTTGAAATTTTCCGCTTACATCTGGCGCCATCTATTATTAGATGCATGCAACTTAAATCTAAAAAAAAAAAACTAAAGTGAATGAATTACATTTAATGAGTGAAGTAATATTTGATAAAAACTGTATTAAGATCCAGTGTCATTCGCTACAAGTTAAAAAAAAATGTATTTGAACTTCAGTGGATGAATAAAAAGTATTTTATTAACGATTAAAAATTTGAACAAGATATGTAAATACATTTAGGAAGAATGTGAACCAATGGTAGGAATTGAAAAAAAAAAAAAAGGTTTGTATTTGAAGTTGAAATTTTCCTCTTACATCAGGCGCCATCTATTATTAGATACATGCAACTTATATCTCAAAAAAAAAATAAAATTAATTAAATTTAGTTAATGAATTAATATTTGAAAAAACTCTATTGACATCCAGTGTCATCCACTACAAGTTCAAAAGAAATGTATCTGAACTTGAGTGGATGAATAACAAGTGTTTTATGAACGACTGGAAATTTGAACAAGATATATATAAGGAGAGTATGAACTAATAGCAGGAATTGAATAATGCATTTTCCACAGAGCCTGGCATCTTGCAATTCAAGCGACGTGGTCTACTAGTCCAGGAGAGCATTGGTACGGCCTTGATTCCTGTCATCCGGTCCAACGGCGTGGACGGTATAGTGACCGCCAAGTGGCGAACCATCGACAGGACAGCAGTGGCCGGACAAGACTATGTTGGCGGCGAAGGAGAGATCACTTTTGACCATGGTGAAACGGAAAAGAACATCGAGATTCCTATCATCGACGATTTCGATGCTGAAAAAGATGAGCACTTCGAAGTGGAACTTTATGATCCAGTAGGAGGCGCCACCATCGGACCCATAAACAGATCAACTGTGACCATCACAAACGACGACGGTGAGTTCAATATTTCCTTCTATACTTCATAATTGCTTCTTGGTCCTTGTAAATAAGATTTATTTAAAAAAAAAAAATGGGAATAGAAATTGATTATAGAATTAAAATGGCTGCCAGAAAGATAACAATATTTGTAACAAATCTTATATAAAAAAAATACAAAATGTGTACGTCTGCTTATTAAATTTTACTTAATATGGGAAATTGTATCAGCAAGACTCTCATTTTCCGAATGACAGATTATTCCACATGAAATTAATGTGGCTACATTTTGGCACCCATCGAAATAAAGTAACCTCTTATAATTATCCGTTTCTGCACAACTTCCAAAATGTGCAAGAACTGATAACAACAGTAACAGTAACAACAGTAACAACAGTAAGAGGCTATAACCGACTATACCAATCATATAACCGTAATTTAATTTCAGCTTCTTTCTCAATACGTTGACGGCGTGTTCCAAACGAAACTTCAGCTTGGACAAATAATTTTTTTAATGATCCTACTAAAGATTTGAACAAGCATTCCTTAAAATTAGTGCAATAACTTCTCCACTTCAGGCTTACCAATTTTACGCCTGTCCGCTACAGTATCAGTATCTCCAATTTTCTTTACTAACTTCAGAACCGTCATTTTGGTTAGTTTATTTGTTAATTTTTTTTCTCCGAACTTAATACGCACAGCAACTAAGATGAAACTTTGCAATAAACTTTAATAAAAAAAATTGAACGAGAAAATATCGTTTATATTATATATTATTGTAGGCAATAAAATCTACCCAATCAGATTAATTACAGATGGCCAACCATGTTATTACAAACAGTCTCGAGGTTTTTATTGCGAGGTATACTAGTTGCTTTATACAACTCTAAAATAATTTTTCTTCATTCTTATTCCTTACTGATTCTAAACGGAAGGTTATTCTGTCTACATCGCTAGATATGTCTTTGACTTGGATCCAATCATCTACCGAGCAGAAATAACATGGTTTATATAATCCTGAGAGTATGTAATCCTTGATGAGTTATACTGATGATGTTATATTTAATTGCTTTTGGGTTTTTATAAATAATTCCTTCTGGTTTTACGTATTTCCTAGATTTGTTTTAGCAGCCTGCCATTGTATAATCTGTACAAATTTTGTCGTGTCTTTTTCTTTTTAATCTGCCAATGCAGTTCTAGTCGTTCATCCTTTTGAATTTTATTGTTTATTAAATTAAATTATTCCCAGTTTCGTTGACGTCTGGATATGAGGCATTTTAAAAATTTTATATTGAGAATGCTGTGATAATTTTGGTATATGATTTAAGTGCAGGAATTAGCGGTAATGGCTTTTATTGTGCAAAATGGTCATATTTCTAATTAACATCTTGGCAGTTCTGCTTTGTATTGTGTTTTTATATATATATAATGTAAGTAACCATGTTAGCAAAATTAAAATTAATGCTGCGGGTTGATCATGTAGCAGGTCTATTGGACAAGAGTTGAACTATACGTTCCTATGTGATAAAAGAATGTGATTTCATACTAATACAGACAAGTTTAAATATGTACAAAAGCTATATGTATATATTTATATAATACAAAAATATTTATACACATTGATCGGCAGACTACAACTCTATCGTGAGCCGAGTGGCCGCGATGACCAACGTGAACGTGGACAGCGTCCGACTGCAGTCCGAGACGTGGGCCGAGCAGTTCCGGGCAGCTCTCACGGTGAACGGCGGCGACATCGAGAACGCCACCACCATGGATTACGTCCTCCATTTCCTCACATTCGGATGGAAGGTGAATATTTCCTGGCCTCTTTTTATTTATTTACTTATTATTAATAATTTGTCAAATTGTTAACTCTGAGTGAAAAGTTCCGAGATATATTGATAAAAATTTGAAAGTCATGCCTTTTTTAATGTATGAAATAACTCCAATGTTCACTAATGTATATTCCCGTGTGGGTCCGGTCTAGAATAGCCCCACTTTAACCTATACATGCCGTAAAAGGCGACTAAAATGGGTACCCATAACAGGGTGCAATAAACTCAAACTTCTCCATTTGGATGCCCCATGTCTTTATGCCACAAGATCAAGGACAAAACCAAACAGTCATGATAAAAGGTGTAAAAAATAATGCAGCTTCAAATTTTTTTTTTTTTTTTTTTTACCTTTTATCATGACTGTTTAGGTCTAGATGAGGACATCTGGACACCTAGATGAAGTCCATGAACCTGTGTGGTTTAAGACACACAGGTTCATGGACTTCATCTAGATGTTGCTGTCGACCAAGTGAGATAAGAAACAACAACTATTTATGTTTTGCACATATATATATATATATTTTTATGTCATGTTTACTTTATGTACAACACATGGCTTTTGAGCTCATCTTACTGAAGAAATTTTTTTAATAAATTACCCCACATTTATATCTCGGATGGAACAAATAGAATAAATGACAATGCAACGAATAAAACAAAAAATAAATAGCAAAACTGCTGCTTGTACAACAAACGAATTTCTAATTCTGAACCTTATTTTCTAATTTTACATTATAATTTCAAGCTATGATGGAACACAGAATATATTTGTGAAGGAAACAACACAATTTAATTCATGATTTATTCTGTCTAATATTGTTAATATGCTTTATTATTGAAATTCAAAATTTTCACACCTAATTTCAAATGAATCTAAATAAAACTCATCAAAACTATCTGTTTGATGAATTTAATGTAATTCTAAAAAATATATATTCATATTTAGCTATTTAACAATAATTCTCTAATGATTTTCTATTTCATATGACTATTGAGTAAATTACATAGTCAAATGACCACTGGCATGTAATTATTTTTTACCAATCTTCATTGTTGCATATTCTTTTCCAGTCCATATTCGCTATCGTTCCACCAACTGGACTTTGTGGAGGATGGTTGACATTCTTTGTATCCCTGGTGTTAATTGGCATCCTGACGGCTATTGTTGGCGATTTGGCGAGCATCTTCGGATGCCTGGTTGGACTGAAAGATGCAGTAACTGCGATCACATTTGTGGCTCTCGGCACCTCTTTGCCAGATCTTTTCGCTTCCATGGCCGCAGCAAAGCAGGAGAAGTATGCTGACAGTGCCATTGGTAATGTTACTGGAAGCAACTCTGTGAATGTGTTTCTGGGACTCGGACTGCCATGGATGTTTGCAAGCATATACTGGGCCTCAAAAGTAAGTAAACTAATCTTTGTTCTAATACGTAACAGTTATTTTGTAAAAATTGTATGTGTTGCCGTTCCATTTATGATGCCACAAACAGTCCACAGAGGGGCAATGTTGAGGATGATTTGTAAGATAATAAAATTTCAAACAGATACATTACTTGGCTGTCCATATGAGACGCTTGTACATTGTCGTAATTACTATTAAATTTACAGCAATGGAAAGAATAAGTGGTTTTACATTCTACCCCTGTTATTATGCACTTACTATTATTGCCATGAGTCAGGCAGCATGTAATATTTAATTACAATTTCAGATTTTCTTTTCGTCGTTTTTTACCTACGGAATCCCTTCAAATGAATTATATTTTACCTTCAAAAATTAAGATAAAAATATATATATTAATATATGTAGATTAATAACCAATCATAAAAAGTGTTTATGCCGCATATTTCAGCATACATCGACTGAGTCAATGAGTTAACAAATGTTTTTTTTTAATTAACCATTGATAGCTCAGAAGATTAACAATAACATTGACCAGTTGCCTTCATGAAATCAAACAAAAAAAAAAAAAAATTCTAAACAAGCAATAAGGCATGAATCTGGAATTATCCGCGACAATGAAGGACAAAGATTTTAAATAAGGACATTTCAGCTTATCCTTGAGGAATCTAGAACTTTAACCATTATTTTTTGCAACAAGGAAGCCACCGAGTGGCCCTTTTAATAACAGTAGCAAACAAGTGAATCCATTAAGAATTGTTGACTATAATTTTCTTCTAATTAGCCTAAAATGTGCATAAAATGACCGTAGAGCGACAAACCAAATAATTCTCTTTTTAAAAAACATAAAAATTATCAAAGCATATATTTTATTTATATAGAATTCTCTAAAATAAACTATTTTGCCAGCATTACATTTGATTAATATTTCTATTGATTATTTGAAATTTATTAGTGATACTCGTGTATTATATATATTTGGCTAACGAACAACATGTCTTGTTGAAAATATTAATTCTCCTTATTTAATCTAACCGCTAACCTTTGCAATTTTAAAACAATACAACTATACACAGATAAGATGTAACATTCATAATTTATTATGTGTACAATCTGTACTGAACAAACCAATTAAAGTAAGTAGAAATTCAAAGACAAATTAATATTTCTTTTATGTTTACTGTATTTTGTTATACAATGAGTGTTTTCATAAGTTTCCAAGTTTTTTTTAATTTGCATCATTAAAATCTCTTGTATAACTTGAATACAATGATTTAAAAAAAGTAAATATAAATGATGAAGTGGGATATAAAGTGGTTGTATTTTAATTCATCAGTAAGTATTTATTAAAATGTTTAGACAATTTTTTTCCCGTTGATAATTTTTTTATATGTGATGAATTCTTTTTTTTTATCAGGGCCAAGTATTTAAAGTTCCAGCTGGTACCTTAGGATTCAGTGTAGGAATTTACACTGCTCTGGCTCTTGCTTGCATTGCACTCATTGTAGCCAGAAGATACTTGGCTCCTTTTGGAAGTGCAGAACTAGGAGGCCCTCGTAAAACAGCACTCATTTGCGCTGCTGCAATGATTTGTATGTGGTTTTTATACATTATTTTATCATCTCTTGAAGCTTACAAGTACATACGTGTGTGAAAAACACTTAAGATATTTTTCATGAATTGTGGGAAAATATCATTTGTAAATACGATTCAGTTTTATTTCATCTGACATAATTTCTGCAAAATAATGAATGAGGTTTTCTCAGCTAATTAGATTACTTATAATCAGAGCTTACAAAATGGTGAATCTACAGATAAGGAGTTTTTTGTTTCAATTAAAATAAGAGGCATGAATAATATGATTATAAACAATTATAGTTTGTGGAATGTAAAGTATTAATTAAACAGTATTTCCCTTAGAACCAACAAATAATAATTTAAGCAAAATTTATGTATATATTAAAATTTATAAATTTAAAAGGCCAATAAAAGTAATTTTTTTTAGTATTACATATAAAAAATCATTGTTATGAGAAAATTCAACTTAATCTATTTTAATTATAACTTTATTCCTTTTGATGTTATTGTCTACTTGTATTATATTTTACTGCAATGTGTGAAATACTTTGAAGCATGTGATATTTTATATCAATATTTTGCTATTTTAAATAATGCTAAATGCAGTACATGTATGTGTAACTTAAGTATCTAAGATAATTCTACGCATTTGCAATGTATTATACAAAACCTTTTGTAATAAAGTTTATTAAAAACATATGTATATATATCTTTAGCAATTTATTGCAAAAATAACATTAAATACATAAGAGAAATTCTCAACAACAAGTTTTCATAAAATTTGACTAAGCATAACATTAACAATTCAAAATAATGTAAGAAAAACTTTTTAGTTATTTACTGAATAATATAACCACCCTCCAATGGCAGTTGGGCTCCTGTTGTCATACCAGCATCATCACTAAGCAAGAATAGAGTTGCTTTTACAACATCATCAACATCTATTAGAAAACAAAGATTTTCAAAACATAAATAGAAACATCTACTTCTCTTATTACATTAACAGTAATGGTTTTTTAATTATTTTAAAATAAATTCAACTGTATATCATGGAATTTAAATTGGTATATTTTTCAAATCAAAAAGAATAACAGGTCTTTTCATTACTGCTTAAATTGTTATGTAACCTCCTTCGATATATCTAGCAATACCTACTGCAGAACATACAAAATAAAAGTGTGAAATACAACAACAAGTTCAAGTAAATATAAAAAGGGTATTACTGTTTATACTTACTTGAACTTGTGGTTGAATTTCACATTTTTATTTTGTTATTAACTTGTGACACCTGTCTGTAACTAAAAATATAATGAATAATTGTTACATAACTTGGGCCCATCATAATTAACCTTATTTATCCCTTTTGCAGTTAAATATTAGTTATTAAGGCACTTTTTTTTAATAATAGATAAGAAAACTTAGGGGTTTTTTATCGCTAATAACATCCATTAATTAATATTAAACCATCTGTGATCAGTAACGCATTTCCCAACTCCATTAAGAGAGGATGTTAAAATTCAAAATGAACTCAGCATTTAAGTTAGCACTAAGTTAAGCTAATATCATATATGCCATAAATTGATGGCTTGCACTTTGGCTTTCCATAAAATTAAAGCTCCAAGACAATTAAGTAAATTATTCCAGCAGATTCAGATTTATTTACTTTCATCTGTTCCCGATCCACTTAGGGAAAATCCCTACAGTTTAAGAATCACTGTATTAAATGCACAAAGAAAAGTTTTCGTTTTCAACATACCACAAAATTTCCTTAAAGGTATTTTGGCTTTCAAAGCTTCTTCAACACTTTTACCTTCACCATAGGATTTTAGAGCTGTTATGCCCATCTCTGTTAAAACAACTGTTGGATTCACACTATTGACTCTGATCTGTAAAAGACAAAAATAATCCCATCAAAACAACTTACATTTGTTTGAATAAGGGTTTAAATATTAATTATACAGATTTAACGTATATTTGTTGCTGTTCATTTTGGGCTCTTGTTCTGGCGAGCAATCAAATATGTCGATATTGTAAAGAGAGATTTTAATTTACTGAATTTTGCAATAACATGAGTAAATTTTAGATTAGTATGATGTTAATAATTTGCAAAAATTGGGGGGGGGACATATCCAAGCTTTACAAAAAATGTGTTTTAGAAATACCAAATTACTAAAATTTGCATTACTAGGGATTTTGGGGAATATTCCATGTAGTCTGGTGCCTCAGTTTCACTGTGGAAATATGGCAAAATTATATATGTATATAATTTTCTTGGATATATTATGATCTACATTAAATTTAATGTATTGTTAAAGACAATCAATAGTTTATATGGCATTTAAAAATTTAGTAAACTGAGAGACTTTTCCTTGAAATTATAAAAAAAAAAAAAAAAAAAAAAAAATAGGCTTTTTAAATTTTCATGAAATTCTCAACTCAAAATATGCACTCATGGGTTGTAAGACATATTTCAACTACTTGTGTAGAATATAATAAAATATGTATTAAAATGAAAGTATAAAGAGGATTTTCAACTTTTATTATTAGTACTAGTGAGTACGAGTAATTAACCTGCTGTCTTATGAAGACATCATCTGCAGAATCTAATGCAGGCTATTAATAATATTTTAGATCCAAAAACAATTATAACACAAATGATTAATTTACAATATAAGTTTTACAATACTTTCTCATATACATTTTAAAATATTATCTATAATAACAAAAAATAATCAAAACACAACAAGTGACAAAATCTTTATATCACATTATATTAAATGTAAATTTAAAAGATATTTTATTAATGAAAAGCTTCTAAAATATTAACATTTATGTATTATGTATAAACATGATACTATTGCTCTAGTTAAATTAACTTTTAATACAAACTATAGTATCATATAATTATACAAATGTATTAAATGAAACTAAAAACATATAATAATCTATATTTTATAAGATGCATACTAGTGGAAAATGTTAAAATCTAAATACATATAAAGAAAATGATTTATTATTAAAAGTCACAAGAAAAAATTCAATTTTGTATGAAAATATAACCTCTAAAACAAATTTATTAAATACATAATCGTAGTAAAGGATAGCAAATTACATCATTATAGAATATCTATGAGGTTAAAAAATCCTAAATATTCCTCTTCATGTACACACCTATAATTAAAGATGGTTACATAATTAGTGTTTTGTAGTGAGATAAAATTAATATAAAAATTTTAAGTCTTAGTAATTTTTAAATTTGTGTTTCTTATCCCGCTTGGTAGACAGTAACATTTAAACCAAGTCCAAGAACCCTTGTGGTCACATGGGAGGGAAGGGGAGGAGCATCCATAGGTAGAAGTAGGCTCTGTGACACTGAAGAAGGATGACAGTGCCTTCTGGAAGGACTTTTTAGGGGGAACTACGCCACAGTTATGCATTGTATGGGAGAAAACCTGGAAAACTCACACCAGGTAATCCGATCAATGAGGCAGGATGCTGAATATCACAAACGCCATCGGGGCTCCTCGTTTTTTGAAATAGTGCTGACAACAAAGCCACCAGCGGATTGAATTTCTGCCCTAATGTTCACCAATGCTACATGTTGCCGCTGAGCCACAAGTAGGGTTTTTTAAAATTTTAATCTGTATTAGCACAAAATGAGAACCTTAAGATCCTATGAATGAGAGAAGCTAATGCAGGCTACTAAAAACAATAAATTAATAGTTTGTATAAAACTATGATTCTTAAGCTTATTTATTAAATATTATAACAAAAATACTTTCTCACCTTATGTGGGCCTAATTCAAGTGCCATGACTTTCATTATTTGATCCAAGGCTCCTTTTGATGCACAATAAGTAGCATGATTAGGAAGGGCGATGATTGCAGCTTGACTGGATATATTAACAATTGAACCACCTGTACCTCGCTCTATCATACCTTTGGCAATAATCTACACAATTATATCATTTATTTTAAGTTTAATGCAATCATATTAAGTCATTGCAATAAAATATAAATTCAAGATGTTATATTTTAACAATACACAAATCTACAAACAATATATAAAAAGATCATTCACAAAAATTATTACTACACAAAGTTTCCATGCAATGTTCAAATTTTTTCAAGATAGTTTCACAAACTAAGTTTTAATTATTTTTTTCTGATAAATGTATCTTTCTATTGAAAAGGATTAGTTCAAATATGCAAATAACATTCAAATGTTTTGATAGCCATTTGAAAATTTCCACTTTTCTTTACTATATTAACACATGCTATTTGTTGGCCTGATAACTCTACTTTTTAATATTTTGTAAACAGTGAAAATGAAAATAGACTTTAAATAAATAATAAAACATCACTTTTTAAATATTATGTACACAATTAAAAAACATTAGCTTTAATAAAAATAATTAATCATATTTTGTAAAGATTGAAAGTTTCTCAATCAAGTCAAGTAGTTATTTAAAATTAGTTAGTCCTTCTTTTAATTACTTAAAAATTATTTTTGATTAATTAGGAAAATAAAAATAAAAAGTTAAAAAATAAAATTGAATAAGTCTAAGATCTTGCACCAAAAACTTTTAACAAGTATATAATGTAACAAATTTTAATGATCATCGAAGGCTTATTTAATTTTTTATATATGGATTTTTTAAAAAACAAAGTAAAACAGTTTACTTAATAAAAATTGTTTCGTTAAAATGTTAATTATTAAGAGACATTATCAACAAGATAATAGGAAAAAATCTGCTAATAAATCACCAATAAAACTAGTGATAAACACGCTATGTTCATTGTTCAGGTATAAAAAAATTATTTTGCCTTTGTTGCCGAAATCTTCACACATTTTAAAGCACCCATAGAATGATCAAGGTTTATTTGCAAAATTATTCTGGAGCCTTATACCAAATTGATAGTTATCTGGTGATTTTCTTTTCAACTTCAAGACACTTTGAGAAAAGTTTATCAAGGATTGACAAGCAACTCATTAATATTACAAATTAGCTATTTATTTATTTATTTAAAATTCAAACAAATATTAATATTATAAATATTATCTAATAAATATTTCTGATAGGGGTTAACAAAAACTTTAAATTAATGCTCAATGATGTATATTATAATACATAAATGTTTATAATGCGATCTGACTTAAAAGAAGGTAGACAAAATCATGTTACAGAATAAAAGTTTAAGTTTAATAAAATTAAGTTTAAATAAATAAATCCTGAGAAATTTAAAGAATGTATTAAATTTTTATCTGGAAGTATATATTTTGTTCTTAACAATAATCACAGAAAATAAAATAAACATAAAAATTCTTGATACCTGCAAAAGATTAAAAAAAAAAAAAAAAAAAAAAAAAAAAAAAATTTGCTACATATATTTGTTTTGAAGTATTTGATTTTCTGCCATTATCGTGGCGCCATCTGCTGTATTGCATCTGAAACCTGATTTTTGTTATGTTTGTGTGTGTTTATTTACTTTGATCTGTTCACCTGTATAACTTTGTTTTATTTTATCCTTTTATTTATTCATTTTTGGGGGGCATCGTGTAATGGATACCTAATTGTACTGATAGCTTTTCTTTTTTCGATCATCTAGCTCTAATGGTTCTCATAGCAGGAGATGCTTTTCAAAATTTTCTGTACTTTTAATTTAATTGTTATCTCTTAAAATATTTGCACAAAAGGAGATTAATTAAATTTAAACTAATTTAAAATGTGGAGGTTTAGTGGTTCTTAAAATCACACTGGAACACTGCAAACAGTATGCCTGTTGCTCTTCAGAAGATGCATAGAAGATTTACATGCAATTTAAGTAATTACATAAAATTTTGCACAATAAAAAATTAATGGCAACAAAATTGTTGTATAAAAAGTTATATAATAATTTAAGAAAATTTATTTTTTAATCTGGAAAAGTTTCATAATAAAAATGGATAATAAAAATTGAATCTGGAAGAAATATTAAGTTCTTTTTTAAATTAATAGTTACATTAAATAATGAAAAGATTTTCTATTATTTGTCAACTTAAAACAAAGAAAATCACAGTTTTGAAAAAATATATGAAAATAATTTAACAACTCACTTGAGAAATATTTATAACAGCTTTAACATTCACAGCAAAACAGCTAAAAAAAGAAAACCATGCATAACAAAAACCAAAAATAAGCAAAAAATTCTAGTTATTGCTAAAAATAAAACAGATTCAAACAATACATGGCTAATTTAACAAAATTTATCAAGTCATGCATATAAAAATCAGGCAAATGAATATATTATTATTGAACTAAGATAAACTATATGCATGTATTATTAAACAAAGAAGTAAATGCTTACTTGTCAACTTCCTCTTCTGTGATTGAGCCTATTTGTTGTAAACTAATTACACCTGCATTGTTAACTAATAGATCGATGGGACCTAATTTCTTGACTACTGATTCTGTTTCTTTCCAGTTTTTAACATCAACAGAAACAGTTTCAATTTCTGGTATCTGTAATAGAAAGTATAATAAAGTATTTATTGGACAGTGCTCAGAAAATAATACTAATGTATAACTTAGACTGAAAATAAATTCATTTATTCAACTGAAATATAAAAAGGATAATAACAAGTAATATAAAAAAAAATTCAATTAAATTCTACTTAGGTCAGCAAAGAAAAATTTTATTTTAGTTACTTTTTATTAAATAATTACAATTAATAAAAATATGTATATACATATGACAGAATTACAATATTTAGTGGCAAAATAAAGTTTCTTCAATTTTATTTTTTGAAAAAAATCTTACATTCTAACCACTAAGCCCCAACTGCTAACTCACTTTCGAAAATCATTTGGATAAAACGTCTACTTAAAGCAAAAATTTTCAAAAAATTATTGATTTTCGCAAGAATTGAACTTGCATTCTTCACTTTCACATGAAAAATACTGAAATCCTTACATTTTATCCATTGAGCTACTGCCTGTTAATTTCAATTTTCATTAAAAACTACTAAAACTCTATTTAAAGTATTATAAAGTAGTAAAGTTAATTAAATTTAATTAATGAATTAATATTTGAAAAAACTGTATTAACATCAAGTGTCATCCATTACAAGTTTAAAACGATGTATTTGAACTTGAGTGGATGAAGAAAATATTATTAATTTATTAATTTTTAAAAATAAATGAAAATCACATAAATTTATTAATATGAATTATGGACTACAAATGTGAATAAAAAATACTAATTAATTTTTTTTTAATTTCTCAAATTTTATTTTTGCACTAAATGAAAATATAATGAATTGACAAAATATTAGTAGTATAGTTATAAAATTTGATTTATTAAAAATTTAAATTATTTTAGGATGAATATTAGACAAAAATTAAAGAAAAAGTAATGATATTTGAGTAATGAAAAAATAATGATACCTTCTAAAGTGCAATTTTATTAGAAATAATTATATTTATTTAATTAAAAAGTAAGTTTGCGAATCACCAAGATTATCAAGAAAGATTGTAATCATTATCAATTAAGCAATATTTTGGGTAAATAGAATCATTTTGTAAAGAAATCTTTTGATAAATAAAATGAAAATCAATCAAATATTTTTTTAAACTACATTAAAAATTTTCATTGTATTGCAATTGCATCACAAACATTTAAAGTAAAACTTTCTGTTTGAAATATATAATAAAAGTTATGAGCTAATTGTATTTATTTATTTGCACAAATTCTGAAATATTAAGAAATAAAATAATTATTCTAAGAATAATAATACAAATTTATATCTTGAATTTTATACTGATTTAATGTTTTTTTTTTTAATTATCATATCTAAAAATATGATTTCTCATAAATTTATAAATGTAAGGACACATTTAATAAAGCATAAAAGTAATTTTTTCACTTGTCACAAAAATGATAACTTAGAAAGATCATCACTTAACTGCAGAAATAATGAAATTTTCTAGAGAATTTTTGAATATATTTTTAAATAGTATCAAGATTAATTATTTTTCTCAAACTATAACATCCACTACTTTTATATAGAAAATTGTAAATATTTTCTAATTTAAAATTATCATGTTTACAAGAGAAATAAGACAGTAAAACTGTAATCGTGAAATCAATGTTTTAATTAAATTAATAAAATAAATTATTTAAAAAAACGATTTATTAATTTTCTTTCATGCATTCATTGTAACTTACCTCTTCCTTTAATTTGTCCAAGTTTTTCTGGGTAAGGCTTAAGGCTACTACATGTGCCCCCTGTTTAACAAGTTCAATAACAATAGCTTTGCCAATACCTGTGTATTTAAACAAAAGCGTTATAATTCAGTTTTGTATAAAATATGCCATAATTAAAGTTTTATACATATATAAAATAAATAATACTTAGGCATTGAACAAATTATGAGGCTGACATATAAGTGAACATCCAATCATTAATAAGAATTATTTTTACTTTCTTGTCAAAAAAATATATGAATAAATGACAGAAATACAATTTAACAAAAACAAAAAATTAAATTTAGCTTAGAATCAAATTTTTCAAAAATATAAATAATGATGTAAAATTTGTAAATACAAATAATACATTTGTACTATTACCATGAATATATAAAATTAATTTTCTAATCAAATGTATTTTAAATCATACATTTTGATTTTAATCATTGTATAGTTTAATAAGCATAATATTTCTTCAATAACTTTTTCTAATTTCTGCAATCATAGTGTCCTCTATATAACCCCCCTCCTCCCCCCCCACACTCTCTCTCTCTTTTTATAATACAAATTTAGAATGTTTAAAAGAAAAAAATTCTTAAAAATCTACTGTTATTCCTATTTTTATAAAAAAACTTATTCTTACTTATAAAGAAAAAAGTAGACACAAATACATATAACGTAATAATAAAGAAACTGTATTTTTACAAATGGCATACAAATCTCCTTGATTATGTTCAATTAATTACATTTCTTATAAAATAATTATAACCACTTTTATTTGGTTTATTTTTGGAGCAAATTTAAATAAATATATTATTTCAATTCGACAGTAATTATTTAAAATAAATAATTTGAATGTTATTAATTTATATTGCTTATCACATCTTGGTAAGCAAATAAATTATTAAGATAAAATAAAATCAAAAATTATTTTCACTAAAAAATATTATTTCTTATCAACACAAAAAGAAGTAAATTATTAAAAGCAAAACTTACCTCGCCCGGCTCCAGTCACAAGAGCTCGTTTTCCACTGAATTTCTTCTCCATGTTTATAAGAAAAAGTTAGAGAATAAAAAAATTTAAAACTTATACAACTCTAATAAACACCGTTCATGACTTGATGCAACTTGACTTCGTGCTTTGAGATACACAGCGTGCATGTAAACCACGCCCACTAAATATCAGATTGTAAATAAATAAAATGACTTCAGTTCAGTTGTTTCTTTTTTTTTTTTGTCATCTTTTTTTCGTTTTCTGTTTTTATTTTTTTTTTTTTTTTTTTTTTTTTTTTTTCCAGTGCCTCAACAATAACTAATAAAAATTGAAATGGCCTTCAACGGAAATATATGGTTTTCTAGACAGTGACTCCATTTACGGAGTATCATTGAGAATAAAGTTACTTAACCAACTCATCAGAATTAATGATTTAAATTTTTTTATTTGAGATCACTGTTTAATTAAATGCTAGAATGGCATAAATGATTTAGCTTTCAAAATATAAAAGTAAAGAATTTATTATATTTGAGTATATAAGCCTAGAAATTTTAGAACTTTTTTAAAGGCAAAATACGGACATCAGCTTATATAATAATTTGCTAATTTTGTAAAAAAAAAAAAAACATAGGTACTTTTCCGTTAGCCGGGCTCAAATGATAAAGCTCCAAATATAGCTAAATACAGCATGCTTGTATTTCATTAATTTACATTTCTTAAGTTTATGGCAAACATATTGTTTTTAGTAAAAAAAATTATTCGGTTTTTTTTTTTTTTTTTTTTTTTTTTTTTTTTTTTTTTTTTTAAATACGTTGTTTTATTTTCGAAAATGTTTATATTGCTGTTTTGTTGTGTCGTCTCCCAAATGATGGTGGCGAAATTTGTGCACGGCTGAGAGAAAGGTACAAAAATGTACATAAATAATGATAAAATACCTTAAATAAGGAATGTTGCAGGTGTTATAAGGTGTTATTTATACATTAGATTCATACGGCACATTACACATGTTTTACTGTTAAAGACTAGTTCTCTAATTAATTACAAATGAATTAGTAAGTTCGTTTAATGTAGTAATTTACAAAAAATACTACATTAAACGAACACTAAACCTTTACATTAAGCCTTTGTGCCTAGATCTAACCACTGAAGAAGGTTTCATGTAAGGGGCAATAGAAATAAAATAAATTTTTGGCAAACTGCATAACATCGAAATTGCATAAAAATAACCCGCATGAAAAGAGACCTTATAGAAATATTTATTTTATAGTACTTTCTTTATGATATTCATTAAATTCGTTTTTAATAGTTTGTTCATAAATAATCATAACATAATAAATAAGTATTAAGGAAAATAGACAATATGCACAATATTAGACAATATGCAGAGTAATTGAATGATTTTTTAAAATTATAAACAGAAATAATACAAAATTCAAATAATTTAGAAACAATTATTTTTCTTTTGAATTCCTTATTTATTCCAGTTGTTGTTGAATTATTACTGCATTTTGCATTAATTATAAATTGTATTTTATGGTTAATTAATATGTTTGTTCTTTCCCTACATATTAAAATACGTTATACTTGCCTTCTTTGTCAGTTAAGAAACAGTAGGATGTAACCCTGATTACGCACTGGCAACAGCGCCCTCCTGTGGCACTCAGGAGAAATCGTCAGTTGGCTTACAGATTCTCCCCCGGAGAGGAAATATATTTAGCACACCCTGTGCGTATCCAAGTTTCGGATTTTCGGCTTCGAAGTGGAGTCCTTCCACGAATCTATAATTATCTGTCTTTAAATATGTTAAATATTGCATGTCTCTAATTATATGTGTGTGGTTTTTGTGAGTGTGAAAATAAAGCTGTGAATTCTCCAACCTGTACCTCAAATATCTCAACCCAACCACATTCAGTTACAATTTGGTTGCCCAACATGCAAGTATAAATTAAAGCCTTCTAAGTAATATCAGTTTTATAGTATTGTCGGTGGCTGGTGCAGCTGGGTCTGGGTATGATTGAGTTGAGACACAGGTTTGAAAACACGCAGTTTTATTTACAACACGAGCACTATAGACATACAATAATTAAATACAGACTATATTTAACACATTTAAAGACATCTAATAAAAGATTCTTGAAAGGATTCCACTTCTAGGCCAAAAATAAAGATATTTCCTCTCGGGATGAGAGATTGTAACTAACGGCAGCTTCGGTTGCACCGTACTTCCTCTCAGGTAAGAGTATCGATGCCTATTGATTATTTCTCCTAAATGCGACAAGGGGCGCTCTTGCAATGCGTACGAGGGAGCACGGTTACAGTTTTTTAAAAAGTATAGTTTATTTTCTCTTAATTTAATTCATTTTGTTCTTTCCGTGGGTTTTTTCCCTCCATGTTTAAACATCTACAAGATTTATTTAAAAATATATGACTTTATTAAACAAAATGTTCAAAATACAACATGATGCACCAACAGCGTACAAAATGAATCAATCTCGTCACAAAACATATTGAAGATTTCAAAACAAGTCTCTGCCTCGCTTTCATGTAAAATGGATTAGTTGAACTGAAATTTGGCTAAACATTCAAAATCAGATCATCTTCATTTTTTAGTATTATCATCTTGGGAGTTAAGCTTCTGGACCTGAAAAAAGCCAACAATAAACAACGTAAGACAACATACGACATAAACAACAATATACAATAACAATAAACACCATAATTTTATACATTATTGAACAAGTATATGTTAATCGTTCAAAAAAAAAAATATGCTAAATATTTTAAAGACATTGCTTTTAGTATTGAAATCCACAGTAATCCATAGTAATTCATAATCAAGGTCACATTTAAATAAAATATAATTAACTAAAAATATTTCTTTCCATGCCTTTTTTTAACTCTTAACAGAAACAAAGATAAACATAAAAAACGAGCAACAAAATTAAAATTTTTAACAATTAATAATGCATCCAAATGAAAAAAAATTGAGTTTGCTAAAAAGAAAAAATATGGAAATCATTTCAATTTTTTTTTTTTTTTTTTTTTTTCATTAAGAAAAAATAATGTTTTCGAATAAAATTTGACGCTATTCACCACTAGAACAGCAAATGCAGCGTCACCCAGGATGTACTGCAAAAGCCACTATGCCACTAAAATTTTTAACATCTAGTGGTTTGCACCCTCCTTCTCGAACTTAAGAAAAATATTTTCTGGCCTACGGATTTTTTTTTTCATACGGTCCTAAAGACATGCAAGTTTTCGCTTAAGTATTATTTATATTGAACCAAATTATCCCTATCTGAAAATTCAAAGCGCAGTTCACCAGCCTGTATCAGTCCACCATCAAAAATAGATAAAATAAAATAAAATAATTAATAATAATAATAAAATAATTAAAAGTTCATTCAATAAAATATTCATTATTTATCTAATTTTTTAATGTTACCACATATCTTCAGTAAATAGCACAACAATAACAATATGCACAACATAATAGTATACACTGTTCAATAAATAACACACACACATAACACAATAGCATAAACTATTCAATAAATAACACACATACGCAAATACAATAGCTCAATTTATTTTATTTCAGGAACGAAAAAAGTCACAATGAAGGTCACGGCCTGATGGCCAATTGGCTGACGTTCTGGCCGTTGGTACCACAGGCTTCAGGTTTGAATCCTGGAGGTGGCATGGATGTTTGTGAGTAGTTCGGAATCCACGATAAACTGTAGGCCCCGATCTAATTAGCCCAAAGTGTACAAAAATGACAGTACAGCGCCCCACCCCCCCCAAACAAAAAAAAAAAAAAAAAAAAACACAATAAAGATCCCACGCTTCGCACGTAGTCCTCGACAATGGTATAAATATAGTATACGGAGTATCGCCCATTTTGCTCTGGAATAATTTGCCTTACATGACACAGTTAATTCAAACAATGTTGTATCGATACCGTTATAAGGGAGACATAGTGAAAAAACTTGTCAAGAAATTTGCCGGTATTGGAAACTTGATACACAATTCTAAACAATACTGATTCATAGAGTAGTAATTAAAATAGAACATGCATCTGGCACCAGTTCGTGATTATCAAAGAAGTCACGTGATACATAGATGTCATGGGACTTTTACAATCGTTATTTTTTTTTTACTACCGGCTTATGTACTTTCATGGTAATTCTGCTATTAATTGGTACGGGGCTAATCTTATAAAATCGATACTGCTCGAATATTTTTTTTATTAATATATTACTAGACTTTGCAATTTGGCTAAACCTGAAATGAAGAATTAAAAAAAAAAAAAACAGGTATGTCAATAATCAGCTAACTTTATTTAAAGACCATTAATTTAATTAATTAATTTCCGTAATGAATAATAATTTTGTTTATCGTTTTATGATATATTACTTTAGAATAAAAAATATTTGGAAAAAAAAAGAGGTTCAGATATAAATTTTTCTATTAATAAAATGTTGAAGTACAAAATATTTAACTAATTATTTTCGTGCATTTTTTTTTTTTTTTTTTTTATGTTGCATATACAATTATCAGAATCATAAATAAAAAGTTAAAAGAATGTATTTCTCAGAAAAATTCCTTTTATGTAATATTTTTCTTTTCCAATAACGATAAAAAAAAAAATATTTATTTATATGACCATTTTTATAATGTTTTATTATATTTCACACAAAACTATCAGATTTGTAGTAAAATAACATTCCTTGTATTTATTTATTTTTAGTAATTTAGATAATACTCTTATTAAGATAAATGTATGATTTGAGATGAAGAATTTCAGGAATTTTTCGGAATTTTCAGAATCGCTCAGTAACATATTTACTTTTTCTAAATAAATAAACGCAAGGGAACAAAGCAAATATAATACAAAAAGTACATAATAGTACAGAAAGGACGCTAGATATTCGCTATGACTTTCAGTTCCTTCAGAATACTGGGTATTCTTACTCTATGTAATGATTACTTATTTTTATTCCAGGTTTTACAATAAAGCAAATTTAAAATGGATTTAAGTCTAAGAATATTTAATAATTTTAAAACAACCTATATTAATTAACAAAACAAATACATTTGTTTCTAAATTCAAACAATATAAAAAAAAGAGAGCTATCTTAAATCTTAAACATACTTTTTTTGGTACTTACGTATTAACGGTACCTTGGCGACAGACTTGGCGATTTTTAAGTGTCGCCAATCTTTATTATTTGGAATAAAAATATTTTGAAAGCGTTTTGATTTTAAATGAAGTGTTTCATATATATTTTATTATTTGGAACAAAAATTTTAAGTGTAGCTTGGTGCCAAATTTGTAGCTGCGGTTGGCGCGTGTGCTCTTTATTGGCGCAACTGTCGCCAAGGTACCGTTAATACGTAAGTACCATTTTTTTTTAGCAATAACAACGTACTTGTTTGTATCACAAAAAATATTTTATGAAATAAGCAGTATGATTGAAAGATTTCATTCTTCAGTAAAGGAAAATAAAATGACAAAAATTTATAAATAAACAAAATAATAATTGAACCTGTGTTACAGTTGAGTATTAATGGTAAATTTTGCAAATCGATTTCTTCATTTATGTTATTTTTCCACAGTTAGAATTAATATTTTATGCAAAATATTAATTTTTTATAAAGGAATAAATAAATAGGCAGAAGTAAATTAATTCTAAGTGTCTACTGAACATTTATGATTTTTTAACTTTTAATCAATAGACTATTTTAATTATAGTCACTCTTGTAAGAGTACAATTTAATGAAAAGTTGATTCACTGAATTTTACAGTTAAAATGGAGTTAGTTCAATAAAAAACAGATTTTTTTTAAATTTTTGATTTAGTTTTCAGTTAATTAATTTTCAAAAACAGAAGGAATTAACGCAATGAAGATGAAGAATTTTGTCGAATTCCTATCTTATTTGAAAATTGCACATATTCTTATCAGAATGGATTAGCTAATGTAAAGCTAGTTGAAATCATAAGATTAGAATGGGTTTGTATTAGACAAATATTACTTTAATCTACAGCAGTTTAGAAGGAAGGAAAGGAGACGTATTTCTTACTACAGTTAAAAATGCCCTCACTATAACTAAATAAAAGTTTAACAAAAAAAAAATGTCATTTATTTAATATTCTTCTTTATTGGCGCTACAGCCTGATGGCCAATTGGCTAGTGCTCTGGCCTTTAGTATCACAGTCTTCAGGTTCAAATCCTGTCTGTGGCATGGATTTTTGTGAGTGGTTCGGACCTATATAAACTGTAGGTCCCGGTCTAATTAGCCCAAAATGTGCATAAAATGACCGTAAAGTGACAAACCAAATCCTCTTTATTGGCGCTATGGCCCAAGACCGTCTGCCTACTGGCAGTTTCGAGACAGGAGATGTTTTATTTTTAACGGGATAGGGTTGTCCGCCCTACGCCTAACAGTCATATTAGATCGGGAGCTACCGTTTAAAGGGGATTTCGAACCACTACAAGCATCTATGACACCGCTGTGACTCAAACACGAAACATGTGGCACAGAGCGCCAGAACGCTAGTCACTCGGCCATCAAACCTCCGTTTATTTAACGCCAACTTTATTTATAAGTAGTAAATATAACCATTCCTTTGCTAGTTTCAGTACATTTATATATTACTTTGCTAAATTTAATTAAGACAAAACATAAAAAAATACAGCAAACAAACAAGAGAAAATATGTTCAGCAAATTAACAAAAATTTATCAATTGAGATGACAAAAATTCTAATATAATCTATTACTAACTGAATTTTAGTTTGGTGGCATTTTATTAAATTCGCACCGTCGAGATATACTCGGAAAAATACGGTGTATATAGAATATTTGAGATAAACCAAAAATTGTATTTAAGAAAATTTAAAACAAAAACAAATTTAAAAATATAATCTTAATTTAAAGTAAAGTTTTTAAAGGCAAATTTAAAAACCTAATATTACAAGAAAGGATTAAGAATTGCTCGTCAACGATATGATTGAAATTTATACCATGTGTAGGTTCATGACAAGAATGTCAACTGGCCAAAGTAAGAATAATTTTCTAGAAAATTGAGTTTTAAAAATATTTGTATTTTTAAAGCACCCCGCCTACAAGCCATTTCGTGACGTAATGGTTAAGTTAGAGTAGCAAGCTAGGCTTCAAATTGTAGGAAATTATATCGTCTACGGATATTTCTATCTTATTTTCTTGCGTTACATTCTTTATCAGTACTACAGCAAAATGAATATTTTCCGTTAGAAACACATATATATTATTTATATATCTTTATCGTGGGAAATCGAGTACTTTTGTTTTAAAATATTACCTTCTTACTATCGTCAAATATTAATTTTTTAAAAATAAATACGTATTTTGGATAATAGTGTATTCGGCGTTGAAATTTAATACGAGAATACGGAAATTCATTTTGGGGATTGTAGAAAAAGATATACGTTATATTCAATATAACAGTTTCGAATTTAGTAAGCGTTAGTATACAGATGGCATTTAATTATCTGATTATGTATTGGAGGTTGATATCCATGATAAAACAGGAGAATCAATATGATATATGGCATCTAAAACATTTTATGAAAACAGTGTTTATGTATAACAGAGGTTTTTGAGTCCATTCACTGGGAAATAAATATAAAAATTACCAAATTTATAAAACTTTTTCTCTGAAGATACAGACTCATTAACTATATCATTCCATATTTTTACGTTCCTTAACCCCTTTTCAATTCCTACTATTAGTTCACACTCTCCCTATTTATATCTTGTTCAAATTTTCAATCGTTCATAAAATACTTTTTATTCATCCACTCATATTCATTCATTCATTCATCACTTCATCAAATACATTTTTTTTGAACTTGTAGTGGATGACACTTGATGTTAATACAGTTTTTTCAAATATTAATTCAGTAATTAAAGTTAATTCATTAATTTTGGCTTTATATGGGAGAAAAAATTTCACTGCTATAAAATATTTAGCAGGATATAAATTTAGGAATAAATACCGTCAGTGGCGAAGCGTGTAGATCGC
The DNA here is from genome assembly GCA_021605075.1 of Caerostris darwini. NCBI lineage: Eukaryota > Metazoa > Arthropoda > Arachnida > Araneae > Araneidae > Caerostris > Caerostris darwini. The sequence goes on along the minus strand of BPLQ01012168.1, from coordinate 24,886 downwards.
TGGAAAAAAAATTTCTTTTCCAGGTTCTTTATTCCTTCTGGGTTCCAGTCTGAGTGAAGGAGGGAACAAAATGGAAAAGGAAACATGCGAATAAATGAGTGGGAGAGATGGAAAGTGTGTATGTGAGAGAGAGAATTTTTTCTAACTTTAAAAAATGAATGAAAATTATTTATAAAGGACTTTTTACAATAGAGTGAAAAAAAAGTAGGAATTGACTTAAATTTTTTTTATTTATATTACTTGTTTTTTCAATTCTCGTTCTTGTGACTTTTGTTTGCCGATTCTGCAATTCCTTATAAGTAAACCATTTCGACAAGAATTCTAATTTAGCTTTTTGTTCAGATAGAATCTGCACCTCCTCATATGTAATCCATTTCGACAAGAATTCTAATTGAGTTTTATGTTCAGATAGAATATTTTGTACCTATTCAAAACGAATTATTTTGTTCTTATAGAATATAATTAAGTATTTTATTCCTACTATATTTCTTCTGAAACACTTGCACAAGAAATAACAAAAGTAAAAGTTTAAAATTTAAGAAGGCTTTTCAGAACATAAAATAATTTGAAAAATAAAATATAAGGTAAAAATTATTCTTGAACTAAACAGTTTAAATCGCATTTAAAAAAAATACGGTGTTATTTTTATAAAAATTTAAATCGTTGTAATAGAATATTTCGTCTCTTAAAGGGGTTGAAACGATAAAGAGAATTACAATATCTTTGTCTTACAACATCGATGAAATCTAAGCTTAAGTATACTTGATAAGCGAGTTAGTCATACTATGTACGGAATCCATCAATCTAGAAAAACAAATTCCTAATGCTATCGAAAGGGTTCGAACAATCTATTTTTAGTTCGTTAGTTTTCTACTTTAATTCAGTTATGTCTGGCATGCAGATAAGATTATTTTATTTCCCACGAGTTATGACACTGTTTTGAAAATCAATAGACTCAAGGACGATTACAACGGAATGTTTCATATCACAGGCTAGACTGATCGGTTGTAGGTAAACAACCAACTGACCGTTGGTGTTTACCACACGATATGAAAATCTGGAGAGTAATCAACGAAAGTTCCCACGCCAAAGTATATCCAGGAAACCAATAATTTTGCTTCAGATAACAATCTTGATATAATAGCAATAATTTGGTAATCAAAAGTTTACCAAAGATTAAGTATCTTAAACAATTTGCAACTACAGATACTCTAACCTCCACTTTAATCGTAGGTCCCCGTCTTATATGATTGTACAACGTTCGGCGTAGGGCTGACAACCATACCTCAAAAGACTCAAGGAAGATTACAACAGAATGTTTCATATCACATAACATAATGTTTCATAGGCTAGACTGACTGATTGGAGATTCGTTGGTGTCTATCACATAATATGAAAATCTGGGAAGTAATCCACGAAATTTCCCACGACAAAGTATATCCAGGAAATCAATAAATATGCTTCAGATAAGTAACTTGATATAATAGCAATAATTTACTAACCAAAGAATTCCAAATATTAAGTATAATAAACAATTTGCAACTTTAGATACTCTAACCTCCAATTTAACCGTAGGTCCCCATCTAATATGACTGTACAGCATTCGGCATAGGGCTGACAACCCTACACTGTAAAAAGAAAGCATCTCCTGTTTCGGAATCTGCCAGTAGGCAGAGATTGCCTTGGCCCACTTTGGGCTGTTGCACTAATGAAGAAGATACTCTAGCCTTCAGTGGCAAACAGTTTTCAACATGATCATTATGTTGTTGTTCTAATGCAGCTGGCAATACAGAGGCAGTAAATATTTATGTCCCAAGCAAAGGCTAAACCATTCTTACTCATTTAGCACTATCCGGGGTCACGTTTAGCTTGAAGATATGCTACGGACGGGAAATTCTAAGTCTAATTTAAATTTTTAAAAATGCGTATATTCATAGACAATTTTTTTGCTTTATATACTCATGTTTGTGAAAATTGCAACACCATGAAGGAATAATCATAATTGAATGAAATTTAATACACAGTTGAGTGGTAATGGTACAAATAAATGATTAAATGTTCAAAACAAACAAATAATAACAAGAGATCGGAATCAGTATTTTGTGTAGCCACCACGAACCGCAATAAGTGCTGCTACACGACGTGGCATGGAGTCAAACAAATTTTGAATGTCCGCATGAGGAAGAGCATTCCATATTGTTTGTATACGCACCCAAAGTTCGTCTGCAGAAGCAACAGGACGAGGATCACTAGCGAGACGCCGACCAACGAAATCTCACACATGTTCAATCGGCGATATATCCGCGGAAAATGTAGGCCAAGCAAGAAGCTGTACCTGCCGCGTTGCAAAGAAGGATTGAACAGTCCTAGCGATATGAGGGCGGGCATTGTCCTGTTGAAATACAGCGCCTGGCAAGCTTTGAAGGAAGGGAACAGCTTAGGGCTGTAGAACTTCACTTATGTACCTGTTGCTGTTCAGATTGCCCACAATTCTTAGCAATTGAGATCGTCCATGATATGCTATGGCACCCCAGACCATAACTCCGGATGTTCGTCCACTGTGGAGTTTGATAATGCACTCCGGAAGGTGGCGTTCACCGGCATAGCGTCTGACACGAATGCGGCCATCATGGTACCACAAATTAAAGCGGGATTCATCAGAAAACACGACATGCTGCCAATCAGCACGCCAATCTCTATGCTGAGTGGCCCATTGTAGCCGCAGGCGGCGATGGTTTAGCGTGAGAGGGATCCTGTATAAAGGAGTCCTTGCGCGCAGTCCACGCTGCAGCAGATGTCTATGAATTGATGAAGCACACAATGAAACACCTGTAGCTATTGACCACTGTGCTGCCAATTGCCTAGAGGAAGCTGCACGGTCCGTCAGCACCATGCGGACCAGGTGTCTATCATCGCGAGCTGACATCACATCGTCCTGCATGTTGTTGCAATTTTCACAAACATGAGTTTATATATATACAGCAAGATAATATAAAATTGTAATAGTCTAGCCCAGGGGTGGCCAATCGAAATGACAAATTGCGGGCTACTTTGGAAATGTATCTTAACTCCGCGGGCCTCATATAAAATTATATATACCCATATTACATTTGGACTCACTATAGACATTTTTTTGGAGTGATAAATTGAAACATAAGGAGCTAGTATTATTGTGTTTACTATTATTCTTAAATGTAAATAAAGATAATATAATAATAATGATACTAAAAGCACAATGTAAAAAAATGTATAACACTAAAAATGAAAAATAAAATATATATAAATATAAATTAAATAAAAAAAAGAAATTATTAAAAAATATTTAAACTCATGTCCATAAATTAAGGATATCCCACACATGCTCTATTGGATTCAAGTCCGGTGAGTATGCTGGCCAATCCATATGGGTGATATCCTCCAATTGAAGGCATTCGTCTACAATGTTTGCACGGTGAGGACGGGCATTGTCATCCATAAACAGAAATTCAGCACCCATGGCGCCCCGAAAGAAACGTACATGTTGTTTCAGAATGACATCCCGATAGATGTGGCCTGTCATCGTTACACTCTGAACATGCAGGTCAGTTCTGGAACCAAGAATAATTTATCCCCAAACGAGCCATCCTGCACTACCGTAACTGTGTCGTTCAATGGTGTTCTCTTGGTGGTAACGGGTACCTGGCGCTCTCATATGAAAGTGCGGCGAGAATCAGACTGCAAACTAAGCCTGGACTCGTCGGAAAACATCACACAAGACCACTGTTGCCGTGTCCACAATGCATGCTCTCTACACCAGGTTAATCGCAGGCAACAGTGAGTTGCGGTAAGTGGAACACATCTAACAGGCCTACAAGCATATAGACCAATGTGCCCTAAGCGTCTGCTTTGAAACTGTCGTACCGGTAGCTGAAGAGAGCTGACGAGACAGGTCTGATTCTGTGCTCCGTCTGTTTCTTTTGGCAGTTACTGCTAAATACCGGTCCTCATTCGGTGTTGTAACTCGGGGGCGACCTGTGCTGTAACATTACCATCATCTTGGAATCGTTGCCAAAGCCTGGAGATGACACTCTGGGCGATTCCAAGTTCCTCGGATATTTCCAGCTGGGTACGTCCACATTCCAGTCGTCCGATAATTCTACCACGTAAAAAATCCTCCAAATGCTTCCTTTGTGCCATAACTATGCGGTTATTGCACTGAAAGGCTTTTAAAGCGCTTGTGAACAATTTTACTTCTTTGCCACCATTCCTTATATATCCCTCTCTTACACTCTCGTCATTGTGATGTACTATCCGCGCCATCTGGTGGTTTCCTGTAATTTGCATATTCTTCTTCAAGATGTGTGTGATAATTCTACAGGTGAAATTTTTATTTTAGAGTTCAATTTCTGTGTGATTCTGAATTATCCTTAATTTACGGACATGAGTGTATTTTATTAGTGCGATATTTGTTTCCTCTCTCTTTCACTTAGCTTTTGCAAATCGATGAGCGCTCATCATGAGTTCGCAGAATATTATTTAATTATTCTTCGAACTCATAAGTAAAACAGGCAATATCTGTCCTATATTCGCAAGAATATTATTTTAAAATCAAAGTTAATTTTTTCTCATAATTTCAACAGTTAATTTTTGAATGTATGGGTGCACACATAATGTATTTATTTTCTACATTGTTTTTCACTACTTTGGCCATTATAAAATAAATATATTTTGTAAAAGTGTGACAAATCTCACGGGCCGAAAAAATATTCAAGGCGGGCCGCGGGTTGACCACCCCTAGTCTAGCCTCTGCTAAGCTTATTTATTAATTATTATTATTATTTGTCAAAAAACTTTAATATAATATTTTGAACTCAAAACTAAGCGTTTTATCTGGTGTGAAAGAAAAATACATTTAATAAAAAATTATTACTGTTATTTATTCAAAAATGAATAGCGTTAACATTCAAAATGGTTTTACATAATTTCCAATTTTAACATATTCTTATTACGAGTATTTAACTATTATTTGACGTTTAGCTTCTTTTTTTTTCAATTATTGGGAAAAGAATTCTTAACGAACTTAATTTTGTCCTTTTGTTGCTCAGTAAATAATTAATTAAGACAGAATAAAAATGTTTCATAAGCACAGAGAATTCTAAACAAGCATTATTTTGTCTTTGATGCAAACAGTCTTCAAAATGACCGCCAATCATTTTCGACAACATAAATCTGCGTATAATAATAAATTGTAAATGAACAATCCATAAATAATCGTTATTTGTAATAATAAATTGTTTACACTAGGGTTGGCCAACCCGCGGCCCGCTTTGAACATTTTTCCGGCCCGTGAGATTTATCACACTTTTATAAAATATATTTTATAATGGCCAAAGTAGTGAAAAACAATGTATTAAAAAAATACATCAAGTGTGCATCCATATATTCAAAAATTAACTGTCTAAATGAAGAGAAAAAATTAACTTCGATTTTAAAATAATATTCTTGCGAATGTATGACAGATATTGCCTGCTTTATTTATGAGTTCGCAGAATAATTAAATTATATTCTGCGAACTTATGATGATTGCGCATCTTGGAACATCTAATATAACAGGTTGTATTATGAATATAATAATGTCTATAGTGGGTCTAAATCTAATATGGGGATATATAATTTCATATGCGTCCCGTGGAGCTATGATGAATTTCCAAAGTGGCCCACAAGATCATTTGGGCTGGCCACCCCAGGTCTACACAAATCTTCGACAGTCTTCAATAGGAAAAAATGCCCATCAGTATGGATTCGACACTGTTCTGTTCTATAATTTCTAACGATTTTCAATGCAATTGTTTTTATTCGAAAGGAAGACAAAAAAATGGCGCAGAATTAAACAATCTTGAGCAGAAGAATAGTAAAAATTTTGATTTAAAAAAAAATAGGTGTGGATTTAAATGGTAAATGGAAATGGTAAATATTTGAAATCGTTTTATCCTATCAGTAAATTAACAGATAAGAAAAACTGATAAGCTGGACATAGTAAATATCTTCTTAAATCTAATTCGCCAATTTTAGTTTATTCATTTTTTGACGAATCAGGAGAATTATATACGTTCACACAATCTTTGCAAATTTCAGTATAAAAACACAAGTAAGAAAGTCAGCTATTTACTTAAAGTAGTTACTTTACTTAACCAAAAAACTGATCATGCACTTATGGCGCCATTTATTTTTCCATATCAATGATTCAGAGATTCATTGATATAAAGTTAAGAATGTAAAAGATAAGGATTGTTCTAGATGAATGTGGATTAATTAATCTACAAAGGAGACAAGTTGCAATCGTGCTAGTTGAAGATTATTCAGTAAGAGATTGTGCTGAAAGGTATAAATTTAGCAAAAAATTCTCTGAATGTACTAATTCCCTTATCAACAAGAGATAGGAGTTGATCGTGAAGGCACATTAATTTGTGTTACTGAAAATTACTTCGGAAAGACTTGTATCGCCGAGTGCAGAAGTAGACGAAAGCAATCATCGTCCACAAGATGTTAATGCCCTTCACATACACATGGGCTATTGAAAATGCCTCTGTATTGCCCTTGTCTGACAGAATTTTCAGTCCTGCCTTCACTATCAGCTTCATGAAGAAGACTAAGTGGTATCTGGAATTAGAAGCTAGTACAATGGAACAATCCATCGCGTGCATTTTGCATCGGTCGGGAACAGACAACGGACCAGAAACCATTACAGTTTGTTTTCATCTTTTCCTTCGTGATGATACAGAACGTATTCACAACATACGCCAAGGCAGATCCAGTTTTCTCAAGTTTTCATGTTTCCGAACCGAGCGTTTCTTGACATTTGATGACATCCAAAACAGTCCTTCAGTTATCGTGCCACAAGATGTACTCACCGTAGTCTGTCAGATGTACGGATTAGAGGCCACTACAGAATATGAACTCGATTTATGTTATGCCAGAAGCAGGATGGGCGTAGAGCGTCAATACTTTGAGTGGTCAATAAGAAGATTCAGCTGTATTTCGCCAGCTGAGGAACGATGTTATCCACTGAAAAAAACTGACTACAGCGGCATGGTGCTTTTTTTGGCTTTCTATTTGAATGCAGACGGATATATGTGCCTACGAATCGACGGAAACATCGCAGGTATTACCATGAAAGGAGCCATATGTATTTTCAACGTGGATGGATTAATTCAGGATCGACTGGAAATCGACGAAACTATGATTGACGAAAACGGATTACACTATCGCTCGCACATTACTCAACAAAGTATACTAGAACTGAAAAAAATATACTTAAGAAAAGATACGTTACTTTTAAAATGCGAATTGGAAATGGATGCCAAACCTGTCTGGAGCAAAATTGAAAACTACAGCAGTTTTCGCATTGAAAAAATCGCAAAGGAGCTTGGTGAACGTTTGCTGGATCGTGTGTTGAAAAGCTTATTGGTAAGGTGTGCTAACGACAGCATCGTAGAACAGTGCAAGAGAGATTGCAGCCTTCGAATCGGCAATGAAATATTCCCTGCCCATAGAACTATCCTTTCTATTTCACCAGTGTTCAAAGCCATGTTTACTCACAAGATGAAGGAAAATATAGATGGATGTGTTTACATTAAGGATTTGGATGCTGACACCGTGGATCACATGCTAAGTTATTTATATACCGATGAAATCAAATATACACTCCAATGGCGTGATGCAGCCAAACTATTCAAAGCAGCCGATAAGTACCTATTGCTGGAACTGAAAGATGAGTGCTCTAAAATTTTGAAGTCAAGTCTTTCCACCAAAAATGCCATATCTATTTTATGTCTGTCATATCAGCATAACGAAAGGCATCTAAGAAACGAGGCGAGAATCTTCATATCGGTACATGCATGGGAGATCTTTCATTCCGAAAAGTGGAAACACTTGAAACGCCATCACACAAAAACAGCTAAGAAATTTCAGAGACGGATATTTCGTATTATGGCTGCTAACATTGCGGGTATAAAAAGATAAATATACAGCTAGAATTCCACCAAGGTTTGTGTTAAGTATTTGCAAAACATTATGGAGAACGTTTAAAACAAAACAGTTAGTATTACTCTTTTCTTACAATCTGTTATTTCGTAAAATAGATATTTATTCAATTAAGTTACATTTATTTATTCTTTATTTGTAGATAAATAATTTTTCAATGCTATCCAAAAAAATATGCAAATCTTAACTTCCTACTTCATCGGATAATTGTCTTAAATTGAAGTGTTAAGCCAATGTGTTCTAATAAAGAACTGCTGTATATTACTTTACGGTAACTTAAATCCAGATAAGTTATAACAATATTGAATTTTCAAATTTAGTACAAGAGTAAATGCAGAAAAGATTGTTCAAGTTAAAAGATTATTCATTGTTACTTTAATTCGTCATTCAAGAAAAGAAAAAAAAATGTGTAATTAAGAAATCCAGCTGTACAAATTTTAATTCATTTTTATATAGATTATTTATTATATTGTATTATTATTATTTATTATTTATATATTATATTATTATTTTGTATATATATTATTATTTTATATAGATTATTTTTATATAATATTCATTGAATTATTATATTTTATTGATTATTATATATTATTATATTTTACAGCTGGATTATTTATTTTTACAGCTGAATTTATTATACATACCATATTTTTATTTTATCTTTTAATATTTGTATAACTATAACATTCGATATTTTAATTGTGTCATAATATCAACCCAATATGCATCATAGAATATGCATACATTAAAGTGTATATGATACAATATGCATATAATATCATACTTAAATCAATTGTATATGATACAATATGCATATAATATCATACTTAAATCAATTACATATGATACAATATGCATATATCATACTCGAATCAATTGTATATGATACAATATGCATATAATATCATACTTAAATCAATTGTATATGATACAATATGCATATAATATCATACTTAAAATCAATTACATATGATACAATATGCATATATCATACTTAAATCAATTACATATGATACAATATGCATATATCATACTTAATCAATTGTATATGATACAATATGCATATTATATCATACTTAAATCAATTGCATATGATACAATATGCATATATCATACTCGAATCAATTGTATATGATACAATATGCATATAATATCATACTTAAATCAATTACATATGATATTATATGCATATTGTATCATATACAATTGATTTAAGTATGATATTATATGCATATTGTATCATATACAATTGATTCGAGTATAATATATGCATATAATATCATACTTAAATCAATTACATATGATACAATATGCATATATCATACTCGAATCAATTGTATATGATACAATATGCATATAATATCATACTTAAATCAATTGTATATGATACAATATGCATATAATATCATACTTAAATCAATTGTATATGATACAATATGCATATAATATCATACTTAAATCAATTACATATGATACAATATGCATGTATCATACTCGAATCAATTGTATATGATACAATATGCATATAATATCATACTTAAATCAATTACATATGATACAATATGCATATATCATACTCGAATCAATTGTATATGATACAATATGCATATAATATCATACTTAAATCAATTGCATATGATACAATATGCATATATCATACTCGAATCAATTGTATATGATACAATATGCATATATCATACTCGAATCAATTGTATATGATACAATATGCATATAATATCATACTTAAATCAATTGTATATGATACAATATGCATATAATATCATACTTAAATCAATTACATATGATACAATATGCATATATTATCATACTCGAATCAATTGTATATGATACAATATGCATATAATATCATACTCGAATCAATTACATATGATACAATATGCTTACAGTGTACATCATACAATATGCATATAGTGCATCTTATATGATATTGAATTATCTTCTAAATAACGCGGTTGGCCTACATAACATGTCTTTAGTATTGTAACATGTTATTGGAAGGCCGTGTTATAACAAGGTCTTAGTATTTATTATACTGAACAGTATTATATCATCTTTTGGTTTAGTTGAACCCCGTGTGGAAGATGAGGTAGGAATTATAATTTTAAATACATTTTTGTTTTGTTTATTTTGTAATAAAAATACATTGTTTCTCTAATATATCATTTTATAAACTTTTTTTAAGGAGACAAAATTAAAAAAAAATTGTAAAATCTTCTTAACAAAAGATTTTATAATGAATAGAAACTTTGTACATCTCTAAACTGATTATGATAATGTCGAAATCAATTAGACAGTTTTAAATGTTTCATAAGTATTTCAGGAATTATTTTTAGAAGCAAAGCAAAAACATTTTGTGTACTTAATGTTTTATCAATGTTTTTTTTAATTCTAGATTGATTGTTTTATTTATGTGGTGAATTTCTTTCACCTAATATTTATGTGTCTTGCATTGTTGAACTTTTCTTTGTATACTTAAAATGAAATGAATAGTTAACAATTGTTATATCGGGAAAAGAATAGCTAATAAATTGTGCAGTAAATAATAAATTCTATTGTTATTATGGTTATAATTTTAGAGCTCACATGGTTTCAATTTTTCCCTTTATAACTGAGATATGTTAATTTTTTATTCATTTTCAATTTGATTCAGTGTTTTTTAATTTCTGTAATTTGTTTTAACTTAAATAAAATAAATCTGATATTTTTTTTGTAGAATATCGAAATTGTTTTTTTTTTTGCATTTTAATTGATTACAGGCTGAATAATGGCCAAAATTAAGACATCTTTGAATGCAATATGCCTTTTGCATTTTTTTGTACTTTATTACTTCTTTAAAATTAATAAAAATTCTAATTGAAAAAAAAAAATATTTGTACCAAGACAAAAAAAAAAAAAAAAAAAAAAAAAAAAAAACACATCTAATATATTTGCTTTTCAAAAAATTTTTTTTTTAAATTTTAATGAATACAATTTTTTCGTCCTTGTCGTAAAATTTTAATCCTTGTTTTATAATAAAATTTGGTACTTACGTATTAACGCCACCGCAGCTACAGATTTGGCGATTTTTAAGTGGCGCCAATCTACACTTAAAATTTTTGTGACAAATCATAAAATACATAAAACACTTTATTTAAAATCAAAACACTTTCAAAATTCAAAACACTTTATTTAAAAACAAGGTAGTCAATCGGATTTCGGTGGAAAATGGGCCGATATAGAGTTTAACATAGATTCAAAACAGTCTCTATTTTGGCGCATTGGCAGCTCTTTATTGGCGCATTAGCGAAACTTCTGCTGCGGTGGCGTTAATACGTAAGTACCTAAAATTTAAATAATGCATCATTATTTAAATTTTACTTATTTATTTTGCAAATTTTTTTCATAAAAATATTAATTGGCCAAAATTAAGATGTCATTTAAATTTTATTTATTTATTTTGCAAATTTTTTCATTAAAACAATTATTAATTGCCAAAACTTAAGATGGCATTTAAATTTTATTTATTTATTTTGCAAATTTTTTTATAAAAATTATTAATTACGTAAAATTAAGACGGCAATCTTTGAGTGCAAAATGCCTTTTGGCCTTTTTAAAATTAATCTACTTGAAAAAAAGTATTTATACATATAAAAACATCTAATATATCTGCATTTCAAAAAATCATTTTTTTTTAATTTTAATAAAATCATTTTTTGGTTCTTAACGTATTATTTTCATGCATCATTATTTAAATTTTATTTATTTATTTTTGCAAATTTTTTCATAAAAACTAATTAAAAAAATGTCTTTACAACAATATTCAATTATAAAAAAAGTGAAAATTAATTGAATCTATTTGTTATGTATTAATTTCTATAGATATGTTTTTTACAAATAATATGATAAAATATTTTTTTTTAATTTAATTTACCAGGCTATCATTCAATGTCTGCATGAAAAAGTTTCTGAAAACAAAAACAATCCGTCGAAAACTTTATTCTAAAGAAAAATATATCTACACTAATACTCAACGTTTTTGGAAAAGACTGTATAATCAGAACTTTTGTCATCGTACAAATTTATTTAATATACGATGAAGAAAGCTTTGATACTGTTATCTTCCCTAAAGCAAATCTGAATTTGCAAATTCTCATTTACAACATAGAAACAACTATCTGATCAATATAGAAAACTATATCTATCTTGAGATAGTGGCTATAACAAATGCTCAAATGATAGATCTTTCTATACTATCGTAATGATAACATCGCAAATGATTCAAGGTAAATATTTGGTATTTTAAGTTATTGTTGTTTTTGATTAGTGCATTATTCAACAATTTACAATATAAACAAGAGAAAATTACCATTATTCATTATCAACTAGAAGTAAAACTTAACCAATATTGCTAAACTATTCGTTTTATTATTTAATTAGCAAATACGGTACTTGGCGGCGATGCTAATATTTGGAATTCTAAGCTATTGCTGTATAAGATAAGTACATTATTCAACAATTTACAATATAAGCAACGGAAAATTACCATTATTCATTATCTGCGAGAAGTAAAATAATAAAGAAATAAGCTAAACTATTCGCTAAAATTAAAAAGCAATATTTCTAAACTATTCGTTTTATTACTAAATTAACAGATTCGATGCTTAGCTATGGTGCTAGGAAAACAGAAAATAATGGTTTTCATAAACATAAAAATAAAAGAATAAAATTTTTGAAATATTTAACCCTTTTTAAGTGAAAGAAATAATTTCGTAACCATCCTGATAATAACCAATTGCCAGCAAACTTTTCTATGGAATCTAACAGACGAATATGAAACTAAACTTTTAAAAACAATTTAAAACCAAACTTATTATTAATATGACTTTTAAATAATATTTTATAAATTTTAAAAAGGTTTTAAAACCATGAAAACTATTGAAAAAATTTAATAAAATTTTTAAAAAATTAATAGAAGCATTTTTAACAGAAAAACAAATAAAAAATAAAAGTTAATTGAATCAAAAAGTATTACAAATTTGGTGCAATTAAACCATGTTGCACGTGCAAAAAATAAATTAAATAAATAAATAATAAAAATAAAAAAGGTTTTAAAAAATAAAAATAAACTTTAACTACAATTCTCCAGTCGTTGAGATACTTAAAGTATCCACAATACAGCAGAAAAAAATAAATAAATAAAAAAAAATAATAATTAAAATTCATACATTTTTAAAATAAAAAAATGATAAAAATAAACCTTAACTAAAACTCTCCAGCCGTTGAGATATTTAAAGTACCCACAACACAGCATTTAAAAAATAAATGAAATAAAATAAAATAAATGAATACAAATAAAAATTTATACGTTTATAAAATAAAAAAAAATTTAAATAAACCCTAACTACAATTCTCCAATCGTTGAGACACTTCAAGTACCCGCAATACAGCAGAAAAAATAAAATAAATATAAATAAAAATTCCTTTGTTTTTAAAATAAAAAAGAATAAAAAAAAATAAAAATAAACCCTAACAACAATTCTCCAGTCGTTGAGATACTTAAAGTATCCACAATACAGCAGAAAAAATAAATAATATAAAAAATATATAAATACAAATTCATACGTTTTTAAAATAAAAAAATGATAAAAAAATAAACTTTAACTACAACTCTCCAGTCGTTGATATATTTAAAGTACCCACAACACTGCAGAAAAAAAAAATAAATGAAATAAAATAAAATAAATAAATACAAATAAAAATTTATACGTTTATAAAATAAAAATAAAAAATTAAATAAACCCTAACTACAATTCTCCAATCGTTGAGACACTTCAAGTACCCGCAACAAAGCAGAAAAAATAAAATAAATAAAAATAAAAATTCCTTTGTTTTTAAAATAAAAAAGGATAAAAAAAAATATAAATAAACCCTATCAACAATTCTCCTGTCGTTGAGACATTTCAAGTATCCACAACACAGCAGAAAAAATTAAAGGTACACAGTTAAGAATTGAACTCAGTAGCGATAATATATTCCAACTATTGTTAGTTTGAACCAATCCGGCTATTCAGTAGAGGTTTGGTTGTTCTACGGTTATTTTTTGAAACTTTATAATTAGACAAGGAGGACCTGAATGGCCGAGTGGCTGGCGCTCTGGCGCTTGGTACCACAGGTTTCGGGTTCGAGTCCCGGCGGTGCCATGGATGTGTGTAGTGGTTCGGAATCCACTTTAAACCGTAGGTCCCGGTCTAATAGGATCGTAGAGCGTTGCGGGGCATTGTTACTCCGCGTCCGTAGCTTATCTTCAAGTTACAAGCGCCCCCTCGGTAATGCAAAGTGAGTAACGTCTGTGCAGTGCTTGCCTTAAGGCGTCCAATACCAAGCTGTCTAAGTGTTTGCCAGCTGCATTAGAAAGAAAAAAAATAATGAGACAGGGATCTACAGTTTAATGTTGATTCCGAACCATTAACAAACATCCATTGCCAGGATTCGAACCTGAAGCCTGTGGTACAAAAGGCCAGAGCGGTAGTCAATTGCCCATCAGGCCTCACCTCTTCAGTAAAGGTTTGGTTTGTAGCTGTACGGTCATATTTTGCACACTTTAAACTAAATATACGGGAACCTACAGTTAACATGGATTTCGAACCACTAACAAACCTCCATACCATCGCCAGTATTTGATTCTGAAGCCTGGGGTACCAAAGGCTAGAGCGGTATTCAATTGCCCATTAGGCCACACCTTTTCAGTAAAAGTTTGGTTAGTAGCTCCGCGGCCATTTTTTGCACACTTTAGGCTTATTAGACCAGGACATACAGTTTAACGTGAAATCCGAACCACTAACAAACATCCATACCATCGCCAGGATTCGAACAATGAAGCCTGTGGTACCAAAGACCCTAGCGGTAGTGAATTGCCTTCCTTAAAATGTGTAGTCGAAAAATACAGTGGAGCAACATGCTGGTTTCTACAATGATTGGTTACCATGTTATAGATTATTATTGGTGAAACCCATTTCAGATTGCGGTGGCATAATATTGCTTTAGTACATAAGGCCGTTGTCTGATACCTGGATAACGCTGAATCTGTCGTTTCCATGGCGGATGATCTCAATTTAAAGCGCTTGGCATTCGAATGCAACAATAATTTAGGGAAATAATCAGGCATTCAATTTTGATGGAAAGGATTCCTTTTTTCGAGTTAGTAAATTATTACCAGGAAAAAAAAATTAATAGTATTTAATTTATACATTAAAATTTTTTTTTTTTTTTTTTCTAATGCAGCTGGCAAACACTTAGACAGCTTGGTCTTGGATGCCTTAAGGCAAGCGCTGCACAGACGTACTCACTTTGCATTACCCAGGGGGCGCGTGTCACTTGAAGATAAGCCACGGAGTAACAATGCCCCCGAAACGCTCTACGATCCTCTCCGAGCCGCTACACACATCCATGGCACCACCGGGACTCGATCCTGAAACCTGTGGTACCGAGCGCCAGAGCGCTAGCCACTCGGCCATTCAGGCCCCACACATTAAAAGAGTCAAAAAAATAATCTCCATTTGGTATTTTTTAGAATTATGATGAAAATCATTATTAATAAGTAACGTGAATTGAAATTATTAGAGAGTTTTTGCATACCGTACGTTAGTTACCGTAGGACGTCCGTTAGCTTTTCCTCTAGCGCGCATGCTCATAGGAAACTGAGCATGCGCGCTGGGAGAAAGCTAACGGACGTCCTACGGTAACTAACGCACGGTATGCAAAAACTCTCTATTATCTAACATAATCCACGATATAGGTTCACAGACATTTTACTTTTGCACACACACGCGCACAAATTTGGGGCAGCAGCTGCTCTCTATAAAATTAAGTTAAATGAATTATAATTTTGTAATTAAAAATCCAATATTAAAGTACACAATATTTTAGAAATATTATTGGACATATATAAAATAGGGGCAACTATGGGTATTTGGTAACTTTTTTTGTGGCGGCAACTGAGCGATAAGTCGCGAAATATGGTAACCATTGTTTCTTGCACTGTTTGCAATTCACTTCACTTATAATCGCGGCCCAGGATAGGGTCTCACCTCGAACACTTGGCCAATATGTAGGGGCTGGAATAATGAATTCAAGATATCTTTTGAAATGTCCAGGACTGAACATGAAAGCTCAGCACCAAAAAGAAGTCTGACAATTGTATTGGGAAGCCAGGTGGCTCATGGTCTAAAAAAAATGTCTACCCCCAACTTAATTTACTCTCTCCCCCTTTTACTTTTTTTGGTGTGTGAGACCGACTTATTATCGATTACTGTCCTGTTGTATGTTTACTTGTACTGTTTGTTCCTTCTTTGTGTGTGATCCTTATTGTAATGGATTGGTTTCCAATAAAGTCATTAATCGCAATTGTTACTTGCAGCATTTTGGCGAAAAGATTTTTGACGCCAAATCCCAACGGCGTATATTCTGTTATTTTACCATATTATTAATAAAATTATTTGGAATTGATGAATTTGTTTATAGAAAATAAAACATTTGGCAAAATCGCAGAATAGGTGCGCTGGGCTTTGGTGTCAAACATTATTTTCGCCAAAGTGTGCCAAGAAAAGGGTTGCTACTATAAATGAAGTGAATTGCAAATTGTAAAGAAACACTGATTACTATGTTTCGCGCCACAAAAAAAAATTGCCAAATCCCAAAGGCCTCTATTTTACGATTTGGCCAAACATTTAAATGACGTAAAAATCTGAAATGGACAATCGGATTGATTAGTTAACTTGACGACAATTAGAATAAAAAGACTAGATAATGAAAAATAATTTTTCTAAAATGAATTTGTATCTTAACCAAAATTATAATGTAAGTATAAGTAAAATTCAATTGTTGCTAATATGCATATAAAGTGTTTCATTTAAGAAAATACGAAAATTACCTTCTTCTCCGATATACGAAGAACAGACCTGTCGCCACACAGATAAAGACTACAGTCAATACCGTACCAACAACCCAAGTGTAGTCATAAGCATCATATTCAGAACTGATTTTTGTTTCGCATCTCTGTCCTGTGTAAGGTAATGTGCACCTAGAATAAATATTCAAATGAAGTTATAAATAAATTATAAAAAATATCAAATGAATTTATAAATAACTATTCAAAAATAAATAAAGAACATATCACTTTATATACGAAGCACGTGATAATTTGAAATATTTTTTTTTACATCAGAAGATGTTGCCACCGGAAGTTAAAAATTCTACGAAGAAGCAATGCAAGGAATACGTTTCAGACATTGTACAATAAAAAAATAAAAAAAAATACGCCCTCAAATACTTAAAGTTCTGATTAATAACAAATTAGGATCAATGATCTTTTATTTTCAAGAATAAGGCCTGCTTAAGCTGAGTTTTTTTATTATTCTTTCTCATCGACAAATGTTCTCAAGAATTTATTGCTTAATTTTTGAATTTACTAAAATATAATGCGTGTTATAATTGCATAAGAGAATGGCACTGTGGCTTTGGCGATATATACAACAATTCAGTCACTGAGCAACTGCATTTATTATTTACTTCTACCAGAGCCGTATTTAGATGAAAAGAGGCCCTAGGCTATTCCATTTACGAGGCCCTTTCACCTCCCATTTTTAAGTTTGGAAATTACATGAGAGATAATAAAATACATCATTATTGTGATACATATCAATATGTGAAATGAAACATGTTGTGATGGGTACTAATCTTTATAAAAAATGTGGCAAGGATAATAAATAAAAAAAAAAAAAGCGAGAACACTTATTTGCACATTTATTCTCAGCATGCGTTGATCTTAACCAATACATTTTTATGTTTGTCTACTAATCATATGTGTAAGGGCCTGAATGGCCGAGTGGCTAGCTCTCTGGCGCACGGTACCATAGGTTTCGGGTTCGAGTCCCGGCGGTGCCATGGATGTTGTAGTGGTTCGGAATCCACTTTAGACCGCAGGTCCCGGTCTAACATAATCATAGAGCGTTGCGGGGGCATTGTTGCTTCGCGTCCGTGGCTTATCTTCAAGTTACACGCGCCCCCTGGGTAATGCAAAGTGAGCAATGTCTGTGCAGCGCTTGCCTTAAGGCATCCAAGACAAGTGTCTAAGTGTTTGCCAGCTGCATTAGAACAAAAAAAAAAATAACCTAGTGATATGCGTAGAATTTCTCCTTATTTTCGATTTAGTGTTTACTGTTTTTAAAATAGTGTAATTCTAATTTTGCCAACAATTTGAATCTAGGCCCCTCTTGATCTTGAGACCCTAGGCTGAAGCCTAGTTAGCCTGTATTAAAATCCGGCCCTGACTATTACATATGAAGAACTGCATGGCTTCAGAAAATAAAATTTATCAACTATTTTATTTAGTTTCAAGTCTATTCAACGGAGCATCTTTGTTTCTTGCAATTCTAATATTGAACTTTCACAACCTATTACATTCATTCCGATTTTATTAATATCTCACCATTTTCAATAGATTTATGTGCTGCTCTTCTTTCTTCTAAAGTCAATTCTGATATGATACTATAGTTTTTCTTATCTTCGGCGGCATTGCAAATTTTACAATAAAGTAAATCGTAAATCTGTCATTTATGTCGTAAAATAAATTTTTATGTTTAAAATACTGAGTTGTGATTGAATGTTTGCTTCGTGACAGACACATCAGGCGTAAACAATGACAATAGGCGGAGAAAACTACAAAGAAATCTTCCTCAGCTATCTTTCAAGCAACTGTTCCTACTATTTTTTTTCTTTCTAATGCAGCTGGCAAACACTTAGACAGCTTGGTCTTGGATGCCTTATGGCAAGCGCTGCACAGACGTTACTAATTTTGCATTACCCAGGGGGTGCGTGTAACTTGAAGATACGGACGCCGAGTAACAATGCCCCCGCAACTCTCTACGATCCTGTTAGACCGGGACCTACCGTTTAAAGTGGATTCCGAATCACTACACACATCCATGGCACCGCCGGGACTCGAACCTGAAACCTGTGGCCCATTCAGGCCCACTGTTCCTACAATATTTTTACTAAAATTGAAAGTCTTTGTCGTAGTTATTGAATGCTGGGCATTTTAACCTAAGACAGGAAAGGACAAACGTTTTCGGCCAAAAATCGAAGAAAAAAAGTTTAGCGGACCAAGATAAATTTTTCTAAAATTTTAAAAATATTCATAATATTAATAACCATTTATTATTACTATAATATTTAAAATATTATTAACCAATAATATATTAATTAATATATTATTAACCAATAATAATTAATTAAGGCAGGGAAGGGCAAACTTTTTCGGTCGCGGGCCAAAAATCGAAGAAAAAAAAGTTTGTCAGGCCAAGATACATTTTTCTAAAATTTTAAAAATATTCATAATATTCATAATCATTTATTATTAAAATAATATTTATAATATTATTAACCAATAATATATTAATTAATAATATTAACCAATAAATATTTTACGAATAACCCAAAAAAAGCGCTATACTTTTAATAATTTCACCACTATTCACAATGATGCTATATGTCCGCAATCTTTCTATACGCAATTAATAATATTAGAACTCGCGCCAAAATAAAACCCCACTGGCTGGAGCTTAAAATGCTTAGTCTGCTACGTGTAAGGTCTAATTCATCTATATTGGATACCCATATGTCTGCTCTCCGAGAAAGAGATAACGGTTGTTGGCGCCATTCTACAGCTATAACTAACAAAGAACTCCCGCTTTTAACACTTTACCGATTGAAAGCTGTCTGTGCTTGATATTTCCGTCGATCTATGATTTGTATTGTCCTTTGAAAAAAAGGAAGAAAATCAATAATATTTAATCAAAGTAGAAAAGGAAATGTTGTTGTTGTTGTTTCTTATCCCACTTGGCTGGCCAAGCCCACGAGCCCATATGGACTCATGATTGAAGGGGAAGGAAGCAGCTTCTGTTGTGATGGAGCACCCGTAGGTAGAAGCCTGACTTTTGCTCCGTGGCGCTCTTACGGTCATAGGAGACCGGGACCTACGGCTTAAAGTGGATTCCGAACCACTACAAACATCCATGGCACCGCCGGGATTCGAACCCGAAACCTGTGGCACCGAGCGCCAGAGCGCTAGACACTCGGCCATTCAGGTCCCAAATTTGCCAACGGCACGCAGTGTTCCCAGGTGGTCACCCACCCAAGTACTGACCGCGCCCAATGATGCTTGACTTCGGTGATCTAACGAGAACCGGTATATTCAGCATGGTACGGCCGTTGGCTGAAAAGGAGAAGAAAAAGAAAGGAAATGCATATATATTATAGAAAAGGAAATGCATATATATTATATAAATATATATTTCTTTTAATTTGCCTGAAATCGGCTATTCGGGGGCCGGATAGAACCTTCCGGCTGGCCAGAGTTGCCCCATCCCTGACCTAAGTCATTGGCCACTAGAATGTTAGAAATGTAGCAGATTCGGCTTTATTCAGAGTACATCACGGAAAACTTGCTACACACATAATTTTGAATGAATATACGCCCCCACAAGGTGAGGTTCGCGTCCACCACACCTCCTAATCAAGCCCTGCTTTTATGTTCTTCTGCTACCAAATTTATATTATAAAACTGGAAGTCAACTTTCCAATTTTTTTAAAGTGTTTGCAGGGCCGGATTAAGATGAAAAGAGGCCCTAGGCTATTCCACTTATGAGGCCTTTTCACACAAAATTCAAATAATAAAAATCTTTGCCCACGAAACTAAAATATGCAATAAAAATTATCCTATTTTCTATCAAATTAACTTAAATATATTCAATACATTGAAGATGAAAGCAAATTCAATTCAGATAAATTTTTTTCATAATAATTCGCTTTGATCTTAACCAATACATGTTTATGTTTGTTTATTAGTCTTATGTGTAGAATTTCTCCTTATTTTCGATTCAGTGTTTTAGTGTTTACTGTTTTTAGAATAGTGTAATTCTAATTTTGCTAACAATTTGAATGTATGCCCCTCTTGATCTTGGGGCCGTAGGCAGAAGCCTAGTTAGCCTATAGGTAAATCCGGCCTTGAGTGTTTGAGATTATTGAAGCAACGCAAAATGTTCGTGTAAATTAAAGCGTTGTATGCTTTTGGACATTTATTAAAAAGGGCAAATGTTTTTTAAATGCAGTTAGAATATTTTTTGCAGAACAATTAAATATTTTTATTTCCTTTATTATGCAAAAAATTTACGTTGAATACATATAAAATACAAACAAACTTCCAAATAGAAAATACATAGGAACTTCTTCAATCATTGTATCAGGGGTGGCCAACCCGCGGCCCGCTGTGAACATTTTTCCGGTTCGTGAAATTTATCACACTTTTACAAAATATATTTATTCTATAATGACCAAAGTAGTGAAAGCCAATATATTAAAAAATACATTATGTGTGTGCATCCATATATTCAAAAATTAACTGCCGAAATTACGAGAAAAAATTAACTTTTATTAAAACACACTCACATGTAACACCAATTACTGTGTGCAAATACCCAAATTGAGATCGATTTGCAAAAGCTAAATGAAAGAGTGGAGAAACAAATATCGTTCTAGTAAAATGAATATTTTTTAAAGATTCCATTTTTTTATTTCATTTATATTTATATATTTTTTATATTTCCTTTTTAGTGTTATATATGTCTTTACAATGTGCTGCTTTTAGTATCAGTATTATTTCAATTCCTTCTATTAGCTCACACTCTCCCTCTATATATCTTGTTCAAATTTTCAATCGTTCATAAAATACTTTTTGTTCATCCACTCAAGTTCAAATATATTTCTTTTGAACTTGTAGTGGATGACACTGGATGTTAATACCGTTTTTTCAAATATTAATGCAGTAATTAAATTCAGTTTCTTAATTTTAGTTTTTTTATATTTAAGTTGCATATATCTACCTATAGAGAGCACCAGATAAACATAAAAAATGAATGAAAATTATTTGTACATGACTTTTCAGCAATATAGCGAAAAATAGTAGGAACTGACTTTTAAATTGTTATACACTGTGTGAAAAAAGTAGAAGGACAGTCATTTTTTTGTACAATATGCTTTTATTTTACTGCTTTTCACCTGATTTTTGTAGAGAGTTGTTTTGTTAGAGTTTTAATTTACGTTAAGTGAAAGTTAAATGAGATTTTTTTTTTTTTACCACCATTTTAACTTAGGAATGCAATACTTAATAACTTTGGGTGTGTGAAAAAAGTAGAAGGACACATCCAAAAAATCTATTTAGAAGCTGTTGGAAAGTTTATAGGTAAGTGTTTTTTTCTCTTTTAATTCCTTTTTAACAAGAATAAAATATTTAGCTAGAAATTCATAGTTTTTGTTGGTTTTAGGATGCCCAGAGGAATACCCTTAAGTAAGTTTCAGAAGGGCCAAATAGTTGCCTATAAAATGAAGGCAAAGGTGTGAGAGAGATTGCACGGCAGCTACGAATCAGTCCTAATATTGTTTCGAACTTCATAAGAAACCCTGAAAGTGACAGAAGAAAAAGAAGACAGGAAGACCAAAAACTCACCCAACGTGATCAACGAAAAATCATTCGTGAACTCAAAAGACTGGTGGAAGTGTCGGCAAGGCGCAATTTCAATCAAGAATTACACATGTAACCAAAAGAACTGTCTATAACTACATAAAACGCTCTAAAAAGTTCGTCTTCAAAAAACGGAAGCACCATCCGAAGTGGAATGAAGGACACATGAAGAACCGACTGCAGTGGGCTAAAGACCACATGTCCTGGAGCTCAGAATGGACCTCAGTTATATTTTCCGATGAGAAAAAATTCAATTTGGATGGTCCAGATGGTTATTAGTACTATTGGCACTTTCTTGGTATTGAAGAAGAAACTTATTCTACTCGACAGATGGGAGGAGGTGATTTAATGGTATGGTTAGCAGTTGGCTATGGAGGCAGGACAAGTTTAGTCTTTCTAAATGGTAGACAGAACCATACAGACTACATCCAGACTGTAAACTCAAATCTTCTCCCGTATGGCACAGAGTTAGGGAGGAGACGACTGGATTTTTCAGCAAGATGGAGCATCATTTCACACTGCAAATGGTGTTAAAGATTGGTTTGCAGCAAACAATGTTCGATTTTTACATTGGCCTTCTAAAAGTCCTTATCTCGACATTGTAGAGAACATATGGGCAATGATTGTATGTCGTGTTTACGAGGGTGGAAAGCAGTTTAAATCTGTAGCTGAGCTGCAGAAATCATTAAACTATGTATGGGACAATTTTTGCCAAACAAAAATTCAATCTTTATACAGTTCGATGCCAAATAGGATCTTCGAAGTAATTCGACCCAACAGGAAAAGAATTCCATATTAATTTATATAGTACACCTCTTTTTAGAAGTGTCCTTCTTCTTTTTTCACTGATCATGAGATCGTCAAAACCAATTTTTTATTAAGTATACATTTTTTTAATTGTGTACTTTTTTGTTTTGTCTAGATACAGGTATCTGCATGTAAAAACGTTGTGAATAAATTAATTGTTTAAAAAATGCGTCATTATTCATTTATCAAAAATAATCTAATGTCCTTCTACTTTTTTCACGCAGTGTATTACTTGTTCTCATTATTATTATATTTACATGAAAGAATAATAGTAAACACAATAATAACAATTCATTTATGTTTCAATTTTTCACTTCGAAAAATGTCTACATCTATGGATCTACATCTAATATCGGGATATATAATTTTATTTGCGGCCCGCGGAGTTAGGATGCATTTCCAAAGTGGCCTGCAAAATCATTTGGGTTGGCCATCCCTGGTCTAGATGTTGCAGTCTACCAAGTGAGTAAGAAAAAACAACAACAGTAATAAGAAAATAATACAGCAATTAGTAAGATACTAATATATTTTTTAGTATATTTTTTATAATATGTTCTATAACTGACTGAACTTAATTGTTTTTTTAATTATAGTAAATATTATGATTTGTTAAAATTATTAGAATCTTAGGATCTTTTTTTTTCTTAGAAGTCCCCCCTTCCTCCCCTACATTTAAGGAAATAATGCTGTAATACATGCATTTCAGTTATAAAAGTAATAGGAATGCCACTGTGTCCAAAAAATAAGACCAATTTTCGATTTAAAATTCCAGGGGCTCGTGAAATTTCAATTTTCTTTTTCTTTTTTAGGTTGATGGCGCAGTCCTTGACATCTGTGGGATATCTGTGGGAAGTCAAAATATTCATTAGAGTTTGAGTTACGCTTGGCTTTGTGAGACGCTAAAACCGATTCCGGCGAATTTTGAAATGTCTGAATTAATTGAGCAAAAAACTTGCATTCAATTTAGTTTGCGAAAACGTATAGAATGTCGCAGAAAGTATTCGGTGACCCTTTCTATATTGGAAAGAAATGTTTAGGAGTGGTATAAACAGTTCAAAGAAGGCAGAGAACGCGTTGAAGGCGAAGAGCCCTCTGGTCGACCATCCACCTCAACCGACGAAGCTCGCGTCCAAAAAAATTAAAGATTTGATACTTGCAAACCATCGATTTACAATTTGAGACCTTGCTGCTGATGTTGAAATTTCAAAAGAATCGGTCAATTCCATTTTGGGCCACAAACGCGTCAAATCTCGATTGGTATCGAAAACGCTGAATGCGCCAGCTCACACTGCATTGATTCTTCGTGACATTTTCACCAAAAATGAAACCCATATCGTTCTATAACCTTCATATTCACACCGTGCGACTTCTGCCTATTCCCTAAACTCAAAACCACTCCGGGGACCACCGTTTTGAGTCGATTGAAGAGATTCAACGTGAATCGCCACGCGCTTTGAAGGCCATCCCGGCCTTACTTCT